>JAEAOA010001756.1:7500-70000 GCA_016746295.1 Potamilus streckersoni
TATACATATATATATATATATATATATATATATATATATATATATATATATATATATATATATAATACATTATATACACACATTGTTACATTGCAAATTATACTTTTGTTTTATGATTTATGTGGTATATGTGAAAGAAGAAAGTATTGGATATTGGAAGGAATGTGACAGTATCATGTTTGGTATGCAGTTGATATCAAACGTTTGATATGCAGAGAGCAGCTGATTACTTGAAAAGGTTCGTGGGCACACGTTTGTATTATTATAGTATAGCCATAAGCTTGCACCTATGACAAACATAATTTTCTCTTTTAAACATAGAATAATCTGTTGGAACTGAAGTTTATAAAATGAATATGGAAGACCGTAAGACTAGTAAATATACATCAACACCAGAGACTCGGAACTTTGCAAAAGTTTGTCGCCTCTTTGTGGATTTGCTACGAGATGTGCTTTGGGAAGCTTTAACCAAAAGAATCCTTCCCGAAGATATACCTGAAATCGTGCGCCAGAAAAAGTCCACTCTTGAGCTAGCGGGCAGGATGACAGATGACCAGTACAGGAGGATATGCAAACCCGGTGGAATGAATGTCTCATTTGAGGATTTTGACATTTCTTTATTGTACATCCTGCTCAGACATTTGCCTTTGAAACCAAAAGTACAGGGATCTTTCAAAAAATGGGGATCGGATGACTATCCGGATGAAAAACACATACGAGAGACGGATGATATCGAGAGAATTAGAATAAAGAGAAATCAGCTTTTCGCTCATGCTGTCAAGGCATCTCTATCTAAGAATGAGTTTGAAAAGTTTTGGACTGATATGGAAGCCGTTGTTGAACGATTTGACAGACGTTTATCCACCGATTTGAAGAGTGAAATGGAAGTCATACTAAAGGATGATAAATTTGAGGAGGAATATATTGAAGACTTCAAAAAGCAAAAAGAATATGACCTGGAAACAAGACAGTTAGCACTTGAGGCGATAAAGGAGGCAGCCGAAGCCAAGAAAGTTGCGTCCAAGGGTTTAGAAAAGATTAAAAGTAAGCTGAATCTTTGTGTTTTCACTGTAACCGCTAATGTTTATAGTTTTCCAGTAGTCTCGCATACGTATTCAAATCTCTTGTGATTATTGCAAAGGATTTATAAATAGCTCCTAAAGTCAAATTAGATTGTTATTACTACGTTTCCGCGTTAATGTATGTATTACCAAAAGGCACATCAGGTTTTAATAATAACACAAATAACCTACTCTATGTTAAAAGAGAACCACTGCGATCAAGTGCGTGCTACATTTTAAACTAGATGACATTCTCCTACGATGTAATTCATCTGCATGTTGTAATTCCTGTTTACGTCAATACCTCCTATCCTGGTCAGAGAAATAATGTCTGGTCAATGACCAAATCTACATAAAACTTACATTGTGAATATCACAGGATGGTACCCTCACCTGGATATCATGATGGTGCTTTTTATAATATAATATAATACTCAGCTTGCGACATGATTATTTTCCATTCGCTGATCAAAGAATAATACCTTCACGACTAAATCTGAAACTTGTTTCTAAACATTATTCATGCAAGGCTCAACAATTTTGACTTTTGTAGCCAGAATAAATGACTTGAAAACATTAACATATCTGGATAACTATGGCACTTGATTGGAAAATAAAAGATATGCATAGATATCTCTTGTTTGCGTGGTGAGTGTAAATACGACTCTAACAACATCGACAATAAAAAAGCAAAGCAAAATTATATACCACAAGTTTTCCGATCAGCAAATCGCACAAACATATCGCGTGCAGATTTGTCTTTATATAAAGGCCATTTTCTAAGCATGTACGGTTTTCATTTGCTTGAGCCAATACTAAAAAAGTAAAATATATATCACACTGCATTGACGCAGCACCTGGTGAAGTATTATCATATTCACACTAATGAAAACTGAAATTTAAGAGCATTAATTAAATTCAACAAGATTCTGTGATGAAAAACGCTAATTAAATGTGACCTAGACAGGTGTCGGCTGATTTCGCAAAACATCTCATGGCATTAATGTGAAGAGAGCATACTTGATGACAAATGATAATAGACTAAAATAGTAAATTGTATCTATTTTGCAATATTGATATAGTTTCTTATTGCTCTACGATAAACACCGACTTGACCTCGTATACACTATACAGTTGTCAGTAGACATTCGTTTTGTTTTCATATCGTAATTTATTTTATTAAGTGAAGAAAAAATACATCTCTAGGTTAAAGAATAAAGCATGTATGTATGTATGTATGTATGTATGTATGTATGTATGTATGTATGTATGTATGTATGTATGTATGTATGTATGTATGTATGTATGTATGTATGTATGTATGAATGTATGTATGAACTAACAAAAATGAAATAAAACGACATATTCTGCATTCAAGGTTGTAAACACGTACCTTCCGAGAACTCTTAACCGAGCATCTCTATTTTTATCATTACTGTCGTCACGTGGTATATTCCTCTCTATCTGTACAAGGCCCATATTTCAAAAATAATAACGGAATGACAAGTGTTCACTTACTTTTTGATTTGCATCCCCACTCCCCCTCCTCCCCCTCTTCCCCCTTATTTCCCTCTCTTTTTCTCCCCCTTTTTCTCTTACTTTTTGGTTTGCATCCTCTCCCCTCTAACTCTTCCTCTCTCTCCCCTCTACCTCTTCCCCTCTACCTCTTCCCCTCTCTCTCTCTCTCTCTCTCTCTCTCTCTCTCTCTCTCTCTCTCTCTCTCTCTCTCTCTCTCTCTCTCTCTCTCTCTCTCTCTCTCTCTCTCTCTCTCCTCTCTCTCTCTCTCTCTCTCTCTCTCTCTCTCTCTCTCTCTCTCTCTCTCTCACACACACACACACATTCACACACAACACACACACTAATTTCATCCTTATTTTTGCATATTCTTATAGAAACATGTTTTCGCCATTCCTTTCGTCGCATACATCCAGAAACAATAGCACTTTAGTTCACTGTAGGTAGCAAAGCCGGTTGTACTTAATTTTGTAACGTTATGAGTATATGATATAATTTATCACTATGCTTTAGGATATACAATAATATGTACCTTGATTTATCATGATGAACCGAGCAAAAACTTTATAAAAAAAATTATGATTTAACCTTATATTTTATTGATGAGGTTTATTTAGTGTCAAGTGTGAACCCAGATATATAATTTGTTTTTTTAAATTGTTTTATATAAACAGAGCAAATTGATGAGACTGGTAGAAAAGTTGACGAAGCTAGTAAAAAGGTCGACGATCTTCAAAAGGATGTGAAAGAGAAAAAGAAAGGTAACTTGAAGTTAATACTTATGTCACTTTGTCAGAACAGGAAACAAAATGAAAATTAATTCTTCGCTTGGTTTAAAATCTGCGGTTCCTACAGAAATTATTTAAGTCATTTGATGGTCCCTTCATAATTGGACTGAGTGGGTCCCTAAAAATATACTTATAGTTAAAAATATTTACTGCATTAGTTATCAGCGTTTATCTTATTCTGTAGAATTATAATGTGGTATATAATAAACGTAAACTACTTAGATAATAATAATAATAATAATAATAATAATAATAATAATAATAATAATAATAATAATAATAATAATAATGTTGAATGTGGCTTTTCATTTTATCAGTAACATTAGTTGTCATCAGCGTTTGCTACAATAGATCCATCGAACTCTGCTGAAATACGGTACCTTGCTTAAGGATAGTTAAAGTAGCCTGTCGGGTTGGAGGTTCATACTCGCATCCTTCTAGCCAAGAGTCGTATGCTCGACATACAGAACATTGTTTTGTATCAATAATGGACTCTTTAACATGATAAGGTTCTTTGTGGCTAGTTAAGTCAACCGAAGAAGTTTTCCTATAAAAGGAGAAAAATGCCAGATGTCTGTCTTGTCCATCGGATACATCAGATCCAGCTCATTAATATTACAAAATGTGACAGTAGTATAAGGTACCTCAGTGTCATCTGCATAATTAGTTTTTGATTTGTTTCTGTTACGATGAGAGGCATGTACAGCGCAACAAGGTAAAATGGCATTTCAGGATTTGCCTTATAGACTAATTGGGATTAAGACACGTATATTAGGCTGACTGCATCATAATTCTAACAATTTTAGAATTGTATATGTCTCAAAGAGGAAACTTAAATAACAGATTTTTTGTTCCAATACAGGAATACGATAAGCTGCGTTTGTAATTTTTATTTTTTAGATGTCTTTCATTGATATTAGATTTCTTTAATTTTATTTTGCTGGTATGCAAAATCTTTCTAAACATTTACATCAGATGCGAGATACATGGTACAGGCACGAAAATATTAGCGAGGTTTGCAATCGGCACGTGCGACAACTTAAAGTTTAAGAAATTGCAATAAGATATTTGAATCAAATAAAGTAAATAGAACTGTATGCTGTATGCAGATGCCTTTAACATTAATTTTAATTGGTTCACAATTTGTTAAAGGGACCTAGATCTTCAATATACAGTAGGCCCCCCCCCCACAAAAAAAAAAGAAAATTGATACGGTTTAGGGGGAAAATTGTCTCAATTGTTAGGAAGTTCGATTTTAACGTCTTTATAGACCCTTCATTTTACAGCGTGATCGGGTGTGATTTAATACGATTTGCAGCAATTTACTTTGGAAAGATCGCCGGCCATGCTTGACATTCTCTTCACTGACTTCCGAACAAACTAGCTGAATAAGAGGTTTGGATGGCAGATGGTGACAGGAATTTACCTGCAGTTATCAACTTCTATGATATTGTTTTGTACTGGTGTTTTTTTATTTTAGACGCTGAGCAAAAGCCGAATGATACTTTGCAGAATATGTTAGGTAAGTACACTCACGTCTTCAGAGATATGGATGTTATAATGTTTCGCATTAGTTATAAGAAATACGTAATTTTTTTTTCTCATATTCAAAATCGTTGATTTTCATAGAATGGAACGAAGCGATAACATAGATCTCGAGGACATCCTAAATGAGCTAACAAATGCTATGTGAAAGTTGGGAGGGGGGATTCTTATTGATATATCTTGAAGAAAGTGTTTTTATTAGTACCATCACTCACTTCACCAAACAATAACTCCGTTTATAAAATAAAACAAACATAAATATTTACTTTTTAAAAATGCGCAAGACTCTTTCCTTTGAACGATCGAAGAAAGGGTATTTAATAATGCAATGTTAATCTGTGTTGGAAATGCCAGTTTGTTAAAAGCAGAAACTGTAGAAAGAAAAATATAGAGTTTGTTTCAGTTGATTGTGCGTTTTTGCATATCCGGTTATTTACACTAAAGAAAAAGTGCAACATTTTTACATTTATCCGAATAAATAAGGTGTCTGTCTAAAAGTAAGGTTAGGTAGAAATAATAAGAGAGTTGTCACTTTTAAACTACCTTAAATACCTTGATATTGCAGACTATCTCTTCAGGACAGAATCGTGGCCACACTCAGAAATAATTCTTGTAGTTTAAGATCACATTGGAGATCACATTGTGGATCATGATAGGAGGCTTGCATAATAAACAAAAAATCTAGCCAGCGCTGATTTTGATCATTTCATCGTAATTCCAATATCATTTTATGTCAAGTCTAAGCTAGTAGAAAAGCGAGGCGTGCGTCTCTTTTATTGCTCGGTGACAGAGAGGCCTATTTGTTTGCTAACTTTTGTTAAAGTTTCTCATTTGCGGAGTTTTTCAAAGCTCTGGTTCTGTTACATTAGTAATTAGGGTAAACTTACGTTTATGGTTCGCGTTAAAATGTGTCATAACACTTTGGATGTTTTGTTTATTCTTGTCATAAATTAATACGAAACCAACATAATTAATTGACACACATGCAGGTGCCATTGCATTTTGTTTGCAGGACACTGTACTACAAAATTGGAGTTCGTATTATGTTAATGTTTTCCATTAGCATATTTTCTCTAACCTCCTAATGAACTTTAGGAAGAATACTTATGAAACTGCGACAATTCAATGGTTGCTGACAACTATGAATCAAAAACATTAATTCTACTACCAATTGGCTCAGGCTTACTGCAATGCTTTTTTACTTGATTACATTTGCACGCTCTGGCTTTCTTGTTACACATTGTAAATTACTAATTGGTTTCATGACATTAAATGTCTTAAACACCTTAATAAGCCTAACGTGCTCGTTTAATATGATTACAATATCTATTTTCAGATAAGACACGAGAGAAACTTGAAGATCTGAAATCAGAAAAAGCATTCTTCCATCAAACAAAAGAATTTAACCAAGCAAAAGACTTACTTTTGAATAAGCCAAGGGGTTACACAGTCTTTTTGTCCGGGAATCCAGGCGAAGGAAAAACAACAGCAGGTCACATGCTGCTTTTAGAAATGCAGAACAGTAGAAAAAGATGCTTAATTTTAAATGAGCCAGGTGATGTAAGGTTTGTATCGCCAGATCATGTTGACATTATTTTTGTAGACGACATATTTGGCAACGTTTGTTATGATGACCATCTTAACGGTTTATGGAAAAGGCACTATGAGGATTTAAAAAAGTGGAAAAAGAGTAAGAAGGTTAGCTTTATTTTTACCAGCAGAGAGCTAATCTTAAGAGAATGTAGATTGAAACTGGACAAAGAAGATTTCTACGACAGGGATGGATTTATTTTGCTATCCTCAAAAGAGCTAAACGAAGAAGAGAAGGCAAAGATACTAGTTAAGCAACTGAACAGAAACAAGGTCTTGAAAGAGTCTTTCCCTCTAAAGAATGATGAACTTGCTAAGTGCTATAAAGAATTCACTAGTCCATTTGGTTTTCCTCTGTGCTGCAAAGTGTTTTCATCCAGCAAAGTCTACTTAAAACAAAAATCAAAATTCTTCTCCAGACCTCTAAAGGCTTTGGAAGCGGGAATCAACGAATTGTGGGAGACAGATGCAAACAAGCCTATGTTTATAGCATTAGCAGCCGTATGGATGTCAAATGAGAAGGAGGAAAGTTCGGAATTGGATTCGCTCCATCGAAGGATTCTGGTACAAAGGAGGTTGTCTTTATCTAACTTTGACACACAAAAGCTTGATACAGTTGCTAGGAACTTAAATGTATATCTGGCCAAGACCTTTTCGATTGATGAATTGTTCGAGAAGTTAAATGGGGTTTACTTAATACACCACAAACAATCTTCGTGGCAACCTGAAGGTTACGCCTTTTCCCACGAAGTCATTGAGGAAGCCTTTGGTCGAGTTCTAGCCTGGACAAAACCAAATATCGCAGTACAATATGGAAGCATAGAATTTCTGGTGAACAATACGTCCACTGCCACAACCACTGGAAACGATGATGAAACGTCAATGAATGATCGAGATAGCTTGAAAATTTCACTCGCCAAAAGTGACTTTGAGAACCTGTTCCAGCGATTGATGAAATCATTGAAAAATTTAGGTGATGAATTTGTGGCTGTACATCATGACGCTTTTGAGGATTCTAATTTTCTCAACTTTTTCCTCGAAAAATTGTCAGGAACAACCGAGCTTAAAGAGCTCATAATCATAAAACGTGGTTTTGCATGGGGCTTTACAAGGACATCATTCCTAAAAGAAGCGCTAGAGCAGAATCTTCCAAAAGTTGAATTAGTCAGCCGAATTTTGAAAGAAAAGCTTTTGGACCAAATAGATGATCAACGATGGGTGCAAGAACAAAAACAATCTATGTTCTCTGCAGCATGTAGACTTGGTTCATACCAGTTGTATAAATTGCTAGTTCAAGAGAGTGTAGCAATTACTAGCGACTCATTCATCAGAGCAACAAGTGCTGGAAATAGAGAAATTGTTGAGGACCTCTTCCAAAGAGCGGACCTGGGGCAAGAACGTAGTATATACGACAAATGCCTTGCATTAGCATCTCAAGGAGGATTCATGGAACTTGTACAGCTTTTTGTTGAAAAAGGTGCGAACTTGGATACAGAATCACCTCCCAAAAAAGAAACTCCTTTATATCAGGCAATCTCTAAGGAACTCGAAGATATTGCCCTGTTTTTGATCACCAAAGGCGCTGACGTGGAAAAGACCCCGATGACAAAGGTACAAAATACCTGCCTTCATCTAGCCTGCCAATTAGGTCAAACTCGTGTAGTTGACGCTTTACTTAACAAAAGAGATATCCGGATTGATTTCAAGAACAAGAATGGCGTAACACCTCTACAATTTGCACTGACGTTTAAAAGCGAAGAAGCTGCAAAGCTTCTAATAGATAAAGGTTGCGATATTAACTTGAAAAGCGGACGATTGGACAAAACACCATTGCATATATCTTCCGAGATGGGATTACCAGAGATAACACGTATCCTTCTTAAAAAAGGTGCAGATCCCATGGCAAAAGATAAAAAGGGTCACTCGCCAATACATTATGCCTCCATGAATGGTCACAAAGATATAGTTGACATGTTGATTGAAAAAAACGCGGATCAAGCAGAATCCAGATCGCTGAATCATCGACGCAAGATGGATAAGAAAGGCCTAGCTCCTATTCATTACGCTGCCAGAGGAGGCTGTGTAGATGTAGTGAGGTCCTTGATAGAGTCAGGCGTCAATACTGATGTCCCTGACATGTATGGCAGATCTCCACTCTACCTAGCGGCGCGATATGGACATCAGAATGCTGTCACAGAACTTCTAAAGGTTGAAAATATTGACGTCAACTACAAAGAAAAGAAATATGGTTTCACCCCCCTACACATAGCTACAGAAAGACGACATGCATCCGTTGTGGAGAAACTCTGCCAACATAGAGATATACGCGTAAATTTATCGGATAAGATCGGAAGAACACCACTTCACATTGCCTCAACAAATGGTGACAAACTTATTATGACAATTTTGCTCAGATTCCATTCTGATCCGAGGTGTGTAACTGAGAATCTAGATACACCACTACACCTGGTAAAGAATGCAGGTGTTGCTGCTATGCTGCTAGGTAAGGACAGCTCCGTCATACATCTGAGGAATAAAGGGGGAAAAACGCCGCTTGAAATGGCCAGTCAGAAAGGTGCGAATATTCTGAAGGTATTTGAAGAATCCACGAAAGAGATGGAGGTAGATCAATCATAGATTTTCCAACAACAGTGACATATGAAATATGGTGCAGTGGGATGTAGTTTATAAACTTTCCCTTTGGTAGTGATATTGTTGCCGTTTCGTCAATACCCTTTCAGTTATGCCATTGTACCCGCTACATTTGAGACTTAAATTATTGAAATAGCTTATCTATAATTCGATGATACTTTCCAAGTAGAAATCAGAAATGATATCAAGGACAATCATGGTATATACAGTTTTTAAATTTAATTTGCTTACAAATGTAAGAAGGAGATGTAGATTTTAACGAATGACTGAGACTAATATTTTTGAAGATTATTGTTTTCACTTCCTGTCAAAAAAACTATTATGATGATCACAACAGTATGCATCCACATTATACTATTAACTTCTATCAACTCGTTTATTTCCGACGAGACCTTTAGATATTAAAGGATGAAACTTCAGAAGGGCTCAATGAACAGGAAAATCTCTAATTATATGCCATGGGTGCAGTATTGTATTCGAAGTTGAAGATGACAACCGAATGATTTGAATTTCCTTTGGTAAGTGTCAACCGAAAAGAAATGGTAAAATGCTAGCAACCATAATGATACATAGTTTTTATCGACTTACTTCCTTACATAATAAGTTAAAAATAGTGACAAAGTATTAAGAAAAGGCATAAATCTGTCATTAATGATTATAACATTTTCTTGAAATTGTAAATTTCTTTGTAACTACTGAAAATAAATTGCGTGAATGAAATTGTATACGATCTATGTAATGACTAACCTTCAGTTGTGGGTTGTTTGTTGAAAAGGAAAATTACTTATTTTCCTTAAGTGTTTATATAGAAAATACTGATATGTAAACCTGAATTCCTCTGGTAGTAATCAAAATGTCACCAAATTAAAATAATTAGTCAAATTTAGCTTTAATATCTCCCTTGTTTCGAATACTTCAAAACTACGGCCAGTGTAATACATTCCCCACCACCACTATCACCACGACAACCATAAAGATAATACAAACAATCCGTTCTTTGATAGCATATCTGAAATCAAGCGTAAGAACTCTGAATTTATGCCAGTATTTTTTATTTTGCTACTACTGTCAGTTATCCGCAACTTCATGTTCATAACTTAAGACACTAACTCTTGAACCAGTTTGAATTGGGCATCACGTTTAACAATTGCATATCACCTTGCATATAATGCGGAGTTGTTTCCTGTTGACTAAAGCGCTGTCCGTTACGGATCACTGCCATCTCACCTCTGCGTGAGTTCGAGTCTAGGATTCGGCGAATGTGGATATATGAGAAAGCTTGCCAGTAGCTTCTCGTGGGTCGGTGGATCTTTCCGGTGATTTCCCAGTTTCTTCCTCCACCATTAATACTGGCCGTCATGAATAGCCTATCGTGTGATGAAAAATGGTTTTAAGCCCAACAGCAACAACCTGTTGACATAATTAAGAAAAATTCAAAACAAAAAGTCGCAGAAGGGAAGAAATTCAGGCTTTTTATAGTAACTTCACTTAATTTAGCATAGCAAAATTATAGAATTTTGCCAAGGCAATGATAATTAAACATGTACATTTTCACCCTATTCCATGTACATTTTCATCCTATTCTCGATAAAAACGAATGTGTCTTTAAGAAGGTTCGCATGAAAGAAGATAATACAAATTAATGAGCTCAATTGAACTAGGGGTTAAAGTTGGTTCTGAAAACCTGACCACACGTTTTGAGTTAAGAATAACGTAGATACATGACAATTTTAAATTCTGCGGGAGTAACTAGATTAATTAATTAATTAAACTTCTATGCATATCTAGAAATATGGTGCAAGCGAGTAAATGAACACACATTACACAAAAAGGAATTTATATTAACATAGGATGACCTAAATACAACCCATTTGATTTTTTGTAAACGAGTAAATGGATACACATTATATAAAGTGAATTGTATATTACATTGGGTGACCTAAATACAAACTATTTTTGAAATTTTGATGAGTTCAAAATGAGTATATATATATATATATATATATATATATATATATATATATATATATATATATATATATATATATATATATATATATATGCGTACTCAAGGCACAATCTAATAATATAAAGAGGTGCCATAAACAGCACACGATTAGTACAGAATGTTTGCTGTATGCACTAAAAATGCTATAAGGGTCAATTTATGAAGCAACAAAATTGTATTGTGTTCTTTCGCTTTGCCGTTCCATTGCATTGTGATGTTTTTATTTGTCACTCCATTGCCTGGTGATGTGCATATGGGACATGCTATTGTTTTGCGATGCATTTATTTGTCATGCCATTTGCATTGTTATGTGTGTTTCACCATGCCGTTGCACTGTTGTGTTTATATTTAATACAGTTGCATTATGATGTGTTTATATACTATGTGTACAAGGTTCATTGTTAAAACTAAGATTTCCACTTATTACATAAACAAAACCGTTGATGCAGTTTTAACTTTGTTAACACTATGATTTAGATACTTTTATATACGTGATACGTATATATACTATTTTGAATATACTACTTTGTTTTATAAATCATTTTTCCCATCATTAATCAGGAGGCTTTTGTTTCACCGTTAACATTTCCGAACGTTTGCAAAGCGTCATATCATGCATTTATGTCAACCTTAACATTCTATGTCAAACTTAACATTATATTAATCTGTATGCAAACATTTAACATGCTATGATTTCCATGAATCGGATTAATTCTAGATTAAGAAGGTTTGACTTGTACATTATCTTTAAATTTACATTGACTTTTAGGTTTCAAAGCTTGTTACCTGCCTGTAACCATGTTACCTTTATTGTTCAAGTATTTGCAAAAAGCAATGGAATACTATACATTGCTACAAAATTGTTTACAAAAAAAGAAAACAAAAATGTGTTCTTGGGGAATTGATTTATATCAATCTTAGTAAAAGTTATATGCCTACATAATAATTAGGAGCAACGGTAAATCAGTTGGTAGAGCATCAGACACGTAATCAAATCGTCACTTCAGCGCGTGTTTGGAAAAGGCACTTCTGTTCCCATTTCCTTGTCATCATAAATCCATGAAACTGTTAAAACAATTGTTACCCCCTAAAAACAAATTAAAAATATAAACCAACATGACTACATATACAATCAATAAACGCATATTTTAAAATGAATAAACACTACTGCAATTAATCTTTTTGTCATATTTGTAGAATATTTTTTTAATGTGGATGACAATTTGGCATGTATTTTTTAATTGCAATATTCATTTTATTTACAATCAAAATATGGTTATACTGATATAGTTTTTCTCTAAAAGAACATAATGTTCTTATTTCAGTGTCTGTTTAAAGCTGACCACGTCTGGTCTTTCGTGAGTTAATGCAATTGTAATGTCACCATAGGATATATTTTTCTGGTGGATTCGAGTATGTTTTAATACATGTCGACTGTATTTTGGTCGGTGAGAGACCTAATGACATCAGTATCAGACAGTTATACCGAATTTTTAAATTGAAAAGTAATTGTTTTAAATTGACAAAAGAAGAGCCACTCGACAGCCCCCACCCAACCCCACGTCCCTTCCTCAACCCAGTTTTTTTTAAGCGGCAGCTTGATTACCTTCTTCCATTACTTTCCGAACTTTGAAGTTTTGAAAAAATCCTAGTACTTGCTTGCACGTTTCTGACATGTAAGCAATAGTAGGAAAATTAATAATAGTAATTTTTCAGCAATAAAATTCATCTGAAGTTGTGTAATTGCAATATACCCTTTGCTTTTGACAAGTTGAGTTAAGAACGGCTGTTTGTTATCACACGTATTGAATCTACAAAGTCACATGGACGATGCAGATAATCGCGTGTACTACAATTATTATGCATTTGTAATTATGCTATTCGATTCTGATATTTTTACATGATAGCAGGTGACAACATTTTTGTATATTATTTAATATTAGTCACGTGCAGTATTAAATGTCCACAAGAATTGGTCTGAACCCTTTTGCTTGATGCTTTGGACAAGATTTGTTTATCTTAAAATTGTTTGGTGTTCTCTTAGGTAAGCGGTATTAAATTACTCCATGAATGTTTAAAAGGTCATTCCCATTGAGTTCTTTGGCATAAGACTTTCCCTTTGAAGTTGGCTATATGGGTGAAATGTGATATTTTAAATTGTAATTTTAGATGCTTTGAATGGTTTTCTGTCGCTTTAATTCCTATATCTTGGTAGTGATGTTGATTTTGAAAATTCAGCGTCTGTTAGCATAGGCTGGTGGCGATTATGAATTTGGCGCTGATTGGCGTGATGATTCGCTGGTATTTGGCTACTTTTGGTTTTGGCAAAGATAGATTGCCCGATTCGAAGCCTTATCTTTGTACCCGAATTTTCATTGTGGTTAAGTAGGGCGTGTCTGCGTTTTATATATATTAGGAATTCTCTGCCTATTGGACTAGTTGCTTGTTGTGCGGAAGGTATGTAAATGTATAGAATCTCTTTTACAAACAAAAGTTATAATTTTTTGTTGTATAGAAATATTTAGTTTTGTCTTAAATTATATATATATATATATATATATATATATATATATATATATATATATATATATATATATATATATATATATATATATATACACACAATGATGGAAACATTTTTTAAGTCTTTTTACATTTTCTTCCACAAAACAGATTTTCAAGCTATCGAAAAGATGAATCCTAAGGCGTATACGTTCATATGAGCTTGGATAGGGAATATACATTTACACCATCTCAGTTAAGGAGAAGTTTCGTTTTCCATGTTTTTTCTAATACATAATTGCAGATATTTATGATGCGTAATTTCGAATGTTTGTAATATATAATCAAAGACATTTGTGTTACATTATTGCAGATGATTGTGATACGTAATTTCCGCCATTCTAATACATAATCTTAGATAATATATACTTGCAGATATATGTAATGCTAGAGTAGAATAAAGTGTTTTTGGTGCAGAGAGGTTTGTCTTTTTATTGGTATATCAAATTGTGATCCGCTCAGGCGCGATAATACGCATTTATAAATATTCTTGCAACTGCCTGCTGTTGATTGTATGCCTACAGATCAGAGATGAATTTCCAATCATTGATCATTAGTGACGGATGAAAATAGGATATAACGTATTAATAATTTCCCGTTTTCTAGATGAATTTAATATGGTATACTATTTCATCGCAATTCTTTATGCTTTCCGTTACCTCTCTCCTCTCATGCATAAGAGACAAAATACACAAATTTGGAGTGAGAGAGAACAAACTTTTGGCTGGATGAGAACCTCGGAACTGAATTTACCACAAGTAACCTACAAGACTGGTTGCTAGTAATGGTATGTGTACTTTCCTCGTGATTTATATACATTGTTTATATAACCAATGATACAATGGTAAATTTATTTGCAACGAGGCACACATACTGTAGTGTATTTGGTGTTTTGTTGTTCGTTTTGTTTATTAAACCTCACAAAATGTTAGAAAAATCGTTTATCATTATATGAAAATGTCCAAATAGCCGTCTGTCTCTGTGTCCCCGTGTCCATCCGTCCGTCTGCCCCTGTCTGTCTGTTTTATTTCAGAAAGAGAACACAATGGTTATCCATAATATGGACAAAACAAAATTATTTTGGTTTGAACGAAATTGACCTTTCCCTCCTACACAATTAAATAATTTTATCTTCCTCACACAACGAAATGAGCACGACAAGTTTGCGTAAATTCCCTAGAATCATCAATAAATTCAGTCACCATCACCACATACGCTAAACTTCAGGGACTTCCGAACAGTAAGTCAGTTCCAGAAATCTTATCAAAGGAAGTATACAAAAACCTCCGGAGCATTTTCCGTAAAACATCGATAAATGCACACATCATCTTCATTTTCTTCTCTGCTTGTTAAAATATGCATATTTAATGCACATTTCTGAGTTATTTAGCAGAAATTGACTCTTCTGATATATAGTGTGTATTTCACTAATGTAGATCTTTAAAGCTACTTCAAAATTCCAAATCATAGGCACACACACATTTCATCAACAATGTCCGTGACGAAATATTCAACCATGCAGCAAAGGAGAACATGGAGTAATAACTGCTAGTCGAAAATAAAAATTATATACGGATTTTAAAGCAAGGGATACACCTTTGATTCCCCTAAGGTGAGAAGTCGATAATGATACAAATCCATCGTGAATTGTAGGTGCCCGAGAGAAAAGATAACACAATGGAATGTTTCGATCTATTATTCTCCGTCGGGCCATTTGACGGCTTACAGATGACCCTACTTTGATACACTGAAATATGATTAAACTTTGCTGGGTCACATTGGATTGTCTCTTATCGCCTACAAGTTGTGTCTCACAAGTTTCTCATAATTTTTAGCTTAAAAATGAAAACCTAAACCGCCCTAAGCTTTTTAAGTTCGACTGGTTATCGACCGCACTATAGCCAATTAGATTTTAACATATTTAACATATTCACACGACTCGAATAAAACAATATCGAGAAAGTCAAAGTTTTGTTTAGTTTTCAAAATTATTTTTTTCATTATTTTTTGTTTCACTTTTTCACCTGTTAAATGAATCCTCCAATATATATATATATATATATATATATATATATATATATATATATATATATATATATATATATATATATATATATATATATATATATATATATATATATATATATATATATATATATATATATATATACTTTTTACTAATTTTGACTGTCACCGTTGCAATATATATATATATATATATATATATATATATATATATATATATATATATATATATATATATATATATATATATATATATATATATATACGTTTTACTAATTTTGACTGTCACCGTTGCAAATACGAAACTTTAAGACAACGTTATTTTAGTACATCATAGTCATATGATTATTTCAAAGATAGCAGGAACGTACAGATGAAAACAGTAAAACTTTTCAAGTGATAGTCATTTTGAAACACAACGGTAAGCAGAGGTACAAGTATCATTCAGCTCCAAGCTTTCTTGGAACTGTGGTTCAGTTATTGTCATGCATGCAATAACACAAAGTTCCTTTATTTAGTATTTAGATCTTCATTTTTAATTATTTACATGTCCGTGAGAAACTTTGTTTCATTATTATTACCAATAACTGTAAATTAGCATGAGATCTGATTCGAGAACCCGATATTTGACTTGGTCCGACACACACAAAGCTATTTCCGAATCTTCCAATGGCCTTATCAGCACTGGTTCAAAGACTGCTTAATGATGCCACACTGCTAGAATTCCAAATCAATCTCTCTCTCTCTCTCTCTCTCTCTCTCTCTCTCTCTCTCTCTCTCTCTCTCTCTCTCTCTCTCTCTCTCTCTCTCTCTCTCTCTCTCTCTCACAGCTCTTTTGCAACACGTATTATTTCAAGCAATCATGTTTAAACATGTTTGTGAATAACGAAATTCAGTGTGTACACTGTACACTATTTGCATAGGAGTATTACGGGTAGTACAAGTGTGAATTATGGTGCCCTTTGTTCAGAAACGACAAGACAGCTGTCTGTAAAGTGCGTAAATGTAAGTATTGTATAACACTGATATTTAAATGTTGCTCCTTTTAAAAATTGGGGATAATATAATGTCTATGTGTGGAAGTGATGACAGGTATTTTACGGAAGTATTTTTTGCCAGAATGAACGCACTTTTAAAACAGGATGTAAATTAAATGTTTGACCGGTCTACTGCATAACAAAATATTGATTTGAATGCATACATGTCAAGCTAATCAAATGACCCACTGAGGTTGCATTAGCAAATTAGACATGCATAGTATGCAAAGGAAAATAAACCTGAAGCCGGTCTCTATCTACAATTTAGTTTCAGTTATTGAGTCAGTATATATATATATATATATATATATATATATATATATATATATATATATATATATATATATATATATATATATATGTGTGTGTGTGTGTGTGTGTGCGCGTGTTTTGTCTATGTCTGACACGCACACACACATCCATACATATACACATCCACACACACCCACACCCATCCATATGCTTATATGCAGACATATATACATATATATGCCCACTATTATCAAGATTCTATAACAGAAGCCAGTAATAGCACTGTCTGTTCTGTCTGGTATATATTTATAATTATTTGTACTATAAAAATCATATATACCTTGATTTCTTTCATAGGAATCTGTAACAAATGCATATATATATATATATATATATATATATATATATACATATATATACATATATATATTTATATATATATATATATATATATACATATATATACATATATATATTTATATATATACATATATATATATATATACATATATTATTATTTACTAGGTCGTCATGCGAGTGTCTGCTACGCACGAGCTTATATAATACTGATTCAGTACCATCATTTTTTGGTGATGCGTACTTGGTCGTGACGGTCTATGGGCTGGTGCGTGCAGGCAAGGCAATGGGTGCCATTTTACTCGCGGACCTGGGTTCGAAACTCCGTACGAATTTAATTTCTCTAACATGTATGATAGCATTGTTTGTATCATTTCATAGTTTCCACATAATTATATTTACTTATAAAACATTACGTCAAAATTGAAGTCTTTTGAATGTAAAATATATAAAATATTGAACGCAGAGTTAGTACTTGTTTGCAGAGTGCAGAGTGGTTCTTTTCGGGGTTTTCCGGGTTCTTCCTCCATCATTTATAACTGGCCGCCATGTTTAGCATATCTTGTGCTGAAAAATGGCGTACATCCCTACAACAATAACAGGGTAATTGGAGGACAATCCTAAGATAATGGTAGATCAAGGTACAATATGTATATATCACACGGGACATTCAGTGAAGGCTGAACTTATGTTTGCATTACACATGTAAAGATATCGCTGCACTTAAGTGTTACCTGAACGGTTTGCTATTATCTAAGTAACAAGACAGGACGAATTATGTGATCAAGGTAGTGAGATGAATTCAATACGTTCATGTACTTATGTATGCATTGTATTAAATCTAGGTTATGTGGTACTTATATTCACGTCCACATTCATAATTTTGCTAGATTTATTGATTACGGGTAGTTAGTGTTGGGTATATATTTCTCAACCGGACTATTAGCCAGTTTATGAGAGCAGACATAATAATGTATAGTCAACCGGACTATTAGCCATTTTATGAGAGCAGACATAATAATGTATAGTATTCACGATATCGATGACAATATTAATTTGATTAAACAAACCCTTCCTAATCGTTTGAAATAGGGATTCTCCGAATAGTTTAATTACCTGTTTGATCATTTTAAATTTCTGTATTAGGTGTTTGGGTCTTGTTTGGATAACATGGTGTGAAGAACTAATGTTTACATTAGTTTAAAATGTATGTGTTCGCAATAATTGCTAAGCCAAAGGTATATAAAACCAGAGTTTTGATGCAAGTTTTGCTTCTCTTTTGCACGTGTTCAATATAAAATTTGTTTGGTTTTCCATATAGTTTACATTTATCATTTCCAAAATGAAAGCAAATAATTTGTGCTCAAATTATTCAATATTTTTAAAATGTTATTGAAAATAATATTAAATATAATTTTTAAAATATCGTTTTTGATGATATCAAAAATGTCATGTTATTAAACTGATTAAGTAATAACAGCTATTCATTTTATATTTCTTTCTGTTTGCAATACCCATTCTGGTAGCAATTTTAGCAAGCAGTCAGTCAAGGCGCCATCGACAACCACCATCTATCAGAGCTGCATTATCGGACAATAATTTGTGTAAGTCTCCCACAAAGCTTACAGTCTGGGTCATCAGTTAGTTCCTATGTCTTGAGATTTGTTGGTCGAGGAAGACCATCATACACTGAGCATAATAAGACACTTTCCTGGACCTCGCGGTTTCCAAACATAGCCAGTGTTCCTTCTTTACCACGCCTACAGCTTTAATTTGGCGGTGTTCCTCTTCACAATGACTTCTTTCTTTCTACACCATATCGCGCGTCTGGTTAGTGTTTTTTTTTTCTTCTCATGTGGGTCTTTCAGGCTTCCCTGTCCAAATCTTCCCGTTGATGCCGTGTTTACTACGTCACTGTATCTCAATCTTTATTATGTCTCTTCTGCTGTAATTGCTGCAGCCCACATTCTTCCTATCTGTTCCTCAGTCTCTGCTTCTCTTAACTTCTTATATGCACAGTCTTTACATAACACCACCTGCTTTGCACTGATCACCACGAATACCTCTGTTGCTGATGAGAGTGATAACTGAAGCTTGTTCCTAGTACTGCCCAAGCTTATACTTCCAACGATTGTCGAAGATGTTTATTATAAATTGTCTGAATTGCTTATACGCTAATATGATTTGGTAAACGAGAAGTAACCAAAGATTCTTGGTAGAATACCATGTTGGTACCAACAGGTCTTGAGCCTCCCGTGTAGCCCAATTTGGTCTGGATTACATCCAGTCTTTAGCTCGTCGCTTCATATATCCCACACTCTAGCATTCAGTCTGGAAGCTCTTAAACCTCTTGTCAAAGTTCTTTTAGTTGATTGCTCAGTGCTGGTATTATTTTCTAATACTTTGAACCTGTGTCTTTCTTGCATCTTTTCTTTCTGCAGGATCAGGCTTCCTGACTTGGCCTTCATTCTAGTCCAGTTAATCAGGTTTTAAAGTCTTCTAGCATCCACCTACCTTCAGATATTGATTTGGATACAATTGTCATAATATCCACGAAACCCCGTAAAGGAGATTGGCGAACTTGCTTAACTCATCCGCTCTTCCAAAGGTATAAAGCAACCGACTTCAAGCAGCCATCAATATGTCAAAAGGCCTCGTTTCCATATGACCTTCATTAGCTTCCATAGTCTTCTGGTTTTTCTTAGATATTATTTGTAAACCTTGATAGAAATACCATTTAGACCAGAAACTGACTCTGCCCCTGCATCTGTTTTATAATGTCCCTCACTTCTTGCAGTCTCTTTCCAATCTTTCAGTTGGAACTCCTTGTCTTCTGGGTTTAGTCTCTTACGTCTTTTTCTTAATCGGGATCCATTTAGGTTTTCTCTTTCTTCGGACATTCACGTTTCTCTGACCTTGTTTCTATTAGTAGCAAACTAATTGGCATTGAAGTGTGCTCTCTTATGTATACGCTTTCTTCTGTTCTTTTTTTATTCTCTTCTTTCCGCTGTGTCTTCGGCTTTTCCCGTAGGTTATCTGTGAGGCAACTCATCCCATTTTTGGTCTTCATCCTACAAATTGCGATTCCGTTTTGTGAGCCCCCAAAGCTTTGCTCATACGATCTCAAAGTCTGCAGTTTTCTTTTATATATTCTTCTATTTATATATTCTTCACCTAGTTGCAGAACTATTTAATCCTCTGTTGCACTCGGAGGTGCTGGGCACTGGTGTGGTTATCGTGGTACTTCTCTTCCTCCTCGCTTGATTACCCTAATTGAGCTAAATTAAATTTAAAACCTATCGATAATAAAAATTGTTTCATGTTCTAAATTTATTGCATTTCGATTAAACAAGATTAAGAACACATTTGATCTGTATGTAAAGACCGATCCATTTTCTTTTGTTACGTTTGTTGCTTGCAATCATATGGAGAGTGCAAAGTAATGTAAATAATAAATACAAATGATATTGTGCGTACCATTATGTTAAACTCTGCCCTTTGGAGATAAAATAGTAGTACAATTAGGATAACGAACGAATAGGTGATAAGGTTTACAGTTTATAAACTATATAATAAACAAATTTTCATTTCGTGAAATTAATTTCCTTGCTCATGCTAGTGTCAAATATAATTTTATTTATTGTACACAAGCATAACCGTTCATTATCACTATTCATAAGGTGCATTACATAAATTCCTTGTTTTAACCAAATAACGACTTTGAGTAAAAGTAGTGTGTGAAATCTTTTTCTACAAAAGGTTTTGAAATATCTGTTTAGTTGTACATTTAGCAATAAATTATTTTTGGTTTTAGTAATTGCATTTTCTTCCTTAATGAATACTATTCACTTTAGGTCTTACATCAGTCCTCTAACTAGTTAATTTTTTATGACATTCGTCTTTTAAGGTTAGTATTTAATTTAATTCCTAATTGTAAATATAAATTTATGAAGTTATGGGCCAATCTGTCTGAATTTGTAAAATTACAATAGAATGTTACAGTTCATTTATCTTGGTAATGACAGCAAATGGATAACTATTATGTGCATCATGTGACTTTGCATGGTACTCTAAATCAAACTCGATGCTATAATATTTCTATCAATTAGTTGATAGACTAATACCTAGTGCGTGCAGTTTAATATTTTTGATATTACAACATGTTAGCATATCACTATGTCACTAATTTGTCCAAATAAGCTCATGCAATTCCGTACTGATTGTCTGCGATCGTGTGAAACTATCATACCCCGTCATCTGGAGCATTTTGTTTACTATTACTACGAACTATTTTGAGAGCATTTTTTGAATCAATTTTCGTAATTAAATTTTAAAAAATTGCACCTTTATCTCAGCATGGTTAATTCACCTCACAGGGTTATATCATATCATGCTTTGAAAACCAACGTAAAATTCCAAGACTTGTCTAACAACACATAAAACAAAGGTTATTGGTCATTTTGTAGCGAGTGTCAGTGTGTGGGAGGTAAACCAGTAACATGGTATTCGTCCGATATGCAAGCGCGGTTTAAATACTCACTTTTACAGAACCAAATAAACTCACCTCGGTTCACAGAAGAATCTGGACATAAATGTGTCTCCCAACTGACTGAACCACGTCAGCTTTACATTGTAAAATAGCTCAAATGAGCTATGTTTCTTATAAGATACAATTACGAATCTAAAATAATTTTGTTTGTCTTCTGTAGTCTACTGTTCCAAATCAAATAATGCAAATATCATATCACAGATTACAGTACATCTGGCAATTTCTGCATTTAGTGATCATCCATTCACGTTAATATTCCAACAATGAAATGTTTAGTAGTGAAACTGCCACTTTAATCTTCATCATTGTCTAATTTAACCGCTACCGTACGGAGGCATCAACACAAAATATCCAGTCTGCGTAAAATGGTCTTTTATTCAGAGGGACGTTTCGATTTATACTCTATAAACAAAATATGCTTTTAGACGGAAATGGCCGTGGAACTGCTTTGGGGGACAGTTTGTGCGTAACAAGTGAAAGATAAGAATGGATTAAATTATTCCTGCTTCTTTCTCTTTAAACAATGTCCATTAAAATAAGCTATGTGAAAAACACCTCTTGGATGATTTCGCCCACAATTAGTACCATTTTCTTGATTTTGTTAACGTTTCAACAACCATGTCTTCGATCGCTTTCTGAATATTGCTTATACAAGTGCCACCTTTAAACACCATGTAAGACGGGACCATATAAAAGCCGCCGTTTGAAAACGTTCTAGTCTTTATGATGATTTATGGTAATTATCTTCCGACTCAATCAGCACCGTTGATTTCTATTTTTGTATTTACTACCCCGAGAAACTGATTTTGCCCATCCAATGCTCTACGTACTCCCACGATCGAGGTAAGCATCATTGCCTTAGGACCAAGGATTGTCTCCGCTGACGCCTGAACCCTATCGTTCAGACACACAACGCCATCTCGCGTGAAATTATGTGACCTGTCCAGCATGAAGTACAAAAGCCCAGTTATTTTTACTCTCTCCGTGCTCGTCCTGCGCGATATATGCGGTTTGCATTTTTCTGCATACTAGCTTCAAGCATATAATGGGGTATGGCTTAACGTTGTAGCTCAGGACGTTGCTCTTGTTATACTTTAAACTCCAGTCGTGAACTCTATTCCTAAAAACGATTTTGCAGATGTCCTCGTACTCTATCATGGCAAGAAATAGGAAATAGTCTAGACCTCTGATGTCGATACTCCATTGGTTATAAATCTCAACACTTAGGTTTCGAGAAATGTTTCGCTCCTGAATGAGACGTTATCCCACGTCAAGGTTAGCGGAACTAGTTCCTATCTGATTTGCTATAGGTAAAGACTCAGAGGACGCTATATTAAGCGTTATTATTGAATTAAGTTCTTGTACATTATTATTGACAATGAATATTATATTGACCAATCCTCTAGTTGTTATTGTGGATATAGAACATGCGATACACGACGACTCGAGTACAGATCAGGATATAAAATTTAGGCTGCGTATGGAAACAACAAAATTCAAATGGACAGCTCTCGTTAAATGGCAATCCACCCCATTTCTGATGGTGTTATGTCGCAGATACGCTCAGAATATTAATACAGGTAGCGATTCCTGAAAAGATTGTAGACTACAATGTACGACAGTGTGAATCGATCTTATAACTAGTGCCCTAAATGTGATTTGATCCTTATCATACCGCCATCAACCTTTCTTATTTTAAATGATATCTTCAACTACGGCACGCATATAGCGCTTGATGAAATTCAGCTTATCAAATTACGCAGTTAAACACAACTGGAAATAGCATTGACACAAAGAACATCACACTACCTCAAGATAGGTCTGAGTCGCGAGTCTTACAGGGGCAAACGATCTGTCTTTGAAAAATCCGCAGTGGTGTAGATTATCTAACGGTGGCATCCATGACCTCCTCGTAGAAGAAAACCAAACACCAGTTCATGTGCTTGAGTGCATTATATATCTGGCATATTAAGTACCCATCATCGACCCTGTTTGCGCCATAATGTCGTAATGTTGTTGCAAACACATCCAGTGTCACTTTCAATGCTCTGTACTTAACAGCCAACAGAATTTCATCAGTTGATATAGTTACCTCCGGCACTAAATATGTATGATTTTTATCGCAGGGATTCATCACAAGACTTTTGAACTTTGGTAATTTTACACTTAGCAACAATAATGACAGTATCACCATCCCAGGCGCCAGGTTCTATTTCATTAATTTCTACAAGAGTCGCAATGACGAAACGTAAACGTTACTCAATCAGTATAATGGAATCTTAACTCCACATGTCAGGGCTACCGTCTCTGCTAAATTCTTGCACGGGAGCATTTAGCTAATTTTAGCCAGTTTTTAATGTTGCAATTGAGTAGTAGCGCATCACGTAAGATAAGCGACATCGACAGAAAGTACACGCCACTGGTAGAATATTTACTTTAGAGTGGGGATGACATGCTCTGGATGAAATTAATATGGAATGATAAAGCAAAGAAAAAAGACATTGGGCATTGGTTACACCAAGAGCACACTAAGCATGTCTGTGTTGAGTTATTAGTAGTTGCGTATGCGGACGTGTATACCTTTATGCCAATATACTCAACCCATCCACAAGAAGCCAGTATATATGTTAACTATGGTGTAGAAGTCCTCTAGTCAAACATCGGCAAAATTGATTGCTCAAAGAAATCAACTTTCCTTGGACGATAAGACATCTGCTAGCCGATTTCTGTCTACCCTTGGTAAGTTATCCTCTGATAATGCATCCGAACAAAATTCCTTTTCTACCTATAAATTGCGTGGAATGTTGCCTCCACTGATTAAATGCTGTTTAAATTGAAGCCCGATTGGTGTTCCTTTAGGGCAAAAAGTTAGGAATTCCGAACTGGTAGCAAAGACTGAATTAAAGAAAGTATATACATTGCTCCACACATCTAATTTGGCCGTGGGCTATTTCAAGGATTTTGTAATACCCAGTGTTTAGAAGTGAATAGACATCTCGTGATGTCTGCTTTGCTTTGTTAATATCAGTTCACTACCATGAGTGAGTTAACAGTGAGTAAACTCGATTAGCTATTTAAGTGGAAATATTTATTTCTCTAATGTGAGTAATCTATCAATTCGCTTTTTTGAGTGAATCCTGGCCTGTTCTGCTATGGCGAAAATCGTATTTTCATTTTTTAATATACCATGAATCATTCATTCATTACTTGACCTGGTGCCGTACACGACTGTTTGCTTGCATTTGTATTTTTTGCATTAGTAGTTGTGCTTAACGCCATTTTTCAGCACATGATAGGCTATTCATAGCCGGCCAATATTAATGGTGGAGGAAGAAACTGGGAAATGACCGAAAAGAACCACCGACCCACGAGATGTTGCATTAGTAGGATCGTACTAATTATGTTAATTCGTCCAATATTTGGACCGATACACTTACGTATCCATCATAAACGTTTCTTATTTTCATATAACATTAAATATTGTATTGCATTACCATCAATGGTGTTTTGTTGTTAGTCCGGAAATCTCAAACTCGGTTATCTTGTTACACCACGAACAATGTTCCTTTGACGGAAATGTTCTTGACATTGTTTAACTTATCAAGAACAAATTCATTAATATTGATTGCATCGCAATCAACTAGTCCCATAGATCTTCATATACGCCAATGGCGCATGTTAGACCTTTACGCCTAATAAACAATCCAGTTTACGCAGGAGCCAAAGCCACTTGGTGGTGGTCAATGGAGGTAAACATTTTTTTGTGTGACTCAAAATTATCGAAAGAGGGTTTCAAATATCAAAACGATTGTTATGATACTGTAAGTTAATATTGTGCCATCATACCGTTATAAACAAGTATGTGTTTGTGTGTAGATATAGTTATTTATCGATCGATCGATCGATCGATCGATCGATCGATCGATCGATAGATAGATAGATAGATAGAGAGAGAGATAAAGATATATGTATATAGAGATATAGAGAGAGATATAGATATGTCTATATAGAGATATAGAGAGAGATATATAGATATAGATATGTCTATTTAGAGATATATAGATATAGATATCTATAGAGATATATAGATATAGATATCTATATATCTATAGAGATATATAGATATAGATATCTATATATCTATAGAGATATATAGATATAGATATCTATATATCTATAGAGATATATAGATATAGATATCTATATATCTATATAGAGATATAGAGATATATCTATATAGAGATATATCTATATAGAGATATAGAGATATATATCTAGATATATCGAGATATAGATATATCGAGATATAGATATAGATTTTATATCTATATATAGATATAGATTATATCTAATCTCTATCTCTATCTCTATATCTATATCTCTATCTCTATCTCTATCTATATCTCTATCTCTTTCTATATCTATCTATATATCTATCTATATCTATATCTCTATCTCTTTCTATATCTATCTATATATCTATCTATATATCTATCTATATCTATATCTCTATCTCTTTCTATATCTATCTATATATCTATCTATATATCTATCTATATCTATATCTCTATCTCTATCTCTTTCTATATCTATCTATATATCTTTCTATATATCTATCTATATCTATATCTCTATCTCTATCTCTTTCTATATCTATCTATATATCTATCTATATATCTATCTATATCTATATATCTATATCTCTATATATACGAGGTAGAGAGAGAAATAAAATATATTATAAACATCACCAAAAAAAGTTACAAATTCATTTTCATGATAAAAGCTTTTTTATGATGATGAAGATTAGAAAGATAAGATACGTAGAAACAGAATATGACGATTGTGATGATAATGATGAGGATGAACGGTAACAGTTTCATGGAGAATCGACATAACCATGGGCAAAATGAAAATGATTGCATTATCTTTTTCAGCATAACTTTGATGGACATGTTCACATTCCCCAGGCTATCTTTTGAAGACGTATCGGTACTCTTCATTATAATTTGTGTCGTCATCATTATATTCATGATTGTCGATCACAATCGGATTATTTGTTCACAATTTACTATTTATAACCATTTAGTTTCAAGCCATTAGCAATTTCAAGTTAGGAAATATTTTTAATTTCTTTGCTGTGAAGCATCTGATTTTAAAACTCCCATTAAACATTTGTTCCATAGGACATTGACTTACGAATAACTTCTTTCCTAACATACGTTCGTGAAAATGGCCAGTTTGTTCAATTTACTGGAGAGGATAAATAACCTAATTTTTCTATTACTGGAAAATTAAGCACGAAAACAACAGTAATAGAGAAAGCAAGAGAGACACGGGACTACACGTTTGAAAATTAACTGATATTCTATGATACAGCAGCAATATTAATCGCGCAACAAAATAATCGTTATGCTAATGCTGGAAGAAAACGCAATGACATGAACGGCTACGGTGTCAAGAGGCTTTTTTATATACAGTTCATTTTCCATGACTACAGTACCTGGTATTATATTTGCCTTTATGTATACCTCAAATATTTAACAATTTGTGTAATACCA
This sequence comes from Potamilus streckersoni, assembly GCA_016746295.1. Taxonomy (NCBI): domain Eukaryota; kingdom Metazoa; phylum Mollusca; class Bivalvia; order Unionida; family Unionidae; genus Potamilus; species Potamilus streckersoni. Next base: position 35,003 of record JAEAOA010001756.1, read on the forward strand.
TGTATTCTTTTTTGCTGCTTTCTTGGTGACTAAGTCAATCTCTACGCTTTTCACAGGTAGATATAATAAATCGTGTGAAGAGTATTTAGACAATGTTATAGCAGGATTGTTGTGTTTATATTTACAGATAAGGAAAGAGTTTCCACAATATCTTGCAAGTTTGAGACGTAACGCTCTACAACTATTTTGAGAATGGGGATTTTGAAATCAAAGCCTAAAGTCGTACAGACAGGAAGAACTGAGGCTGCAGAGAGAACAACATCGATAAGGTCTAATGTGTCACGTAAGTGTTAAGTTTGTTCTTTTCTCCTAACGTCAAATAACCGTAGTTGAAAACCATTTTTACGCCATACTGTATTCAAAGAAATATCTAAATTGTTGTAGTCCGTTTGATTCCTTTGAAAACTCATTTATTTAATGTCTAAAAAACCATTTATATAACAGAACTATCAAAAAAGCGTCATTATTGGCACACGATATTTATTGAAAAGGTTGTCTTCGCATCTTCTGCGCTTTGTTTAAATGGTTTAAGTCAATATCTCCCAACAGTAAGTGTCCTACCTTTAATTGCAGGTATTAATAAATGAATTTGTATTTACCAAAAGAAACAACAAATAGCAAGTTTCACATTAGTCTTACATTTACGTCTTACCCCTTACATCCGTAGTAATAATAGATTTCTTGCTGGCTATAAGCTTCCCCGAATTCACGTTTAACTTTATTTCGTTTCCCTCGTCTAAGTATTGTCTTTTAGTTCAAGTATTTTGTCTTTTTATGCTAACTACTTTTTTCCTCATCGATATTTTCGGCTTGTTACACTCGTTATCCATCAAATTAAATTCCCAGCGATTTATTCTCTATCGCTTATTGAATGACCCACCGAATTAGCAATACTGTATAACCTACATATTGCAGAGCTTCTAATTTTATCGTGCTGTAAAATGTATTACTATTCCTTCGATTCCTAAACTCTGCTATTCTCATCCCACTTAATTATTGTATGATACCCTGGCCATGTGCAAACGTGTGTGGCCCTTTTTTACCTTTCTCTAATACGTCTGCATTGTTCCTTTTCAATTATCGAATCTATTTCGTTAATCCATTGTAACCTAAACGTTTACACGTCAGAATAGTTTTACACGTCAGAATCGTGCGCCTAAAATAATTACAACGAAATAATGCGATATTTAATTTTGCAATTTTGTTGTTACGATTCGCAATGGTTGTGGTGATACTAGTGTTGGTCCCGACGTTTCTCTTTTGTGAAGGTAATTAACGGAATTGGGCGGAAATCATTTCTTGCCAGTTGCTAAGCAGATGATCTGGGTTAAAGGGAAATGTATACAAATGTTTAACATTAATTTGGTATGTATAACACTATTGGTCAATATGGGTATAAGGGAAATAGGAATGATAAAATTTCGCACATAATTCCATTTGTATCCATACATTTATTTTATTTTAACAAGATATGAATACAAGGGGAATTAATGTCAAAAATGTTAACCATTTTAGGTTAATATGGATACAAGGAGATACATAATGTTCAAAATGAGCATGACATTTCCCTTGTATCTTTAAATACTTTCGTCTCAAGTACAAATAGGGCTTGTGTAACAAGATTCAACTCGAATGGATGCTTCGATTAAATGATAACGCAACACACTGGTGGTATACAAGTTTATGAAATAAATGAAAGATAAATGTTTAAAACAAATATGCAAATTGACTCGCACACCCACCCACTACATAACATACAGAATCATAGAGACAAATGAACAGAATCGTACGAGGCAAAATAAACTAAGCATGGTTCAAACAGCCATACAATGCCAATGAAAAATAAGTGGCTCACACAACCATATAACAGTATAATATGTATGGTTTATAGAACCAAATGCCAATGAAAAAAGTTACAAAGCAAAATTAAATATGGTTATGAACCACGTATCCTTAAATACATTTCACAACGTAATGGTCCTTATGCAGGTATTGAAAAGTCACGTCATAATTCCTCTCCTTCTCCAAAATTGTACGTCTATATTTAACAATTCTCACCAAGAAAAAGATACTGTCGGTTGATATGGCTTCACTGCCCCACTACGGATATTAGCCTCCTGGTTCTTCTACCCGATCTATCCGTCTAACCGGATAGACGAACACATGACAAATGATCTGATAATAGCAAGGAATAAACAAAATACATAGGAGAAATCCATAAATATATGCTACTAATTTATTTTATGTTAAATAAAAACACCCTCAGCAATAAATTTTAACATACAAATTGTTTTATAGTTATTAAATCCGCAGAATGACAAATAAAGTTAGTAAATTTAAAAAGACATGTAAACTTTAAAACTAAGTTTACAAACAAAAAACGATTAGTATAAAATTCAACACTTACCTCTACGTATGCAGTTCTAAGTAAGAACTTTCATACTCTCTGGCGAGATCCAAGCGATCACTGTATCGCAACGAATAATAAGCCTTCTATAAATACATGAGAATAAAATGAACACGACCAAGAGTAAAGTACCCGTGCTCACCGTGCGACCTACGACGAGATTGCATATCTTTTTCAGTGACACAAAACAAAAGAAAACGAACCACCCTAAGTAACACTGTATGTGTCTAGGCAGTTAATAAACCAAATTGTTTTAATGCATACCAAATTATTTTCATGCCTTATTCCGTGACAGTCTGTACAGGGACAAAAAATGTAATGTTTCAAATACGCTTTTGCCGTCTCCATCCCATATCCACTAACTAAAACAATAACAGATTGACCAATATCTGATACTTTACTGACCAATACCCATACTTGCTAACCAACTAAAATTGCATGATGCAAAAGAAGCTGATCACATATTATCGCACAAAAGGGTGGGAGAAATCATTTATACACAGACACTCTGTCATAAACAAATACAGACTATAAAGGTCTGGGGTCTGGTATACAACGTCTGGCCATCTCAGGTGACTGCTATTTTGGACACTATCAAACGTTGGATCACAAAAGGAATTTTATGAATAGTTCCTTTGAGGACAGCTTTACTGATGATGTCATTAAACAAATGTTTAGGCATTTCACCTAGGAAAACTTGATCATTAATCTCGAACATTAGACCAGAAGCAATTGTACTGATTTTGACTGCCTCCTTTTTTTGTAGTTGTTATCACTCATTTTGCACACTAGGGTTTGCCTGTGCCACTTTGCCCTACAATGCTTATTGAAAGGGATGGAGAGGATACTGTGACTTTCGACGTTTGTCGATCTGTCCACTTTAGTTGATCAATTTGATCACGGAAAATGCAGCCATAATGCTCGAATTGTGTTTGGAATTCTGAGATTCCAAAATGGCACAGGACATATTATAAATGTTTTATTTTTGTTCATTGTAAAACAACAAAAATATTCAGATGGCAGAAATATAACTCATGTTTTCATCCTTTTATTAGTCAGATAAAACATCTTTGGCATTTGCGGCCACCTCGTGTTTTCAAGAGTTGAATCCATGACTTTCAGTCAAATACATCCATCCAATCGTAATATATTGGTGCATCCAACTAACCAAACACTTCTTGGTAAGCATGAAGAATGATAGATAAAGGGTGGTGAATTTCTCGTCACGCAGCGTCAGATTTATATTGATCAGTAACTATAACACGTTTAGCGCAATCAATGTTTGGTGCATATATAACGTTCTGGCTGTCGTGTGTTTACATGCACTGTTCATAAAATTGCAACTGGGAATCTACATGTAAACGAGATCCAATAAAGGTAGTCACTAACCGGAACATGACATATCCGAAATTCAAAAGAATCGTATTGTCTTGTAGAATCGGGTGTTTTAAAAATATTTCATAATCCACTAATTATTGAACAGCGTAATTTACTTCCAATCGTGTGCATGGATGAAATATGGCGTAACAATAATGACAGAAGTGGTGGCATGGGCATACTTATTACTGATTCGCAGGAAACATTTTTTCGATTATGCTTCTGCCTTCTACAATCACGTTTTATGTCATTCAGATACAAATGATTAATCTTTTATATGTGATTCAATCGTTCTTGTGTTTCGCTAAAATATATATAAACACTCGGTTAAAACGTCCTCGCCTCTCACGGTTACACTCTTACGTATCCACGGAATTTCTATATTGGACCAATCAAAGAAAGTTACTGATACATAGGCTATTTTCCTTTGAAAGTCTTTAATGGACATTCAAACTCACAATAGCCGCAAAGCCATGACAACAATGTATTATCTTCGATTTCTTCTCATGTCGATGAACTTGTTATATCCAGAGTGGTTTGTGAATATGTGAGCAACACCATATATCGGTACACGAACGACATTCCTTGTGACTGCACGGCGATTAAAACGTTTTGCATCACTCGTGTTGCAAGGAACAGCATCACTCTTGTTGCAGGGCACATTATCACAATCGACATCACTGAACTTTGAGTCCGTTATGGATTCATCACACCCTTTATGTGTTAATTCATCATTCTCAATGGAAGTCTCTGGTTAGGATGACATTTTCCAGCTATATATTGAATGGCAGAATACCGCCAATCAGTTGCCATCCTAGACTATGCATATGTAGAAGTGTGTTCGCCTATAGTGTCGCCTGTACCCATGTCGAGTCAAGATGGTGACCAACATAGAATACTCGACTGTTATTTCATTGGTGCTGTTTGTTCGAGACTTCTCGGTATATAAGAAGTAATCATGGCCATTAACAAAATTAGAGACACATCATTGTGGAAGAAAAAAAGCGTGCAATTAAAGTCAATGGTGCCTCAATGGAGGTCTATGGACCGTCAGCGCACAACACTGAAGAGGTATACTATGTAACCATTGCCAATTTCTGTGTTTTATGTATATGAATGTCTTTATCCACGTATTGTACAACTAAAACGGAAATCACACCCTAATATAATAGTCTATAGGTAAGTTTATAGGTATAATGTGCGTAAATACTCCTACCCTTGTGCGATAGTATGTTTATTTAGGTATGAACAATCCTAGCGCTGCGTGTATAGCACATCTTTGAGCTATGACTCTTACCTACGACCCTTGTTTTATAACTTTCCCATTACGCTGGTTAATTGATGTGGGTACTGATAATAACTATATATATATATATATATATATATATATATATATATATATATATATATATATATATATATATATATATATATATATATATATATATATATATATATATATATATATATGATGTAATGTATTATATATGCATATATATTTCAACCCTTTTCATTAGTTACTAAGTGTGAGTGCTAACCAGAACATTTGAGAATACATGTCACTTTTTTCTTAGTGTATGTGGTACTTTAACAGTAAAAGTATAACCTATGAACGTTTTTAATGCTACATTTACACTTTTACCCAAACCTATCCAGTTGTACCTACCACAAAAGCATTGATAGGTACAAAGAAAAATGTCATATTCATTCTGAATATTATATTTTCCCACCCATATCGACGACTAATAAAATTTAACTTTGTAGATATTTTAGCATTACATTTTCCCTTATATCCATATGTGTGTGTGTGTGTGTCAGCAATAACATCATTGAATTCAGACAGTCAGTACTAAACCTAGGTGTTACTCTCGACAGCACTCTCTCACTGCACAACATATGCAAGGTTCCATATCTTAAGGTGAGATGCACCATCTCCATTCACAAGTATCTTTTTGTTGATGCCACTAAAACACTAATGTTCCTTATTAGAGTTCCTTATTCCTCAGTTCTGTCTGGTTCGGCTCAATATCTACTCCGGAATCTTCAAAAAGTTCAAAACACATCTCGGATTACTCTTAAAGCACCACGATTAGAGCGCGCTTCCCCTTGCTCTGTACCGTACTCTGGCTATCTATTCGGTCAACAATTAAAGACGAAATTCGTTCTCTGTACTACGTTTGTACACACTAGCAAGACTCTTATGCTTCTCTTCAGACACATGTATTCTCGTTATTCCCACTATGAAAATGACATCATATGGACAGCGTTCTTTGTATGCCGCGGCCCAGTAATTTGGAACGAATTGCCCACTGAACTTAGACACCGAGACACAGCGATCGCATTGAAGAGCGCTCTTAAAATTTACCTATTTCAACTGCATCAACTTACAAAAAGACCTAGTAATTTTGTTACCTTATCTTAACAAATTAGAGCATGTTTTATGTTTTCTAATTTTTTGTCTTTGTTTTTGTTTTTGTAAACATATCATTATATGTATTTTTTAAGTGTTGTCAAATGTTGTCAAGAACTTATATATATGCTTTTCGTTTGTTTTGGCACTTCGATGATTCGGGCAGAATCAGTTAATCATAATATTTATGTTATTTATGTTTCTCAACTAGGTTCCGAAAACCTCTCAGAAACCAAGACAGTGAAAGTAAAAGAATTGCGCAGAACGGTCAAAACGAATATCCAAAGCAGTACGTCTACGATATCTGGTAAAATTTGAATATATGTTCTCATATTCTATGTACTCAATTTTTAATTATGCAGGAACGAAACCCATTGTAAAATAAAAATATATCTAACGTTTACGCATCGTTTCCTTTCCTCAAGAATTACTTTCGTCGTACGTTGAATATAATGTTATGCCTTGTTTTGTTTCTTTTTCAATGAAGATAACATTTAGACTCGGGAATGCACAGTAGGACTGATGTTTTCTTTTTCTGTTCTGTTCAAGTCTCTTTGGTGTAATCGCGCTAGACGTCTTTGTGTCCATGAGAAAGAAATCGGTTGAATCCAAATGGCTTGAACTGGTTAAAACCAATACACATATAAATACAGTCAGACAGAAAGACACACACATAATATATATATATATATATATTTATATATATATATATATATATATATATATATATATATATATATATATATATATATATATATATTTATATATATTCGGTAATTTTAATGATATCAATCGAACATTGAGCCTGCCTTGGTTTATATAGTTATATTGGTTTATAGGTTATCATAAGATGCAGTCGGTATATCTTACATATGTTAATAGTTCAATACTAAAATCATAGCAAAAAATCCATAAGTTATTACAATACAAAAATATTCTCCAAAATTAATTGGTTATATTAAAATAGCAATATTTAAGGTATATTTAGAGTAAAAGAATTATTCTGCATAAAATAATTATTCGCTCAATAACATACATTGATAAAATAGCGAAAAAAATGCATTGTAGTACACCATCTTAATACAAACTTAAAACGGGAATATAATATATATATATATATATATATATATATATATAAATATATATATATATAAAAATTTATATATATCTATAAAAATAAATATATATATATATATATATATATATAAATATATATATATATATATATATATATATATATATATATATATATATTTATATATATATATATAAACATATATATATAAACATTAATATATATATATATATATATATATATATATATATATATATATTAGGATGATAGGCAGGTGTGCATGATATAAAATTGGTTCAAATGTTGTTAGACCATTTTGTATTTTGTGTATTTTCTGTAGATACGTGGTAGGAATGAATATTAAATTCATTTTTATCGTAGAACACGCAAGTCGTTTGCAGCTGTCTGATGATATTTCTTCACGGTTGAAAGAGGACATACCAGCTCAGAGGAATGAAGAAACAATGAAAGAAGGCATGTGTGAATGTTATACAGCATGTATTGAAATGATTTCAGACATAAAATTGGCATAAAGTCGCTCTACGCAGGACACAAGACAAAAATCATTATTTCACTAAATGAGAAAAGCGAACGCTTGTTCCATATAATGTGAAATTTTTCATTAGCAACATCATAAAATTGGCAAATGTTTCTTAAACAATAAGTGATATACAAAACTGAATAATTAGAATTCATTAAGCATACTATTTTGTTGTTTGTACCATACTGGTTAGTAGTTTGTGAAAATAGCATATCGAAACTCCAAGTAAAGCACATTATTCGATAATATTTGATAAAGCATCGCTTCACGAAATTGCTGCATGAACATAGCCCTCTTTGCACACACTCTTGGATTTCTAAAATGTTTAAAATCTGAAATAGATTTTAGACCGATATTAAATGTCAATCATTAAATAAACTGATGCTTTTTTGAAGTTCCCGATTTAAAGCTCGTTATGTGCTCTGTCTTCGGAGGACACGCTTGGCTTAGCCTACGAAATGCGTAGTTATTATCAAGAGAATTTGTTACTACGCACAGATAAAATATAATCTTCCAATACATTAAACCCAGAAAAATAAGCAAAGGACCCTTCAAGCAAAATCCTTAATTGATTAACTAATTTTTCAGTAAATTATTTCCAACCATCTCGGCCTTCCATTGTAGGACATTGCTCAGTTGAGATTGTATGTGTGTACAAACTGGAGACACATTTAATGTGAAAATATATCATCGGTATTATTATTATTATTATTATTATTATTATTATTATTATTATTATTATTATTATTATTATTATTATTATTTAGATTTTTCCTTGGTTATTGCCATAGACTTTGGGACTACATATTCAGGATATGGTTACCAATTCTTAGATGAATATCGTTCAAATCCCATGAAGATATCGTTTCCGCAGGCATTCAACGGTGGCACTCATAATCTATTATCACTCAAAACGTCTACATGCATTCTCATAAATAAGAACCGTGAGTGTGAAGATTTTGGTTACGAGGCTGAGGAAAGATACGAAGAACTTTGTTTATTAAAGAAGCACGAACAGTTCTTTTTCTTCAAACATTTCAAAATGAAGTTGCAAGAAATGAAGGTAGGTGAAGAGAAATTAAACAAGATGCTACCGATTAAAGACTTGTTCTCTTTATAATAATCTCAGTGAAGATGCTGTTTTTACACCAGGTAGAATAATTGCCAAATTCTCTAAAGAATTTTTCATATAAATGTTCTATACACTAGTTTGTGCATAAAAGTTTCGGATATTGCTGAGTACGTGCTCACATTCCAAAATGTTTTACTGATTTGTGTAAAACTGACAGTTACTTTAGTATATTAAGATACCCTTTTTTTAGAAATAACTTGATGCTGATATAGATATCTGTGACATTTGCAATAGAGAATATAATCATCATTGTTTGGTATTTATTGGTGTGCAAAGTTTACCTTATCACTCACAAAGTCAATAAAACCGAAGAACTTTTGTTAACATTTTGAGCGATTAGGTAATATTTGAATTTAGATAAATACCCAACAAAGATCATTTTTGTCCTAATATATCCAATATGTTTCGTTTCTGTCATCACATAAGTAGATTTCATCAAAAAAGCATCCGATGTCAGGCAATTCATATTCTCGTTTATTAGCTTCTTCGGTGCAACAAAATACCTAGCCCCATCTTCCCTGCCTAAGAGTCGTCGACTGTTATATATTAATATATGGGTAGAATGTCAGAAAGGATTATGACAGTGATCTGATGGATTTTGTCACTTGGTATGACTTTTCATCTTTAAACCACATTATTGTTTTCTTTTCGACATTTAAGCTTCCGTATTTTATGTGTTGCTTCATCATTCGTTGTTCCTGCTTTCTACTCATATCAGTCTTTCAAAACCTAACTGCTTTCCATTTTAAAATGAGATACCTACTCTTCATATGGCAATGACCTATAATAGCATGTGGGGGAACATATCGTAAAAGAAAAAGACAATAAATTATTAATTCGGTTTGTAAAGTCTCCCATATGCTTTTTGATGTCAAAGGGGTGAGTGTTGGAATGCGAGAATTGCTTTGCAATTACATAGTTTTAGCTTCTAAACGGCGATTTCAATCAGGCGGTTGCAAATGTTGATTTATAAATCAGTGTGGTGGTTGTGGGCTCGTTGCTGTGATTGTTATGGTGTAAGGCGTTGGTATAGATAACGTTTTACATAAAATGACCTGAAAACTGATTAAGAACCAAAATTAATCTCCATAGTCTACCGATGTTTAACAAAATTTCGGGTCAGTATTATTTGACAGTTTATATCCTATGTGTAACATTCTATCAATTTATAACAATTGCAATTATTTTGATATAGCATTCATAATGTTAAATCAACTCAATTTTATTATTATTTGTCCATGTGATTCAGATTCTGGATGATATTTACCCGTCTGATCTTTTCAAAGGGACTTGAGGCCAATTTCCTCCTAGCAGATGAAACCGAGTCCAAGGAATTACCAGCCATGATTGTGTTTTCTCTAGCCATCAAGTGTCTCAAGGAACACGCGTTGCAGCACATTAAAAGCAAACGAGCAAATATTGATGAATCTAGTATACTGTGGGCCTTGACAGTTCCGGCAATCTGGAATGAAGCAGCTACGCAATTTATGAAAGATGCAGCAGTGAAAGCAAGTGTTTCCGTTTCCTATCATTTCAACATATATGCTTTTAATTGGAAACATAAGTCTTATTGTATGCAGATTGAATTACTGATAAGCAAAGAAGAATCGCAAATATATCGAACCACTAGAATGCAAATACTAACCTTTGCAATGGACTTCTTAACCAACTATAGTTTGAAAACAACTCAACCAATACATGTAGTCTTAGCCGGAAAGTTTGGTTATGGCCCAAATGTATTATGGTGTGTGTATTACACATGTTACTGAAGAGGAGAATCTTCATCATTTGACGCGTGTAAATAGCTAATTTAGTATAAGAACTGTAAACGTTTACAAAATCGATACACGTGAAAACTAACAGCCTCCTGGCTGCCAATGATGCAGTAACTACCAGTTACAACTAAATTTTATATTTGTTCATCCCTGTTTAAGAGGACTACTTAGCAAACTGTTTTTCCTACATAGTATGGATGGTTTTCAATGCGAACGTGGAATCGCTAATAGAAAGCTGATGTCAGTAAGATTTGGTTATGCTGTACATTATACAACCTTAGTATATAACGCATCAAGTTGATTTACTGATATTGCCTCAAGTGATGGGTACGACTGCCCTATTTACCTTTGCAAAATGAATTTTATAACATAGCCTTTAGTGAGTACGTTTGTTTTCTAAAAAAAGAAACATTGTTCAATATTTGTTAACCACAGCAGTGTTTTAGTCGATGTAAATCCCAAAACAGCATCTTATGCGCATTTGCAAGTATTGCATCAAGATGCATTAGGATTTTCTACCATGTACATATATGTAGGAAACAGTATCAAAACGTTACTAAGAACGCTTTGCCTAAATTTTCTAATACACGAACAAAGAGATGACCTATAACTGAATCTTGTCAAAATAAGAATTTAAATGTAAATAAAACAGTTGCGATTTGAGATAGGTACGGCTTACATATTGTCCGTTGCTGCATATAAATATTTATTAGTTGTACAGCTAAATTGCATATCTTTATGTTACTTACTTTACATTATGACTGTAGAGTAGTTAAGTATCTGCAATAACATAATCAAATATGGTTAGAATCTATTTAGTACTCAATCAATGTGTGCCGATCTGATTAAAATCATTATTCCTTTCATGTGCATTTTTATTTTACACTTTCTCTTTGGTTATAAAATACATATTGCGAACTAAATGCACAAATCTTACCATAAAGCAAGAAAAATGGAGAAATGCGATTCCATGAAGTGGATGTGGGAACAAAGAGTGCCTATAAGGATATGCTTACCAATTTTAATTTTCATACATAATTAGCTATGTTTATTTAGCTATACCCTTTGCTGTTCATTTTAGGCCGGTATGAAAAGAGAGAACCTTACAATTGTGTTCGAGCCGGAGGCAGCGTCCTTTGCCTGCAGGTATCTCCCTGTCCAAACTCTGAACCAAACAACCTACCAGCCCTGTTTCTCCGATGTACCAATAGGGACTTTGTACATGGTTGTCGATCTTGGAGGTAATATCAAAAATGTGTATATCGATAGACGGTTTGCATGCGGACACATAATAAAAAATACAAAACTAAATACATTAATAAGCATATACGTAGGTTTTAATCGGCCAAGCCATTCAATTATATTTGCAATCACATACATACTTTTCGGGTGTATTTTAAAACTGCAAGACTGTTTCCAAGAAATTGAAAATTGTAAAAGTAATTATAAAAATGAATTACTAGAAATATCACTATGGATGGATGGATGGATGGATGGATGGATGGATGGATGGATGGATGGATGGATGGATGGATGGATGGATGGATGGATGTGTGCGTGCGTACGAGCATGTATGTATGTAGGTAGGTAGGTAGGTAGGGAGGGAGGGAGGGAGGGAGGGAGGGAGGGAGGTATGAATGTATTGCTAGAGACATCACTACAAATGGTTCATGGCTTCGTTAGTAATTGAAACCATATTTACCTTTGTTTCACCTTACCTCACGTACCTGAGACTATTTCGCAGGTGCGAAGTTCTAAATATAGCATACATCTAGAGATATACGCCTCCAAATGTGAATGCTATTCTCAGTTGAAAATGAACTTTTTTCCCGCAATACGAGAGATATATAGAGGTACCAACCGTAACTCAAACAGACGATATACCTCTCAATACAATGTGTCTTTTTCAAACGTATGCATCCACCTTTTCACAGAGTCATGAAGAAAAAACTTACTTATATATTGACAAATATTTTTAGTCATGTCTATATTTGGAGTATGCTTATTCTAATATGCACAAAATCAATGCTGTTATTTCCTTAAAAAATCTGCAACCTCTGTTATTTTGTCATCTAAACTAGAGCATACATTCAAATCCTATTCTTTGAATTATAAGGAGGAACAGCCGATATAGTAATCCACAAGAAAATTGATCAGAGGAGAGTAAAGGAAATATCGAAACCGAGTGGCGGACCATGGGGTGGAACAGAAGTTGATTCGAATTTCGTTAAGTTTATTATCAAAATCGTCGGAGCAAAAGTGTTTATGATATTCAAGCAAAACTGTCCAGGGAGTTATGCTGAATTTATGCAAGAATTTGAAGTCAAGAAACGAAACGTGGAACCAACTATGAGAAGGAAAGTACACATCAAGGTGAGAAGGTCTTCTTGAATGACGTGTTGAAATTACTTACACAAATAGTATCCTCTAAATAAAATGTATAAAATATTTTAAAAACGTTACTGCATCGCACAATGTGCTTCTTAGATTGATATTTAATGCAAACTATATAGCTCTCTTAAGATGCTTAAAATATGTCCGATATGTATATAGTGATAAACCAGCATTATTTATTAAGGATATAAAAATAATGTCAGATTCTACAAACAAATATGCCAACTCGTGTTGTACATGGAAGCTAACTAGTACACATTTTACTGATCTTCGCTTTCCGATTATCTATTATTAGCTGCCAGCAGACCTGTCAAATATTTGCCGGAAGGAAACAGGAAAGGATTTTCAGGAAACAGTTAAAGAAACCGAATATAATGACAAGATTCAATTCGCAGGGGACAAGGCTTTGATTGATCCGGAAATATTCTACGGGCTCTTTGAGCCAGTAGCAGAGAAAATTGTCGAGCATGTGAAAAATATTCTTCACACTCGACATGGATCGCAGGTTGCTTTATTGCTAATGGTAGGTGGATTTTCTGAATCAAAATTTATTCAGAAGATAATAAAACGCGAATTTCAGAGCGATACAATGGATGTGCTAATCCCAGAGGATCCAGGAGTTTCAGTCATCAAAGGAGCCATTGTCTTTGCGAGAGAAGAGAAACTGCTAGCATTTAGAGTCCGAGACGGTAATCATATCTCAAGCATTTTGCGGTGAGGGAGGTGTGTCAGCAGAAATAGTTGATAGTTATCGTATAATTACTTATGAAACTAATGAAGTTTAGTTTTTAAAATATATAGGCCTTCCTTTTCAAATCCATTTTTCTGACATTATAAACTAAGCTACTTTGGCTCATATAGGAAAATATGTTTCATTTATTCAGGGTATAACAGGTCTTTGACAAAATTTATTTGCTTCCATCAGCTACTTGTATAATACGGAAAGTAAATATATGATACATAATAGAAAGGTAATTGTCTGTCTTCCCATGGTAGCGACATTCGAACTGCAAACTAAGTCCTCAATTTCAATTTCAATCAATTCACTCATATTGGCGAAGGTTTTTAGAAAAAACCCTGTCGATATCTATGGCATGTAAACACGTATATTAATTGGCCTCAATTATGACGTTGTTTATCTGTGACCAGTTTCATTTAAAAATAAAATAGTTTGAGTGCGATATGTGCTCCATTGACTTCTCACAAATAATTCATAGTTTATAATATGCAGTTTAAGAGCTATGGCAATCGCAACATCTAGATAAAACCTTGTTTTGCTCATTGTTATAGGGATCTGAGGATTAGACTTTTTTCAATGGCTATTTTCAGAAATATATTGCAGATAATATAATAAACTTCCGAAATGTTGCTTTGAAACTAACATGCAGCCATCTTCTTGCAGTTACCTGTGTGGCTGCGTTGCATATAGGGCGAAACAAAACATCTATTGCAATCCAGTTCAGAGACAAATTTGAAGCAGATCCGAATAAAGTATTAGGTGTGACGTTTCAGGGTCGAAATGGGGTTCGGACTATGCATGACTCTGCTTGTGTTTTGATTGATCAGTCAATGAACTTAAACTGTGTTGGCAATGAAGCAGAAGAAACATATGAAAAGCTTTGCGACAGTTCTATGGAAAAGGAATGGCATTTTTTCAAAGACTTTTATTTACAACTCGAAGAGCAGGTAACCACATACACACACGTGTGTGTGTGTGTGTGTGATAGGGAGAGAGCAGTAACAATTAAATTATTTAGATCCTTCGCAAGTTATAAATGATCATCTGGTGCAATAATATCTAAGTTATAAATATAGTAGTCGTCTCAAAAGCCCTGCCCCTATTTACCTACCTGTCCCCCCACCACATCCACATACACACGTGGCTATATATATCTAAGCACCAACATGCCATCCTGAAAAAGAATCTCTAACATAAATACTCCGTCGGGTGATTGTGAATTATATATATATATATATATATATATATATATATATATATATATATATATATATATATATATATATATATATATATATATATATATATATAAAGCTATGAAGTGATAGACATAGGGACGATATTTAGGTACATGTATCATAAAAAGAATAGGCAGAGAGATGCTATTGTGATACAGCATTTAATAAAATGTGTTGGTAATAGTTGTCCCTTTATCTTGATAATGCATGAACTATAACATAAATTTACGTGATTGTAATTTGAGGCGAAAATAATAACTGATAAAAAATTCCTCGTTTGAAAAATGCTTCTTTTCTTTTGACCTTTTTCGTTTTCGTGTACTACTTGACAATACACATTATGTATTAATTGCAGGAGGATAATATTGAGCTCATCCTAAGGGATCAAGAGAACGGTCAAATAAAAGCCATAGATATCCTGAAGATTTACATATTCCACGGATTGAATCATTTAGAGAATCTCTACCGTGAACGAGGTGTGTATGACCTGATGCGAGAGACGCACTTTGTTTTCACGGCACCTGCAAACTGGGGGGAGAGAGACAGTATCCGATTACTATCAGACGCAGCGGAATTGGTAGGTACTCAGTAAAATTATCATCAATCTGATATTTTTGCTAGGAGATATATTTAAACATGGCTTGGAAATACTACATTTTCTTCTGTGTATGGGAAGGGGTTCTTTTGTTTTCACAGAAGGATATTATTGGTTGGGTCTTTGAATTTGGGGTTTGTAGCAACCACAAAAACATTTTCCAAAGAGATGTTGCAAATTGACTACTTGCATTATTCTATACCTTATTTTCAATCTAAGCCTCAATCCTGCTGTGCCGCGAATATGATGACAGCCTTGAATATCTTTGATTAGGGTGACAGCCTTGAATAGAGTGACAGCCTTGAATAGCCTTGAATAGGATGACAGCTTTGAATAGTCTTGAAAAAGGTGACAGCCTTGAATAGCCTTGAGTAGGGTGACAGCCTTGAATATGGTGACAGCCTTGAATGACCTTGAATAGGGTGACTGCCTTGAATAGCCTTGAATAGGGTGACAGCCTTGATTTACAACCATGATAAAAGTGACAGCCTTGATTTTAAACCATGATAAAAGCATAAGTTTTCTTCATGGCTTCCTTGAACGGGATGAAGACGATTGGCCCACTTCATTCGTTTATGAGTATCATACATCTCAATCAGGAGTGCACATCTTTCAGAGGAGTGCGTTCTTTCGTGTCATAGAAGTACAGTTTCTGATAGAGCGAAGCTTGGTAAGCAAGAACATGTGTTCTCATGGCATCAGTACTAAATTTTAATTTGTCATCAAATGGCTATGCTACTGTGTCATATTTTTGAAATCTATTAATATCTGTTCATCGCCAGTGTATGTTTTACCTTCACATTTCGATTCTTGTTGAAGGTCAATACTATTATGTTTATTTAGTTTATATTGTGTGCTTGACAATTGTCCATGACTGAAATTTGTTTATTGAGTATTTGCAAGCCTGACGCTTGTCATCATTGTAGGTAGTAGACAATATGTTTACTAAAATCTGAGTTCAAAGCCCAAAACATGTGTATGGGGTAGTGATAATACTATTGCATTGTATGTCAATAGAAATATGCATACATAGAGACATGGTAAACAACTTATTCATTTCTATTCTAAGATTTGTTTTTGGACTCATTCTGAGTTATGGTCAGATATATTTTACGATGAATTCTTTACTTATATCATTTATTATCACTACAATTTTATAGACTGGATTAATACACTATTCTGGGATTTTTTGTGAATTCATTCTAAGACATTCTGGATTACATCATTGGTCCATCAGGACGTTTGGAATTTCTTCGAAACATTTTGTAGCTTTGGATTTGTGATTGGACATTTGAGATTATTTTCAATTCAATTTCCAAAACAGTGTCTATTGAAACTTCACGATGTATTGTTTGCAGAATTTTACTTAAACTGTTTTTTTTTTTCATTTTCATTCTGTTATTTTAAGTCCTAGAGTTGTAACAATACTCCTTCGTATAATCTACTACTATATTTTAACACTTAACAAGTAAAGCAGATACATACTACTTCATTATTTTGTATGCATATGTGTTTTCGTAAGTCATTTAACATTAGTTAACTTGAAAATCTTAAAATGATGAGGGGAGCACACGGAGAAAGCTAAAATATCCATTTTTTTGGGAAGCCTTTCACGGGCACATATGGATCAGGGATGAACTCCTCCTTCAGAATGTACAAAAGTGGCATTATTATACAATCATATCATAATATATTGTAAGGATACAACATCTTTCAGTCGATGGATAATCTCTTTGAAAGGTTGCGTTTGAAAATCAACGTGCATTGGGTAAATGATCGTTCTTTTACAAAATTGCCTCTAATTTATGTTATTATAGATAAATTTATAAACATTGCATTGTAAAGAAAAAGTCTTAATATAAATGTATTGTAGAAACATGTATCACACGTCTTAGATAAAATGTGACATTTTTCAACACTTTGTTTATATTCAGTCCGTAAGATGTACAAGCATCTTTCACAAAAATGTATATAACTTTGACAATTTTTTTAGGTATCCAGCTCTCTTTATTTCAATATATCTCATTTATTTTCTTCTCTAATTCATTTAATGTAATGATATATTTCTGTCAATTAAGTACAGCCCAACAAAGAATTTCCAGTGGCTATAGTACCCAGTGTAATACATAAAAAGCCCAGTTCTATGAGCGGGAAATAAGTTAGATGTGGACAACAAAAGAACAGCAGACTGCTGACACCAGTGAAAATGTTCGTTGCAAACTAAATAAAGAGAGAACAGAAAAATTGAATAGACTTCCGAAAGGATTCGAAGTCCGTCACAAGCCCTATAATTGATTCCACTTCTATACACATTTTTGCACCATAGCATAGCGATTTAAAAGCAAAATGCTGATGCAATAATTCTACTTAAAGAACGTGATACAACATTTGTCTGCCTTCAGGAACAGATCTACTTAAAAGAATGAGACTGAGTTAATCCTTTCAAATTCATAACCAGCTACAACCTTCACTAAAAACTGACATGGAAGCTTGAGGAATGTCCATCTTCATAAATGACAAAACGATTCTCGCCAAATTAATTTCAATACTTCATTCAGGCTATAGTTTGTTAATATAGTCAATTTTTTGAACAGAACCTAGAACTTTTTTCTGTACTTGGCAGCTTTAATGATCACAGTGCACGTTGTGTCCGTATAGACATAAACGAGGAATAGAAAAAGAAAACTTTCTTTCAAGCAAAATATATTCATTTTAAATGATAAGTAGTATGCAAACCTGAATCCTGCTGTATGTCCAACACATCTTTAGGTCTAACTATCTGCGATCCGTCTATTTAACTTGGCCTCCCTCTGAAAGTTGCTGACAACCACTGTGGTAATTACTACTTTCAAATATGCATAAAAGTTAAACTTCCTACGCATCAATAGCTAGCGCAGATAGAAAGTTATCAAGGCAGATTGGAAAATGCTTCAGTCCCTCTTAGAATCAGATTAGATAGCTTGACAATCTGGTTGATCCAATATTCCTATTTACAAAATATGTTCCAGGATGTTGCTGACGATTCAATACCAAACACGTGATCTTTTCAAAGGCGCGTCAATAAATCATGGTTTTTATGACGCACTCAAAGACGTCATCTGGGTATGTCTGAAAATATACCCCCAAGACCGATATGAAGATCTTCGGAGAGAGAGACAGAGACAGACAGACGAAGAAGAAGAAGAAGAAGAAGAAGAAGAAGAAGAAGAAGAAGAAGAAGAAGAAGAAGAAGAAGAAGAAGAAGAAGAAGAAGAAGAAGAAGAAGAAGAAGAAGAAGTAGTAGTAGTATATACTCTTTTAAATGATATAAGATCAGAAAATAATTTGCAAAAATTAAAAACAGATGTGGAAACAAGTAAATAAAACACGCTTGCAACTCTGACACAATAATTATGTCCCTACCAGAAATAAATACATCGAAATGAACACTTTCAAAAAACTCCCAATAGAATTATCCTGAAAAATTTTAACATGCAAATAAAACTCATTTTAAAGATTTAAAAAAAATCAAATCTGTTAAACCTGAAGATTGCAATAAACATTTCACCACTATCAAGAACAACGAGGCTCTCTTCATCGAGTCCTGGAAACTTCGGCAAGACAAGATGCTAGTTAATATCACCATTTGGAATATATGCCTAAAGCAGTAGTTGCACCTAGAAAGGACTATTCTTACCTAACACCTATACCAGAAGGGATCACACTGCTACTTCCATCTACTGTCACAAATCGAAATTAATCTGTATTTGTATAACCATGTAACCACAGATAAATGACAGACTTCTCAGCTATCTAGAGTCCAACAAATTTATATCAGACATTAATACTACAAACAAACATCTAGTCAGACTTAAGGAGGTTTTTGGATATGCTTTCATAAAAAAGAGTTGTCGTCTTGTTCGACTTTCTTAACATTATGAATGACTGATTAACTAAGGTCAAAGGGACTGCATACCTATGAATTAATCCAATAATTCAATGTTCATTATACCTCAAAACGTGCAGCCTCGGACAGTGTGAAAGGACAGAGACAATAATGCATATTGTCTATTGTAACTTTGATTTAGGACCCTTATAATGAGACGAAATCTTGAACTTTTCTAAGGCGACTAGAATAATAAAGTCTGGCCGTATATTTTTAAGGATTATTTTTATCTAAGTATTTTGTTTAAATTTACAGAATTTTAAAAATCTTTACCGTTTTTAATCTAGAAACATTTTTTATTTACCTTTATCTGGAAGGATTTATCCTGCTAAAGATTTTTTTCGACATTTCTGTTTTTGCATTTAGAACTTTACTTTTGAGTGTTCCTTTATAGACATTAATGTGCCAAGATGCCGTTTAAGGCACATAAACATACATGCATACATACATACATACATACATACATACATACATACATACATACATACATACATACATACATACATACATACATACATACTTACATACACACACACACACACACACACATACATACATACATACATACATACATACATACATACATACATACATACATACATACATACATACATACATACATACATACATACATACATACATACATACATACATACATACATACATACATACATACATACATACATACATACATACATACATACATACATACATACATACATACCATGCATGCATACATACATACATACATACATACATACATACATACATACATACATACATACATACATACATACATACATACATACATACATACATACATACATACATACATACATACATACATACATACATACATACATACATACTGTGTACTTCAGGCTGGTCTTAAAGAAGAGAGGATAACCATCGTCCTTGAATCCGAGGCCATCAACCAGTACTGTAAAATCAACAAACTTTGGAGGGATTTAGACGTTGCTGATGCACCTATTGGAAGCATCGTTGTGATCGCAAACTTATCAGGTACTGAGTACATTTTCTTTATTTCATTAACTCTGTAAGTCAGTTAAGATAACTTTTGATTCAATCCATCTTTCTGGAAAAATTTTGTATTGAGCATGCATTTTTGAGGGAACGGGTTTAGAGAATTAATAGTTTCAGAGATTAATAGTTTTATATCCCTCAGAGAAAGCGTAAAAGGTTCTGGATACTGTACAAAGATAAAAGTATCAGTAGAGAAGCTTGATGGAGCTATTAATGATGAACTTTAATCTGCCTTATTGTTCATTGTATTTCTTTGAAATTGTGTTCGTTGTCATTCTTATTCATTCATTTTTGACATGCCGATTAGATATTCGATCATAGCATGTAGTATGCTTTTTGTTTCAAAACGAAGAGACAAAAGGTGAGCTGACATTTCACGAGAAAAAGTCCAAAGGTGCAGTCACTGGAGCCTATAAAACAGTTAGCGGTCCTTGGGGAACTAAGTCTCTAAGCGATGGATTCTTGCACACTCTTACAACCATTCTCGGCATGGACCTAGTCGAGCAGTTTAAGCGGGAATATCCAACTATCTACAATGACTTGTGCACAACGATCGAAGTGAGGGGAAAAAGTATCAGACTTGACCAAGAAAACAACGTGAATTTAAGAGTAATTTGTTTCCTGTTATATAATATGTTCTGATAATTATATTTTATCCAAGAATACTAGCCTATATGTTGCTTAATACATTAACTCAATCAGTTAATAATTTTCTTGACGTAAACCTCATTTAATGCGATAAATGGATTCGTATTGTTGTTTGGAATGTTACTGATGGATTTTTATTCAATGAACCGCCGTTGTTTTATGTGGCAGTTGGACTTATTTCTTAGAAATTTTGCAAAAATATCCCAAGGGAAATGTTCCTTTTCCTTTACAATTGGTCTTGCAAAAATGTTTCTCTTTTGTTTTCTTTGATTTTTTAATGAACATTGATAATATATCTTCTTTCTTTAAGTTTCCAGTCAAGAACTTTGATGAACTCTGCAGAAAAAGCTTTTTCAAATCCTTCAAGGAGTGTGTGGAAGATTCTGAGTATTGTACAAAGATAAAAGTGGCAACGGTTAAGCTTGATATTAACACAAGCCTGTTCAAAGGAATTTTTTCCCGTGTAACAGATGCCATTGTCGGTCATGTGACAGAACACCAGATGTCTGGAGGAATACAAAGGAATTCATTTCTTGTTTTGACTGGAGGCTTCTCTGATTATGAGATGCTAAAAATCCTAATTTTGCCCAAACTTAAAATACTTGGTGTTAAGACGGTTTTGATACACTCTGATGAATGTCCAGTCTTGAAAGGCGCCATTGCATATGGGTTTACTTGTGAATAATATGAAACTGCTTCTTGATCAATATTTAGAGCGTAGTTAGTAATCTTTGGCAACTTATAAGTGTCCTTTATCCATGCTTATAAGATTGTGTCGTTAAGTTACAGTCATAGGTTTGCCGCCTTATTATAAAAAATACAATTCTAAACTTTGTACTCACGATTATCACATTTAGTACATATGGAAGAAAGTAGTCGTGTTATTGGTCACTATGTTAAGATCAAATGCAAACCTTTTCTACCTTTATGTTTCCACCTAGGCAAATTTGAATAATAATGTCATCATCATATGAAATAATATCCGTAAATATCCCAAAACGGCTGATGTTTGAAAGAAGAATTTGTATTAGGATTCTTTTTATGCAGGGTGTGGTCTCCATGAATTTCATATTCTGATTTATACCAATTTATTTCATGTATCCTGTTTTTGTATTTTCAATCATAACAACCACAAAAATGTAAGAACTTCTTTCATGGGGCCCCGAGTGGCTACGTGGTCTAAAGTGCTCTCCGTTACGGATCACAGCCATATCTGCGTAGGTTCGAGTCTACGATTCGGCGAATGTGTATATGTGAGAAAGCTTACCAGTAGCTTCTCGTGGGTCGGTGGTTCTTTCCGTGAATTTCCCGGTTTAGAACTCCACTATTAATACTGGCCGCTATGTATAGCCTATCGTGTGCTGAAAAAATGGCGTTAAGCCCCAGAACAACAACAACAACAACTACGACGACTTCTTTCATTTATTGCGTCACATTTTTTAGTTTTGATTCTTAATCGTAAATGGCGCATCAAATGCTTTGCAGAAAAATGTGTAGAAGGTAAACATTGAAACTAAACATATAAATGTTAATGAGTATGATTTTGTCAGTTTTTATTTAGATACACATTGATCTATTGCAAAAGCATGAATTGCACTCTAATATGCAATTATCTGGCTTTTATTTTTTTAAACCTTATTTTGTAACGTGAAAAAATGGAGTTTTTTAGAGAAAATTATTGTTTCCTTTCTCGAAAAAGGTACGATGGCAACTGTCTCTAAATAAATAATAATGAGTCAATACTTGTCAGAAGTTCCAATTCAATAAGAGAAGAAAAACAAACATTTTATTGCACGCTAGTCAGTTATTATCTCGATTTTCCAAGAGAATTTTCTATTTATTTTTATAAATAATAATGACCATAAATTTCCATCCGCAGTGGTGCCAACTGATTTGTTTAATGGTAAACATATCAAACTTTTCCATATGAGTACCAGATTCGAATCAAACAGTATACATAATTTTTATATGCTTTTCGCACTTAGGAAAAAAAAAGTATGTTAATACTCATTGTCATTGCGGATATACACAACAAAAAACAAACAATTAACAGCTAATTTTACCAAAGAAGACTGCTACGTCAGTCTGTTAAACCGTTTATCTAGCCAGTACGTTGGAACATAAAATAAAAATTATTAAACGTGATTGTTACGGGTGAATACCGGATATATTTCCTGTCAAGGTTGAAAAACTTGTATTGCAACGCACAGCTTTCCCATTCATTTTCACCATCTTGGAGAAATATATTATTCGTCGTCATTGTTGTTGTTCTTCTGGGGCTTAACGCCATTTATCAGCACACGATAGGCTATACATGGCGGCCAGTATTAATGGTGGAGTTCGAAACCGGGAAATCCACGGAAAGAACCGCCGACCCACGAGAAGCTACTGGCAATAATATATATGCCTACACTCGATGTAGGCAAATGCTATGCAAATTTGTGCTTCAAAAGAAAGAAGAAAATAAGACCGCCAAGAGATTGTGTTTCAGTTAGCGTTGGAGCTGACAAACAAACTCTTTTGCATGCACATGTACATTCAACATTCGTTTTATCAGACCAATTAAAGAATGTATTGACACAACATTTTTCAGAGCTAACGGAATACTGGAAAATCAAACTAATACCTTTTCAAAGTTGAAATCCTCCTTAAACCTTTGTTGGCGTTACATTTGGATAGCAAATGGCTTATAGATATTATAATTTAAAATATTACAAATTTCGATCGATTTAGTAACATTTTAATGAGACGATTCGCATCAGATTGATCGATCTTCCTGCAACCCTTGCAATGTATATCAGAACAAGTATTTTGATCACAAAAGGTATGCGAGCTCATCTCTGAATTAAATCATTGCAAATAACTGTTTCTGGGCATATCTTATTCAGAATCAAGAGATCAATTGATATTTCAGCATGCCTGTTAGTTTCCATAACGATGGAAACTTAGGAAACCTAAAGCGGGAAACAAGATGACATAATTTTCATTAATGTAAGCAAGGTGAGCGGCATTGGGCCACTTTTTCCTTTGAAATATTTTTATTTAAGACGTAAAAGTAAAGACTACTACGTGATTCAATTTCGAATCAAAATAAAATTATTTATATTTTATGTTGTCTACTGTTCCAAATCAAACAATGCCAAAAAGCTTTACAGTAAATATTGAATAATATGTATTCAGTAATTCTCGTTTCACAAGAATATCGTAACAATGTGTTTTTGTATAAACATCGGTTGTCTACTGTACTACATGGTACTTCACATTGGACATATTGTGTTGTCTGTGAAAATGTTCTGTTCGTCCTGTATGACACTTGTTCTTTGATTTGTAATTTGTAAACAATATAATCTGTTAATATTTGTTCAACTCCGTTTGTGACTACTTTGCGTATAAAAATATGAAAAGTGCTTTGTCTCAGTCGTAATGAGCGAAATTATTCCTTCTTCTTTCGCTTTAAATAATTTCATTTAAAATAAAAAATTTGTGAAACAAATAATCTCAAATGAGTAATGATTTAATATTAAATTTTATAAAATTCTTTTAATAATGTTCAGCTTTTGCAAGTCTTGGCTCTTTAATAAATTTAATAATATATCATCACACTTTTGAGATTCTCTGAATAGTTTAACCGTAACTACTGGTAGGAGACCAATTGTTGCCACGTACCAGTTGTCGCCATGGTTATGGTTTATTTCCTGAACACGAAGCGAATTTGTTTATGATTGTACAGCATGAAGAGTAATGCAAAGTGTGACGGTTTTGTGCACAAAAAAAAAAAACATGATAAAAGTAAGTCATGTAAGAAAAATTTCAATCAATGTTGCCCGAACGAAACTATTTCCCAGCTGCTTCTTTGGAAGAAAAGGAATAATAATCACATAAATCAGTTAGTGACGAATGGATACGTATTATAAAGTCTACTTGCGACTGACATTATTGTCCTGTTCACATTATATTAATATGAATAAATTGCTCCAAATGGATTTGAATGTTGCTGATATTTATACCCTGCATTTCCTTCCAAATAGATCCTTTAAGTGCATCACTGTATTGTATAGTGTTTGTACGCAACGTCTTTATTACAAATACCCAACAATGGCAATACCTTCAAATGGGGAGTATTCATTGTTTCCAAATTACCCAAGGACAGTAATCCCTGTACACATTATTACTAATCAATGGAAAGAAATGAGTGCAGATACAAAAGAAAAATATGATTATACTTAGGTTTTGTTTGTCAGGATTGGCTGATATGGAGTTATATTTTCTGAACAAATAAAACTCAAATTCTTAAATGTTGTCACAGACTATTTATAGTCACCAGCGACATAAAGCATTCGGAAAGATCGACATTATTCGCTTCAACAGTAACTATATTGACAACTCTCAGCAAGCAACGAGCCATCAAATGGCAGAACCAGAGGAAGATTCCCAAAATGGAAGCACAACCTGTATCTGCAGACATTACATAAACATTACATAAACATATAAACCATGTATAGCTAGTGGAACCCCTCTTGAAGTAAATCCACTGGTGCTAAAATGGCTAATACCACAGCAACTAGCTGGTGTTTAAATGGCTAATACCACAGCAACTAGCTAATGCTAAAATGTCTAATATCACAGCAACTAGCTGGTGCTAAAATGGCTAATACCAGAGCAACTAGCTGGGGCTAAAATGGCTAATACCACAGCAACTAGCTAATGCTAAAATGTCTAATTTCAAAGCAACTAGCTGGTGCTTAAATGGCTAATATCACAGCAACTAGCTGGTGCTTTAATGGCTAATACCACAGCAACTAGCACTAATCATCTTTCCCTCTCCAGAGAAACCACTAATTTAAAAAACAAACATTGTTATTGAATCATGGGTTGGAACAAAAGAAGAAATAAAAATGGAACTGGAGATAAGAAACGAAGAAAGAAAGGAGAAAGAGAGACGCTGAAAGGATGAGACTAACAAGAAGACAGGTCGATTGGAAGAAAGGAAAAGACACGAATCTGAGATAAAAAAAAAGAAAGATAAAAGACAGGAACGTAGAAGCAAAGAGACAAATAAAGGTCACACGCAAAATATTTTTGTGATGTCTGTCAATATACAGAACCACAATCAAATAATCCAAGCACCAGTGAGGATACAAAGACTAACCTTATCTGAATGCACTGTGCTGTGCGTGAAGACAGACTCGATTTATATTGTTCAGGCATAATTCCTAAACAAGCTGATGATGGTTTTACATTTATGAGATTTGCTTGCAAGGAACAGTTATATCAATCGTAATTTCTCTTTTTGTATGACCGGAAACATGAATCATAAAAAATTCGTGTTTTTAACACCAACTATTACGAATGTTTGACTAGAACAAATGAATTACATATTTTGTATATCTGTAATTTAGTTATAGATTGATCACATCCTGTCAATAGCAGCTGCAGTTTATTGTGATTCATAATCACTTTCTTATCACTTTTCATCCAATTCTTCAATTAGTTCCGTTTGATTTGAATTCGTGAAATTAATTTTTATTTAATTCTTACGAATTAAAAATATATTTTCAAAGCAGTGAAATGCTTTTATATGACCTGATGTTTGTTACAATTAACCCAGTTTTACTATTCCGTTAAGAATGCAACTTTTCTGAGGATGGGAATATTGGCATAGTAGTTATCGAATAAGCAACAATGTTTTAAAGTAATTCATGCTCTACCGTAACGAGGTCGGTTATATATGTTTTGAATTGATATATCTACAAAATATCTAAAATATCTAAACTTCAACCCAGACATCTATCTACTAACTCGTCTATCGTCCATCAAGACATCTATCTAATTGCACATTCATCATAAATGCTTTCGCACATGCATCCAGATATCATTCACAGATCCATCATCCATACTTATATATCACGCATCGGAAAATATGGTATTCACAAATACTTCATTTAGTCATGACGAGATATTGTGCGTACTTAACCACGAAAATAAAGCAGGAATAAATTTGCTTTAAGTTTGATACAGTTCTGCTTTAAATACTAAATCTATCAGGACTTTATTTAATCATTAGCTTATACAGGTACAGGGACTCGAACCTTTCAAAACTAAAGAAAGAAAATATTTAAAGAGTAGGTAGTTTTGCCCAACCATAATGCATCTATCATGTTTTAGAATTATTATTTCGTTTTGAAGTGAACTTTAAAAAGATTCCTGAATTGTAATAGATTTTATGTTGATTTGGAGATGACGAAAGATATTTGTCTAGCTTACAGTTTTACGCAGATGCTTATTTTTACCCAAGCTTGCTTTGATACATTTTCATTAGGGGAGGTAACAATGACTGTATTCGTTGCCAGCTGGTAAGATTTAATGCCACTTTGCGAATTTGTATATCTTACATGACAGCCGATTAATGAGAGAGAGTTCAAATTAATTTCAATAAAATTTGTTTTCAATAGAACGAACGCTGATCTAAATATTTGCTAGTGCCCAGATAATCTTCACATTATTTTTAAATTGATTTACATGAAAGCTAAAATGAAAATGTGTCATTTCATGAAATTTGCAGATGGTCATATTTAAGTGCAACTTTTGCTTATAAAGTAAGTGTGTCTCTGTGTGTGTGTGTGTGTGTGTGTGTGTGTGTGTGTGTGTGTGTGTTTAAAAAATTAATTCAATGTACGTCTTGAGTTTTCAGCACAAAATAATGCTGCAAACACTGCGATGATTATATAAAAGTCACGATGAAGTATCCAACTTTGAAACAAGACAATTGTTGTTCTACAGGCTCGCTTGTCTTATGCAGTACTATACAGCACTTCAAGTTGACAAATGTTCTGTTTCGTGGACAACTAATTCCTAATTTAGACGTGTCTTATATTTAACATGATAGGCAGGGGTCAGACAGGCTAATGTCTGTCTACATTCATAGATGTTGAGCAAACTGCATTGAATGCGTAACGTGATGTGCGTACCTTTGCTTTTGCATGATTTAATTAAATATTTATTTTTCTATTTCTTTATTTATTTATATATGTTTTATTCATTTACTTATTTTTGTATTATTTTTAAGTTCATAAATAGCTTTAACTCATCTTTTTTATTATTTAGCATGTTTGTTACTATCAATTATATTTTGTGCAAATGGTTCTAATGATACTACTAAGAAAAGCATTTTTAATTCTGCATATATATTGATGACACTTTTTGTGTCTTCTCCCGAAAAAGATTTTACCTAAAGGTACGCATGTACACATTAATTAAGGTATGGTTATGTGCATGTGTGTGTCTATATGCGTAGTGTGTCTGTATGTGTGTACATGCATACATACATACATACATACATACATACATACATACATACATACATACATACATACATACATACATACATACATACATACATACATACATACATACATACATACATACATACATACATACATACATACATACATACATACATACATAAATACATACATACATACACACACACACATACATACATACATACATACATACATACATACATACATACATACATACATACATACATACATACATACATACATACATACATACATACATACATACATACATACATACATACATACATACATACATACATACATGTGTGAGCATGGAATTGTGTCTATTTATATACCACTATATATTTTTAGTAGTAATTCAATGTTTGTGCATGCGATGCTTCTTTTACTGTATGTATTGAACGTGTCGCATTAATGTTTCTAAAAAATTAAATCTGTTGATTTATACTAACTGACCAATTGGCTAAATGCAAATAAATTTCATGTTCATAAATAGAAACAAAAAATTATTAGTACTATGTTATAGATAAATTTTAGTATTCATTCCATGTGTACTGAATTTTGGAGCTTTACATTTGAAATTGAAGCAGTTTGCTTAAACTCTTTTACTCTTAATAGATAATGGAACAAAGCGCGATGAATAAATATTTATAATAATAATTAAAACATGAAAACAAAAGAAAGAGAAACATAAAAACAGCAATGAAACATTTACCAACGACGTTGAATAATTATCAGGCAATAAATAAGGGTGTTTGCCAGACATTAACAACAGCCCTATTGATGGACATAACTGCATGTAATTAAATGATGTGGTACTAAGAAAAGTTTATTGACAAAGTAGAAGTGTTTACGAAAAACAGGTGAGAGGGTTGTGTTGCCTCTATGAAACATTGGCTCTTTGGATACTTTGTCACAGTGGGCGACTACATGGTGAAAACTAAATAGGACCTGATCATCAATTTTCCGCGTGCTGGTGTTAATCGAACTTTGGCAGGACCTTCAACCGGAACATTAAGAGTATCAGAGTGCGATTAAATGATTTATGGAACACACTTCTCGCGATATTGGGAATGGAAGCTTGTTGTCATCCTCCTTAAATAATACACCCTTTGTCTTTTCGCCTAAATATCGGAGGGTCCCCGAGTGGCCGAGTGGTCTAAAGCGCTGTCCGTTACGGATCACTGCCATCTCACCTCTGTCTGCGTGTGTTCGAGTCTAGGATTCGGCTAATGTAGATATGTGAGAAAGCTTGCCAGTAGCTTCTCGTGGGTCGGTGGTTCTTTCCGGTGATTTCCCGGTTTCTTCCTCCACCATTAATACTGGCCGCCATGAATAGCCTATCGTGTGCTGAAAAATGGCGTTAAGCCCAACAACAAGCAAACAAGCAAACCTAAATATCGGCATTCTCTAGACATGCATTCCAGTCGGTCGAACAGAATGAATATGTGGAGGCACCGGCAACAGATGTGCTTCTTATTGCTTGATTTTCTTAATTCAACACTATGCCGGTTATGTCTTTAATACAGACGTAGTGGATCTTTACTGCTGTCTAGGCTTCCCCAAGTTACAGGAACAATAGGTGACCGCCCAATACGCAATGGGTAGAAGCCTTTCTTCCATCAAGAAACATTAGCCACATTAATTTTGTTGATGCATTCAAAAAGAGCATTGTCACTACCCATAATGTCAACTTCTGTTAAATCAAGTTCACTCAGGTGTAAGTGATACTTACCTTGCAGGTCAATATTTGTATTGTCTGTTGGACATAATAAACCATTCGAAATAGCGTTTGTCAGTGTTATTCAAGTATATAACAGCCCATGGTGTTGTTCATGTATCTTTGACAGCGACAATCTAAATCAAGCGCTTTGCAGGGGAAATCATCGCTTATGTAATTTTCGATGTTCGTAAATGTATGGTCATTAACTTCGGCAAACATCTGCTTGATATCATCACTTGGCATTACCACAATCGAACCTGTACTAAAATAGGTCATTACATTTGTAGTACCCATATAAGCATCTGAGCTTATTTATCGTAAAATGCACCATAAGTGCCATCATATTAAGAAATGCCATGGCGATGGCTTCCAGCTCACGCTTTTTAGAGACGGTGGCGCGATAGTCTTTCATTAGCGATTTGAATCTACCCTTCCTTTTTACAAATATCTAGCCTCTGCTATCGCCTAATGACTTGGCGAGGTGCTGTAATAGGCATGTGCGGCTTCTAAAATGAATCCTCCTTCAATTATGTTCAAGACGGTTAACTTCATCTGCTGATATTATGACCAAGTGTCCAATGCTGGCTCAGGTTTGCGGCACCCGCGTTTTGCGCATTAATGGGACTTGCCACTCGTCAAGTGCTCGGCTCATCCGCCGTCGGAGAGGGAGGAGAATGGGCGTGGGTATTGGGAGGAACTGGTTTAAGTGCTCAATTATATTCAATGCGTCAAACGCGCCAAATTCGCAATATGGTATATGTTCGCTCAACAGCAGGGAGAGTGGACAGATCAGTTTGCTGGAGACCTTATTTATGAAAAATAAAGCTTCCGATGACAATGAAATCTCAAAGTCAATAACGTTAAAGCAAAACCTGTAGCCCTGACTCCCTGTCTTTTTCTGACAGGCCCATTGGGTTAGTTCATTTTGTTACCTTATCGATGATGCTTTTATGTCATTTTGTATGCGTGTCTGGTCACTCACTGTTGGTCGTCCACTCTTCCTGCTGCTTTAATATTAACCAAATATTTTATCAAGTCCGTTACGATATCTCGACCTTGGATCATGTAAATTTATTGTTATAAATCCAAACGGGATAGCTTGGCGTGTGCACAGAATTGTTTTAATTTAATCATATCCATATCCTTTGAACACCAAGTGTAACAAATATTTGTAAAGTATGATGATCAACTCCGTTAAATACAACCAAAATATTGCAGTTGTCTCTGACACTTTAGGTATTTGCGCATAACGCTGGGTTAACATAAATCACGTCAGTATTGTTATGCATACCTCTGGGAAATACTCCGATCTGGATTTGATTGTTTCTCCAACATCACATCGTAGTATTCTACACGATTATTAATACGTCCATCCAGATCATCCATAAATGGCACTATCATCGATATCGGTGATAAAATCTATAATGCTGACTGCTTCAGAGTCACTGTCTTCTTCATGTAACGATTTTGCATTTTCATTAAAACTTTTAAGTACTTCATACCACCACTGATCATCTACATATACTGCTAATAAATACAATTTATCCCACTTGAACCATATCATTATCAAATTAGGTAATAATTTGCGTCTTAACACTTCCAGATGGCCCAGTTATTATCATCCAGATAAAATTCGGTAGCACTTGGTGATGTTTCTCTGGCTCCTGTTTTCGTGTCGCTGAGAACTCAATTATATCCATAATAATAAATAATAAGAATCTATATTGTGTTCAATGCAAGGTACCCACCCCACCGTTGGTGGGACCAGTGGATTAACAACAATAATAACAACAAAACACGCGAATTGACAGGTAAGTGTGAAAACTGTGGTACAAACAAATACAGATTTATCTCCCTTAAGTCTAAGAAAACAATTGGTGATATCGCTACTTCGTTGGGAAAATTATCAAGGGTTCAATGGGCGAAAATTCCCGTGGAAAAACATTTATCAGGATATAATTATTGTGGTCCTGGAACTCGGCTTGATATTCGAATTGATGAACGATATCAACCAAGACCGGGAGAGTATCCAATAAACGCAATCGATCAGGCGTGTGCATCATGTTGCATATAAAAGCAAGGAAATACATCAACGAAATATTGCACATTGATTTATGTATTCAATTCTATTAAAAATAAATCTCTCAAAGAAAAAGTCATTAGTTTTCTGGTGTAATCTGCAAAGAAAGGCAAATAAATGCTATGTGACGGTAATTAATTATGTGAATATTGTAATGGAATCTGTTTATTATAGCCCAAGGGGATATTGGAGGGGTAAAGCAGCCATTAGTAAATAAGCCAAAGCAGCAAAAAAATGGCTGCAGCGTGGTCAGCACGACAAGTAATATGGCAAATATATCTACATCCACCTAAAAAAATTCAGCATACATATTTTATGTCAATGCTCCCAATGAAGATCATCAAGCAGACTTTTTTGTTTTTACCACATGATACTATTTAAATTTGTAGAGGTCAATCACTCACATACAAATAAGCGCTGATGTTGACGTTGCGAGTAGATATAAAATAACAGAGCCGCTATCAACTAAAATAGCATCTGAAGTTGCATCTGCGTTTGAACCAAATTATGAACGAGGACCCTTGCGATGGTCACAACTACTACAAATTGGTTCTGACAAAAAAAAATAATTTTTGGTGCAGTGTCATCGCTGATGAAGAACATAATGTCAAAATCAGTTGAGGGCATACTGCAATTCATCGTGATCATGCAATAGTTAAATGATTTAATGGAACGCTCGCTGAGCGGTTATTTGTATATCAATATGCAAAGGAAATAATTCAGAACGACAAGAGATCTCGTGAATGAGTTGCAAGATTACCTGTACAACGATATGAATCTTCATAGAAACAACCAGTAATGGGTAATATGATAGTAAAATATTTATATGAACATGGTGAACCTGATGAGGGTAATAAAGATCAACCGATTATATTTGGAGTATGACCACATAAAATGCCTAGCGTGGTTAGATCCACTTGTAGACCTAAAATCTACAGACTACATTCAACTGCTCCTCAGCGTTGAATTTTACGTGAACAATTAAAAGTAATTCCTAAAGACACACAATTACCACCACCGTCACTTTTGCAAACTTGCACCTCTATGTCAATTACATTCAAGACGGGTCAACATCAGGATTAATATTAATTCTGTCTACGGTGAAATGTTTTGGATTATTATCCGACCACTGCTACAGTATTTACGGTTACAACTTGCACAATGATTATTCTGTCTTTGTTTTAGTGTTATAGTAAATTCAGTATCAATATCAAAATCGTGATTATTTCTTGTTGGCAACATTGTTTATAACTAGAACAGTTTTTTATTATTGCTCCTTTTGTATCAGTTTAATTATTTTTTATGTAAAATTCATAATAACTCTGTGCAGTTGAGATATTCTTCTAACTCGAAACACTGCAAGATAAACTAAATCTGACCAGTCTATTCTATCATCGATAATCCGAATTTTTGTATCAGTAATGGTTAGTCCTTGTGACGAGTGAGTCGTTATAGCGTATTATAATTTCCATGCAGTTCTATCCATGTCCAATACGCTTTAAACAACATTAGCAGCAATCAAAACAATATAATTCAATACAAGATTTTGTTTTTCATTTGTTCCTGGAATCTCAACATCAACATTCTGTCGTCGACTATCTGCCAGGCGATAATACATTGCTTCAGGTAGATTTCAAAACTTTTCTTTTGGTAACAAAAGGTTCTCTTGCAATTCATTTCGAACTCTTTTCTATTTGCAACTATACAATCATTTTATCTCCATAAATTCCACAAATTATTCACATGAGTTTCCAGATTTATTTCACGCATTATATCATTATATAGCATTGTATTTTATATGGCTGCAGGCGGATTGATCATTTATATTCTTTCAGCGTATAATCAACAGCTCTATTATCATCAGTTATCTCTTCAAAATAATCCATACATTTTTAATCACTCGTTCGGAGACTGCACAAACAGGTGATGGTTGCCCATGATCGCCAAACATTATCACGGCAGTATTTTTGGTTAGTAACCGATCAAAAGTATTTTTAATGTTTCTAAAGATGCCTTACAAATTTCATACAATAATCCGGGATATATATTTTTCAACCATTCGCTCAGGTGCCCACGTATCCCCGCATCATCTGAAGAAATCAATGATATATGCATGATTTTTACTCCTCGTTCATTTATTTCTCTGGCTAGACTGTGTGTTGGTGTCAACACAATCATGTCAGTGCAGTACGAAGTACCGTACGGAAATAATTCAATGGCACATGTTGTTTTTCCAGAACATCCAGGCCCATTGAGATAAACTGTTTTATGTCTGGCAACAGAATCAAACACAGGTGGTGGTAATGAGTTTAATATTTAATTGCCATTATTGTAATATATTTCCTTGATTTCAACGTCGGAAGATTCGGAATCATCAGTATATTATCCCGTTTTATTCTCAATGATCTCCATTCACCATTACCGAGAAGCGGTTTTAGCAAATCTAAATACTTTTTGTATAAAAAGAATCGGTAGCAACTCTGACAGCGTAACGAGGGAATCTGTTTACTATCGACCTCAGGTTTATCGAAACGTAAGCGATTATCAATGATTTTCAATGAGTGAATTGCTAT
>JAEAOA010001756.1:75000-485000 GCA_016746295.1 Potamilus streckersoni
TGAATACCTGGGAAATAGTTTTTATCGAAATTGATGATACCGGTTTCAATCGAGTTTGGTTTGTGTGGTAATTTATCACGCATGAAAAGACCTCTAAATTCTTGATATTTAGTTGCTTAGAACAACCGAGTAAATCCAACTTAGATAGCTTCAAGATCAACGAGTCCCTCCAATTTTTAATCCACTTCCCCGAACGTTGTTCGGCCGAGATCCTGGAAGTCTCAGACCCTTTCCTTTTTCCTATTTATTTTTCTGTTGAACTATATAATGCCATTTCGGTAGCTCTTCCAACTGCTCCTAACGCAGCTGCTTTTTCCTCAACTGAGGCTGCTGAGGCGATTAATGCTGGAATCGCTGCAAGAAGTGGAAATATACCAACGGTTTAGCGGTGTTTTTAATGGCACCCACAGAAAAATTATGTAGTATGCCTGTCTTTGATTGTTTGGCTTTATTGAAGTACCTGAAATGATGTTCTGATAATGATAATGTATTCCGACCACGTGCGATCTTTTCTCTCTTTAGCGATATTTTTATTCCACAGTTATCTTTTGACACGATCGTAGCTTTTTTTAAATCTAACCAGGAATAAGAGTAACACTAGCATGATGATGTGACATTATAATATCATCCTGATTTCTAAACCCCGATTTCGATCAGGGGCTCTGATAACGTGTTTTCTACAGGAACATCAACGACTCATTCGTCCACCAACATCTTCAAGTATCATTGTTTTAATCGCTGAGTATATCGGCGATTGCTCTGTAATTAGCATTAACTCCTCTTGTTACACAAACTAGGAAGTGTATATCAACGACAAATTGTCTAATTAATTCCAGCGAAAAATAATAGATCATATAAAACACTGTAAAATCCCGCTGAAATATTTGTAAACAAGTATCAACATTTTGATCACGCCCCATAAACGACAGCAATCTATAAGACGCACGTGCAACACGATTTTGTTTAAACTTTAACAATGTCTCTCTAATGATTATTGATGTCCATTTATTCTCAAAGAACTTCTTTAACACCGAATTTGTTAAATATCATTACACTTCAAATTAGCGTAACATCTTGAAAAGCAATAAAGATATGTCGCGGTGCTGAGACCCCTTGCTATGCTGAATCATTATCGGTATTTTTTCGTAAGAGTATAATTATGTGTTTAGGTCCAAAAACAAACCTTTCTAACATTTCTACAGAATCTTAAGATGTGTGGCAGTGAAAGAGCACATTAAAGTCTTTCATCGTCATCTAAGATTGCTTGATGTGATGCAAATCCCAACTTGAAATTTTCAATAATTTATACAACTTTGTCCCAAGCTGCAATTAGTGTTACATTTATGTGGGTTTTTTATATGATCCGTTGTGTCTTTGGCAAACATCATTGTTGATCCAGTGATCTTGAATAATCTTTCACTGTATCTTGCAAGACCAAGTATAGTTGTGGCAACGTCAATCTCGTTATGACATATCTCAATTTCTCTTCCATCAGTCAACCTTCTACTTCGATGAATGGCTCCGCAGTAAGAAATATATGATTGTATCCTGAACTTGTAGTTCAATTCTTCCGCACTCGTCAGGTACAAGTGCGTCATGAGAATAATACTAATATCATGTACCGATTGAACATTGAAAACTGTTGTGTCCATGTCAAATGCGGGATCAGGAAAACTGTTGAACATATTTATTATAATTTATATCGTCTATCACAAAGACCACTAAATGATATCAGACTAGCAGTTATATTTTTTCTTTTTCATC
This sequence comes from Potamilus streckersoni, assembly GCA_016746295.1. Taxonomy (NCBI): domain Eukaryota; kingdom Metazoa; phylum Mollusca; class Bivalvia; order Unionida; family Unionidae; genus Potamilus; species Potamilus streckersoni. The sequence goes on from JAEAOA010001756.1 coordinate 76,765, forward strand.
CGCTCACTCCGCTAATTTTTTTTTTCGCATATTGATTTATTATTTTACGAACATTTGCAGGCATCACATCAGTGCTGGGTAATTTTACTGACAGAGGTTTTCGTGTCGTATTGATCATGCTAGTCTATCATTGATTGCTAAAAATACTTTATTGGCAACATCACCATTACCTTTCTTACGGACAACATCAATAGCTTTCATTCCTACTTGCTTTGTAATTGGAATCGCTTTTGGGGCTATACTTCTGATTCATCTCTGAACAACATCGCCCATTCCATCACCACAGGTCGCTCTATAGATTGGTAATCTCGAATGTATCACCCTGACCATTACATAGAGTAATAAGACTACTTCCTCTGGTACCAGTACCGATACCACTTCATTGGTAATCTCGAATGTATCACCCTGACCATTACATAGAGCAATAAGACTACTTCCTCTGGTACCAGTACCGATACCACTTCCAGTTGTTTCTTATTTTTCAATACGAGGTAGTCTTAGTAGCAATGTTTCTGGTGATGATATACATCTGGGTAAGGGCACTCTTGTTTTTGCCTCTTCGATTCATCTCTCAAATTCTGCATATATTTACTTGTATTCACCAATGATTCTGAATATCTTTTCAGATTTTCGAAATACAAAAGGAACACGTTTTTTTTATCTAAATGTTATTGAAACTAAACAAAAATGTCACTTTGTAAGTTCATACAGAACAGATGATAAATGAATAAATTATGACCCTGTATGCGGCATGATGCATTCTCTATATAGAAGCACCAGACGAAGGACTTAATGTCATACGAAACCTATTTCACGAATATGTTAATGTGTAGAGTTTTCCTAGCCAAACATTTTGCCATATTGAAATTAATGGAAAATTATTTAAAGAATGACATTTTCATTAAAAGCAGTATGTCCGAATTATATGCCTCTTCATGCCCCATTAGCCTTATATTTGTATAGCTGCATGCACAGTAAATTAATGAACATTCCATGACAAAGGTAACTAAGCTGCACGTACTCAAAGCAATCACTATTTCACATTAGTCACATGGGTTCATGGCAAAATCATGTTCAAAACCCAGTAAATTTCTGCAATGAAATGTGACACAGTGTCGAGGCTTTAATGAACATGATTACCCAAAGCACATTATATGCCCGTTTCGTGCACCGTTACATACCAATAACATTGATGGTAGTGCTACATATCTACCAGCTGCCTCATAAAATGTGGAACTTGATAAGCCTTCATCAATATATGTGAGCAGTTAAAAAGTAACAACCATGATGAGGAAACAGGCCACTATCTTCTCTTGCTTTTGATCTTAGCCTTTGAAGAATAAGATATCACTAAGAATACATCAGATAATATCAAGTACAGATATACGACAGATTACAATTGCGTGAAAATATGTTCATTTGTTACACCTTGACATGGTCAAGTGCTGCTGGTTTATATTTTACCTAGCTGCGACGTTAAACTCGTGGCTGATTAATGGGTGTGGTATCTCTAATAATGATATAGTATTAGTTCAAGTTTCATTAAAATATTTTCAGTAGTTTAAGGCGTATCCTCCCGAAAATACACAAAATCACATAATTGCGGCATGTGCCATGCTGTAAAATTAATCTGGTGGAAAGAGAACCTGTATTTGGAATGTGACACATAGTCTAGTTATGATATATACATGGGCATAGTTTCATGAAATCACTCAAAGAGTCACAAAGTTATGGGCTAGACAAGAAAGTGTAAAAAGACGGATGGAATGACATTGTGTTGATATAATATACCTAATTTAAGACGGTTTTCAAAATATGCATCAATATTTATATCACAAGCTGAAATCAAACGAAACGTCTTCTTGGCTTCACCTTTACCTTGTGAAATGACATATAAGATGGCATGTGACACACTCTCTGTATCACATACATTCCTTCTTTCTAGCATCTTCAACATCTTCAGAACTAGAGCCTGGATAAAAAGTTGAATACGTTAACATTTATGATAGAATCATGAGAGTGGTGCGTGAAACTGTCAGATGATTATAGATATAAGAATAACGAGTTTCATCTCTGTAAATATATGGGGTTTAATTTCAAGACGTGGCAAGAAATATACGATTCTGGCATGTAACCATAACTTTGTGGCTCAGAGTATGAAAGTTGTATAAAGTTAGTATTTAAAATTCTACAGTTTTGATTGTAATGGCTTTAAGTTCGATCCAAGACATTATAAGAAAGTAACCTTTAAGCGACTGTTACTTTTACTTTGTTGATAAATCATGAAAGTGGCACGAGACACACCATCCAAAATATGTTCCTTTCCTTACATAAACAATACCTCAACTGCATTACAACAATGAAAAAAAATATTTTTGTAAACTGGATCGTAAAAGCGTTATCTAACATGACTTTAGGACATGATGCATGAATACAAAGATTTTATCACAGTCCTTGAGAATCTGTGAGGTAAGGGCTAGACCAATATGTAGATAATGTTGATCTCTGATCTACACCATGATGACTATATGAAACTAAATGATATATTTAAAAGTTATGATTTTAATATAAGTTATAGTAAACTACCTTCAGCAACTTTAGAATTACAGTCCCAATATAAACAAATTGAGTAACGTTCGCACATGACTATGGTATTGCTGATAGGATCATGCTATTGATACATAAGTCAGGTACATGATGTATCATAAAACATTGATTTTACCGAGGAAAAGATTTAATTCTAAGTTCTGTAACAAAAATGATACTGACCTTAAACTGGGGCCATGCCTTACATATAGACTTATGAAAATGGCACGTGATAATATCAAATCATTATGCACAACTATAACACCTTTAATGTCTTTTACTTAGTTTGAAATTTTGCAAGTTACAACTCGAAACAAATAAAATAATATAAATATCGGACCATCAAATGAAAAGAATGCCAGCAACAAATTGTACATCCTTGACTTACATATAAGTAAAGCATATTTTCATATCACTATTTCTATAAATATTAGAATCAGGTTCTGATTATATAGAATAGATAACGTGCACTGCAGTTATTATGTCGATAGCATGCATTGTGGTCATGCACTCAAATGACAAAAGAATGATGACATACTTGTCAAAATCATTTTCAAAATGTTCAGGCCATCAATGACTTACGTATATTCGGTAACAGCAACTAAGATTGTTTTAAAAACTAACCAAATATTAGCTTAACAAAAATGTACATATATGACCTAAATTTCAAAATATTATAAAGCAGCTATTGCAGTTATTGTATAAATGTAAAAACAAGTTAAGCAATTTAGTTGTTTATATTAACAATTATGAAAGGGACATTTTGATCTTTATTTCAATTAAAAAAAAAACATAAAGATTGACCCCGGAGTTAGTAATCACAGCACAAATTAATAACTTTCAATTTAATGCAAGGATTATTCCATGTTTAAACATGTTCTTTAACTGACACAATCCATGAATGTACAGCGTTCGTGGAAAGTTTTGAAGATCCCGTTTACCTATTTATTTTTATTTATGCTATAGCCTTAATGAAAATTCTACAAATAGCCAAATAGTTTCACTACAATGCATCAATAGACGACTGTTGTAAAATCTTACATATCTAGGGAGTTTGAGGAAAGCACGGACGAACTCCCTTTGAGGTTATCCGCAGATTCCATTTGATATTGTATTTATCTCTATGATGTTGTAGTGCATGGTAGCAGAAACGAAATAAACCAAAGATACGAACGTTTAAACACAATTTGAAACAGGAGTTTACAACAGACAGATTTAATTAATACTGAAACAGAGAAGAAACAAATTCTCATTCAGTTGCAGATGTATAAGTTAGAAACGAAGATTTATAAGTTAGAAACGAATACAAAATAGCAGACACATTCAGAACTGAATTTAACATGGAAATATCTATTAATGATATATGTCTTTTGTTCCACGCTAACGATAATCATTCTAATTAGGGAATATTTATATCACTTCAAAAAAAAATTAATTCAGCTCTTAAGTGCACATATAAGTTATTTCCATTTGAATCCATTTGAATAATTCTTGTATTTTGATATTTTAGTATTTTTGAGCTTTTGTCCTCAAACTCGCTATTATGTTTTTCAATGTCATCTATTAAAGTGATAGTTCTATCCTAAAAAGCATCGTTTTCTTTACTACAACTGAGTTGAAATGGCATTATTTACTTGCAAACTTATTACAGAAGTGGTAGTTTCGTGATTTTATTCGAATACAAAACGGGAACTCCCAAAATGAAGCATTTGTAAAGGTAAGGTGGTAAATTTTGACAGCGTCATTACATATTGCAAAGATAAGCGAAACAAATCGAATAATATAATATAATATAATATAATATAATATAATATAATATAATATAATATAATATAATATAATATAATATAATATAATATAATATAATATAATATAATATAATATAATATAATACAATATAATATAATATAATATAATATAATTCTTAAAATCCAAATACTATTTCAATATCATTCTCTCCATCCTTTTTAATCACTAGTTTATGGTTCAAACACCTTTAAATTAGTTGCAGTTCAAAGGTTCATTGCACGATATGTATTTATCACCTTACATTGTAGCAGTGATTCGACTATAGCTTAAGCCACATTTGAAATCAAGTCTTTAACCCACTAAGTGCATTCCGAAATAAATATTATACCATCATCGCCATTATTCTGAACTATACATCCAAAGGACATCTTTAACCTCTGCCGCGAATGTTACTCAAATATTTTCAACATAATGTTGCACTTATGTGGATATCTTTCCGCGGATTATTTTCACAATCCAATTTTTCTTTAATTCGAGAAAAAGCCATTGAAATAATCCTCACTTTTGGATAAATATTCCCGCAAATAATACTGGAATTTAAACATTCATATAGTACTATTTTTTTTTCTAAAACCAGCTTCTCCCTTATCTATAAAATTTTCTTTTGCGTAAAAGATTAATCATTCGCGTAAAACGTTTTTGAAAATCTTCTATACTCTATTGATTAGTCAGGTACCTCGATAAATATTTAGGTCATCTCTTATCCCAACTGCGTATCATGGGTAAACAATACCTCCAGCCCACTCATTGGAAAAGTTACCAGCCAAGAAAGTCTAAATATGATTTTGACCAACCTTGCGACGATCAAGTGAAATTCAGGTGCATATTCATTCACTGTACTTATGGTGGGTATTATGATGTGATACTCAGAATATTTTAGATCATAGTACTTTTTTGTATAATAAATAGCAAACGTATTTTAAATACCTAACATCCAATAAGTACGACCAAAATATTACCAGAAGGTAAATATCTCAGTCCAACACATTGCTGTATATCAAACAGTGATCACAGCAATGAATATTTTGTCTCCATCGTTTGGTGTGAAGTTAAAACGACATGCTAATGCAGAGGTAAACAATATGAGTAGACTTCTTGTGAAATAAATCGCCACACGCTACGGAAGCGATAATATTTTTAAGTTGAATGACTACGGCATGCACAAAGCACGAGGCTTTGGTTGTCTTTATCAGCCAGGACAAATAGGATTGAAGTTGGAATCCTGGTAATGCAGAACACACTACTACTAAAGCTATACAGATGAATGTGTCCTGAAAGAACTTTAGAATACCACTCATCGTTTGGATACTAAGAGATTATTGTCCATCCTATGAACTTCTCATTCAGCATTACACCTGCATCATATTAACGTGGAAAGCAGAAAACCAGGAATACCAAGTGACGCACATTTGTTTGCAGTTAAACGTAATCTCTTCGGAATCATTATAGTGCAATCGGTAAATCAACAAAATTACTAAACTCAAAATTATTGACACAGAAGCCGAATAAACCTCAACGAATATTGCACTTGAATCTCCCGGACAATTATCCTTATATGTTTAACAAGTTGAAGAATCTTGCTTATTATATAGTCTGAACATAATAATGGTTTGCTTTTAAAGTGATACAGTTTGCACAAGTCAGGTCTTAATGTATTTCCTTAATTAACAACACAGCACATATAAATAGCAATGTACATTTTTTGCATAAATAACCATTGCACCTGAGGTTACTGAGAAGTACATTCGATAAATGAATGCATAGCAGTAGTTTTAAATCAGCTACCATTATAGACATTATTCACTTCAAATCAATAGAAAGAGAGACCTATATTCTCACCAACTGTTTAACTTTGTCATAATAAAATCCTAAACTTAATTAGTGGTTATTCCGTTATGAAGGTGTGATAGTAATAGATAGTGTGCATACTATAAACAAGTGGTTGTAACTACTAGCTTATGTCTACCAAGGAACCATCACTTCGTTGATGATTGTGACAATATTGAGGTTGAATAAAAAGTAAGCAATTGAAATAACCAACACAAGCTTGCCGTGGTTGATAGTTTGAAATACATGATTCGAATTTCGTACAAATTTACAAAATGAAGTGTATTCAGGAGAAGGCACGTTGTTTGACTTCTTCAGCAAAGATAAATAATGCAGTTGAAATAATCTTTTCTGAAAATCTCATTTTGCTTTTGTACAGAGATACAGAGATTGTAGAAAAGCTAAAACAATACAAGAAAAACAATCTTTAAAAAAAACTTATATCCTTTTCCAAAACAATGAGCACATGTCCTTTATGTACTATATATATCGTGTCAAACAGCTCTTGGCATCTTACAAGAACACTGAGCAACTTCTCAGCAAGGCTACTCGTTTTCATTTTGATGCTCTACATTTCGTGACGGTACGATCTTGGCAGATTCTAATGATGTTAAATTTCCTTTTATTATAGAAGCAATATGTGTCCATGTCAGATTTTAAATACCTTCTGGTCGAGCAGATTTGTAGATGCTTACACATTCTGCTCCTCATGATAAACGAATCCAAATTTGACTTTAACCTACAAAAGCCTTCAGCAGGAACTCCATTATGATCAATTTGTGAAGTCCATGTATTTTTGTTCTCATGTGTTAGGCCAACAACATTCTCGTCTAATAGTGTCATAAAAGTTTTATCATATTTCATGTCATTGTAAACGACTTCTGTCTCGATGTAAATACATAATGAATCATTATTAGTCATTGGCAATCTGATTATATCAGTATTCTTTTTCCAAATCCATGGAGTTCATAACGAACCCCCTGGATAGTTCTAACAATTAAGTCCACTGTAAATTGGTTTGCTTCATTGATTTTCTATCATACTAATATTATTTTATCCGGATTAATTGTCTACTTGCAAATCATTTATCTTTCTTAAGGCTTAACTTTTATTATTCGTGCATATTTTTGTGTACCGAAGAAATTGCTATTCATGAATTTGAAAGGAAAAGAATATTTTACTCCAAATAATCTTTTTACTTTTTGTTTAGAACTTACATTCGGCTCACTACAAGTTTTAAACCACGGTTACTGTTCAAACAAGACTTCTTATGCAAGAGATATAAATAATCTTCGTCTCAAGTTAATGTCGCTGGAACTAAATAATAGAAATATTACTGGAGGTATAATGCAATGTCAAACTTCACTCTAATAATTTATCCGGGAGGTTTTACTCGCTTCGGCTTATCTTTGTAGAATTTTGCCTTTTTTTCATTCTCAATCAGGAACACGATATCTTCTTTCCACAGCTCAGTTTATACAGATATCCTTTAACTAGCAACACGAGTTACTACTGGTGCTCCATAACAGTTAACAAATTTAAAATATTTTTATGCAATTATATAAAATCATAGACGTGTCTTTATTAGCATAATCATCTTAGACAGTTTTTAGACTTAAGTGTCGAGTAAAACTTGCGTATCAGTGAGTGTCGTTTCACTAAACCTTTTCAAGCCATCAATATATTCGTATGGCTAAACGCCCTACGCATGCTGTCTCTGCATTTCCGCTATATTGGTACACTTCTTTATCTCTTCGATTTTAGCAATATGTTCCATAGACTAACCAACGAGCGTAAAGCCATCTATAAACCTATCCTTTTAACCCTTTCCTTTATACACCTACCGACTATGAAATCTGGCTAAATAAAACCTTCCTCTGTGAATACCATAATATTTGCTTTTATCGGCCCTAATTCTTCGGATACTAGTTGGACAATCATACGAAACGAAACGCAATATATTTTAATACAACCGATAACCCAGTAAACTATTAATTTAAATCTCTTGTATATATATATATATATATATATATATATATATATATATATATATATATATATATATATATATATATATATATATATATATATATATATATTCAAGTACAAACAACCATCACGGAACGTGTTTGTATGTTTTATTGTCCAAGGCAGTGTGCCAAACAATTCTATCTTGAACATACTAAAAGAAAAATTGCCTCCGGCAAGACAATCAATAAAGTTTCAAGTCTGCTTGGCATTGAATCAAAGGTGCACTTTTGATCCGATACGGTTCCACGTCCGAAGGATGCCCAGCCTTCAGATGAGTCATTTTGGTTTTAAAACAAGATTCTGGAACTTTAAAAATTCCAAAAAATACAAGAAAATCTAAAAGGAATTTCAACAAATCTTTTTCAGATCTATTGCTGTCCACGATATCTATTTATCTCTAGTGAAATCCTTTTCAAAATGCTTTTTTCCAATATAGCCTTTTCTTCAATCTGATGTTGTTGTCTCTGGAAAAAATGTGCAACGTTCGAATCAAAGTTTAGAAAATATCAACACGTCCAAGTCCTTGTCTTTCATTCCAACAAGTTCGATGTAATTTCTTTTCATAATGCTGTCTCTCCCTTCTGAGATGTCATATATATTTGTCGATATATTATATGTATGTTAAATGTACCGAACACATGTTAAACCAGCAGCTATAAGAAATGTTCACCTTAATGATCCATGATCATTTGGTGCAATAATGCACTCATTCATATTTATCCAATCATTTTCTTCGTAACTCATTAAGGTAATTATGTGTACGCGATCCGACTGAGTGGTTGATATCCAGGTATAGTATAATGTTAAACGTTCAATACTGCTAAACATCCATTATTTGTTTTCACTTATGTTCAGACTGATTCACTCACTGGTGAGCTCCATATTTCTCTACGCCTGTGAATCATGAACCATCACAGATGACTTAGAGAAAAGGATGCAGGTCAGAGATGAGATGCTTCCGAAAGATCCTCGGCGTCTCAGAGTCCATTTCTTCAATGAAGACATACAGCAAAGGATCAGACAAACCATTGGACCTCACAAAGACCTCCTGACCACAATGTAAAAACTTAAACTGCAGTGGTATGGGCTTGTCTCACGATCATCAGGACATGACAAGACAATCCTGCAAGGCACTGTTCAAGGAAAACAGAGAGGCAGGCATAGAAATATGTGGGAAGACTACATTCGAGAGTGGACAGGTTTGACTTTGAGCGACTCGCTAAGATGGAAAATCGAGATGAAGGAAGGAAGCTGGTTGTTGGGTCTTGTGCAGTGCCCCAACGGTATAACAGATTAAGGGACTGATAATGATGATGATATGATGATGTGATATGTAAAATGTCGAACACCTTCAATGGCATTATCCATTTCGCCTATGGTTTAATGCATTATTTAAAAAAGTGTCTTGTATTAAAGATTTCAATACTGATCACTCATCTAGTTAATATCTTTCCGAGGACTGGTCGGTATATTTGACTTCCACTTCTAAAGCACCAAATTTCTCTACTGGTGATCTTTAAAAGTCATCTAAAGAGTGATATAACGTTAGTTATCGCCGAAAACAAAAATCTGCATTCGTTTAAACTCTTAAATTGATTAATACGTTTATTTGTTTTCAAATTGAACTTGTATTACTCATCTGATTCGATACTTCGATATATCTTACTCTTATTAAAGGGGCATGTAATCGTTTTCGTTTGACTTTCATGTAATCGTTTTCGTTTGACTTTCGAAAATCCAAATTTCACTACTTTGATTTAACTAGAAATCAATAATTCATCCTTTTGCAGGTGCATTGCAAACTGTCACCTTATCAGATTTTAAAAATGTCCCACATCCTGCCTCTATATTTATTCCCGAGGATAGTTATATCATAACTGTAAATGGGTCAAAAAATTAAATATATGTGTACTCTATTTGCAACTCAATTATAAGTCTTGCTTAACAGATTTATAATATTACTTGTTGCGACCAGAGTAAAATGGTTTGTGAATAATTACTTGCGACATACATAGACACTTAAACAATCATTTATAAGTGAGACTCCGAACATTCTTCTCTGGCTGACTGGGCGATATGTCATACCTATAAGACATTCCAATAAGTATTCTCCCTTTCCCTGAGATTATTTTCCTCTACAATTCCTCTGGGAAAACAAAACTTAACCTCAAGAGATGACTCCCTGCTTGCAATGGCAACTTCAGTGGAAGTGCCAAGGAGGGAGAAAAAAACGACAAAAAATGTCATTTGAAGTTTTTTACTCTCTACTGGGCAAAACGAATTTCCAGGAATTCAAAACAAGCCATTGCTTCTTTTAACTGCTCAGTAATGAAACCATCACAGATGTTCTTCAGGAATACCAAGATTTGCTAAATTGGCTGTTGTAGACATATATGGATGTCAGACTGACACCATCTTCATATGGTAAGTAGACATCACTGGATATCCTTTGGAAAATTCATTAGGGTTATTATGACCATCCGTTCAGAGGAAGTAGCGAAAACAAGATTTGCGATATTGGATATACAATTGGCACCATTTTCATTTAGAACCAACTATACTTCATGTATTTAGTGACGGCTCTATGTTAAAATGATCATATTCTGGAGTAGCGATAACAAAATCTTCAGTTGGCTTTTGTGTCAGCCATAGTGAATATTCGAACAGCAGCATCTTCACTTAGGACACTACACCAGTGGCTCTGTGTTTTGAGTGGGTCTCCAAGATGAACCTAAATAATGTTAAGTTTCCTACCCAAGTGGCTTTCGAGCATTCGATTGATCGCGAGACAACCCAACAAAATCTGGGTCGCCACCCAAAAGGTTAAGAATCGCCAACTAGATCAAGTGATGAATGCGTGTAAAGTTTCATGGCAATCCTGCAAGTAGTCTGGGTTGAGTAGCAATAATAGTTTTTCAACTAACGGATTAGTGCAAAACCAGTACTGTTAATTACTGATTTTGATTCTTCTACCATATTCATAAACAACCTTAAAGATAATGAAGATCAACTGATAAACAATCTCGTGCCACTATAATAACTACAATATTTGTTTTAACAATATAATAATAAAATTCTGATAATGATCATAACAATAATCAATCACTATTAGCAGTAACATTTACATTATACATGACAAAAATCAACGCAAAATAATGATCTATGACTACCTTAATAATAATAATAATAATAATAATAATAATAATAATAATAATAATAATAATAATTGTATTGAATACATTTTAATAGGGCTCTAGAAGGCCTAGTCTGTCTAAGGTGTCCGCTTTACAGACCGCTGGCATCTCAACTCTGTCGACGTGGGTTCGAGTCTTCGGCTCGACCAGCGTGGGTAGGTGAAAAGTTTCCCAGTAGCTTCCTGTGGGTCATTCGTTATTCTCTGGTTCTTCCTTCATATGATATACTGACCACCATGTGTAGCCAATCATGTGCTAAAAATGGCCTTTTAAACCAAAATAAATTATAAGAAGCAGTTAATAATAATAATAATAATAATAATAATAATAATAATAATAATAATAATAATAATAATAATAATAATAATAATAATTATTATTATTATTAGCTGGGGATGACTAAGGACCATTGATTGGTTTTATGTGGTTTAAAGGCATCTTTCAGCACATGAAGGTTTTACATGGCTATCAGTATATTGGATCATCACAATTTTAATGATGATGAAATTACATAATATAATTATATTATCAAGACATTATTGCTTCTACAAATCATGTTGATTTCATACAATTATTTGTATGTATTAAATTAAAATAAGAATACATTTAAGAAATAAATGTAATAATTTTACTTCAAGGCAATAATTAGTATAATTATCCCAACTTATCATGAGCTGAAATCGTTTGAAACATGGTTAGAGATTCAGGTTGAACAGAGTAGGTATTACCTACTTCATTTGAAATTTGACAATTTGTTAATTTGTCCAAAAGGTGGACTATATAAATGGCGTTTCAATGCTTGTATCTCTGATAGGTTTATACCAGTCTGAGTTCATATATTATATTATTAGCGCACGGAAAATTAAATACCTTATGGGTAAAATCAATATCATGGAGATGTCATAGTTTAAATTAGTTTCATTCCCTTATGCAAAATATCAATACCACCTTCAGTAAAGATATATACAGAAGCGCAATGGAGCAACAAATTTTCGTCGAGTAAAATTATAGAAAAACAATTTAATATATAAAGTCTGAAGCATAAATCTATACTACCAGTCAATCATCCAACCTACTTATAAAAACTACTGTCGTACCCATTTACCCTTCTACCTCCACTTTTTTAAATATGTATAATTATCTTCACAAACTGTATCATAGTATGGACAGGTTTTTATGACTGGTCCGTTACGTTCCTCAATATGTAATACCAACCTGCGCATTAGTATTTTGAGGAACGGTATGGAGCCATCAGATTATCTTTCTAAATTACATTATTTTTTTTTATCAATTTATCATTTTGTGTTAACGTGCCCTTAAACGCTACCACACAGGTACAACTAATATATACTTACAGACAGGAACTCATAAAACAAAAAAAAGCCACGGAAGATATGTCAATAACTACATACCTCATAATGTGTTCAGTAAACTGAAAACCAATGCTAACAGCAAAACAAATACAAAACATAAATGTTCCAATAAACTAAACATGAATACAAGAAACAAACACAGCAACAAATGTAAAGAAATTAAGAAAATAATAAGTTACACATCTACAAAGCAATCAAATACACATGATCCAACTAATAAGACATCGTTTAACTTTTAAAATGATTCCATAGTCGTACAATCGTTTCAAAGGCGAAATAAAATAAAATAAATAACACACACAAAAATCTTTAATTCATTTATTTTCAATTGCTCATTCTGTGAAACTTTCAAGTCGAGCAAAACTTGTACAAAAATACGAAATTACATGCATAACTTCTGACAATGAAAATGTCTGCCTTCTTTACAGGTAACGTGGCAGTTTTGGTTTTTCAGATTTTGTACATTTCAGCATTCGTGGAAAAGATATGGACTATGTTCTCGACAATTGTTTGTTTTACACTGGCTGCCAGGAAGGATTTTAAAAAGTCGATATTTCGCATCAAAGTAAAGATCTTGTGCATTAATTCTGTATTACTTAATCAATATTACTCTTTCAGTTTATTGCTTTTTACCTATTTCTGCGTGAATTGTATTAACTGCAAAAAAGGAGAGAAATTCGATTAATGGAACAATATCAAATATATTAGCTCTTTTACTACTGCAAAATCGATGGTTTAGAATATACATGACTCATTTTATTGACCATCTTCAACTGGAGAATAAAACAATTATTGATTTTCACCTCATTAAAATGCGTAACATCCTGGTGTTGCAGATGTAGTCTAGTTGAAGCTGATATGTGCTTTGGAGTAGTAGACTACCATATTTGCGATCCATCGAGTTGATGCCTGCTAAGAGTCCAAGTGTATCCACAAATAAGATAGACTCCACTTTTCCTGTCTGTGAGTGTATGCCTTAAAATGACGTATAGCTTTTGGCAGAATACAACAACGGTATTAGTCACTATACTACAATCAACTACACTCAACTACACTATGTGAAATCAATTATAACTGGGTCAACCAAGTTTGCACTGTATGAGACTTGGTCGCTGTTAAGACAGAATAAAATATATGAGAACACAAAAATGGACAAAAAAGATAATGCACTGAATGGCACATAAACGATCTGCCTTATGTATGTTATATGTACAAAAGTGAATGCGGAAAATCAAGACAATTATTACATTACTAAGGGAATAAATATCAAGATCGTTTCTATTAATGGATTCTACGAGATTCCCGAAAATAATGAAATGGAGTCTTTAAAAAAGCGGCTTTAATTAGGAAAGTTGTTTTTCAGTCAGAATATAGATAGATAGAGTATAAACTTTGGACCTTAACACAAACGTTTCATGCCCTTAGTGTCTCGACGGTGAACGGCGTTGTGATAATGTGGCTTTAAGCTTTCTCTGACGAGACAAATATTCAAACATATCATTGTGCACTTCATGCATTGAGTAATACTATAAAACTGTGTCAGTAACATACAAATGTTGTAGAAGATTGTGAATTTCTGAAATTTCATTATATTAATTAAGGCAACTTTTCCGCTTCCGTTGTCGCCGAAAAAAATTATACGAATGTCTCACCATTTCAAGGCGAGCCAATAAAGAATAATCATGATATTGAAAAGTACTGTATTGGAATTACAACTCGTTTCATCACGGCTCCTGTTTTCATGGGTTAATCTAAAGCCCTACTGACATCAACTGTGAAGAGTAAAAGACCGACTGCTACATTTGCTGGGAGATTTGAGCAGGAGAGGGCACCAAATAGCACTTGAAAAAAAAAGTTCTCCACGATAATTAAAGAATAAAATGAACTTCTAGTAAATAAAATCAAAAATAGCAAGACTTGAACGAAAGTAACCCTTCCCCAAGTCCCTGAAAATTAAATGGTCTTTCGCAATCATCTAAACAGGCATACATAAACTTAAAAATGAAAACAACAAAAAATTTTCTAGTCACACAAATTGTAAATTATGTGAAAAGTGCAACAAAAGCAAGCATGCTAATACAGTTGCGAATATTGCGTACTTTTTACTGGCTGAATGGCAAACTTTTTGACAGCAAATAACACTACATTGTAACAAAAGTTTTAACAGGATCGTGATGTCATGAACCTACAGTTAATAAGACCAAGAACAAATACATTTTCTATTAATTTTCGCCAAAACAGTTTCTAAAATGTGTTAGACTGGGGATAATATCGATATAAATAAGGACTGGAAGACGAAAATTATCTTATACCGTCACAAATATCCATTTCATAAGATCTTCTTAAGCGTCGCCAACGCAAAAAGTTTGCGACATTATAATAGACATTAACATTCTCGACACTTTAAAAGAAATATTTATCCACTAAGCAATAATAATAATAATAATAATAATAATAATAATAATAATAATAATAATAATAATAATAATAATAATAGGAAGAACAGAAGGAGATGAATATAATTTCCTCTGAACAAGAAAGATCTACAATACACTGAATTTGAGCTCGTAAAGCACATATGCAACTACTACAAAACAAACGTCGAAAACTTAAAAACAAAGTAAAAACATTTTTTTAAAAAGTTAGAATGGCATTAAATTGTATATTATACCTATGCACTGAAACATGCATATCAAACTGTATATTGTTACATCAAGTGGTGTTGGCTACACTGTTCTTATACGTCTCTTTCGTTTAGAAAGTGTTCATAAAATTCGAAAATGTGCACATACACCAAGAAAATATTGCTGAAATGGTCCTGACGATGTAATCAAAAGATATCCGTATGAATACAAATATGCGTACAAAATCTCCTTTGTCTTGCTTCGAATGGCATTTATTTGATCATGCAAACAACAGTCAAAAAGAATGTATAAAAAATGCAAAAAAATAATGCAACAAAAAAAAAAAGAAAATATGAAAATACACTGTACTGGGCATGAAATAGATTCAGTCATCTCTTCATGACTATTTCTCAAGTGTGCAAATTTCACAACCATAAGTTTAATAATATTTGTGCCTTTGCGCTAAAAAGTATTCCGGAAATACACAAGGATGGAAGCAATTTAATTTCCCACAACAGCTTGTTGGAAAGTGGGTACGGAAGGTGTCTAATCATTCAATTACTTAATGGCGCTCAACAATTCTTTCATTACAACAGATCCAATCGCAATATCGTTGATTCTAATGCATTATTTTTCGTCAATTAAATCAAAAATATGAAATTAAATAAAACGCCTATAATTTTCACAGATGCAGAAGAAAATTTCAAGTTTGTTGGAAAAAAAAGACAATTGCAAATCGCGACAGGGGCTTGCCTATTTCTAAGCTAATAATCATGCAACATATCTGATATTTTCAATCACGAACATTAGCAAGAAACTAATAAGATAATGAAGCAACCATACAAACTATGAACGAACAAGAACTACATTTTGTAAACTGCCGACAAGCTTTACAAAAGAAGCCTATGATAGCAGAAACTGGTTCAAATGTTTTTCAACACCTGTCGCAATAATATCCATCCAACAGCATATTTTGTTCATTGGAAGGGGAAAAAGTTGCTTACAGGTAAAATATGCTACCTTTGGCACAACTGAACATTAAATTCCTTACCAGTGATGCCAATATCTTGGCAAAGTGTCACAAGAACTTGATATAATGCATGTTCATAATGAAGACAAATGATTGTAAGTGATGATGCACGTAATGCCCATTCGAACTAAATGCATCAAATTCGCGTAAATAACGTGAGTGACAAACATGTGGTGACCATAAAATGAGTTTATTTCTTAAAGCCGTCCATTATAAATGGATTAAAATCAACATTTTGAGGAGAAATGTATGTATGATGCATTTTTTTAAAAGTTAGACTAACATATAATGGAAGCATTTTGATATATCTGAAGTTTAGTCAAGAACTATCACTGCATCTTCTGCAATTCTTTGGCGTTGTTGGTTGGACCCAGTGTCATCGGTCTTGTCACCTGCAACATAATTTATTGATTTCCTTTATTACAAACAACTACCAAAAACAGCAAGTGAGATAATCACTTTCACAATTGTTATCTTAAGTGGAAAACAAAAACTATAAATGCAAAATACCTTCTTAAATCTCGTGAATACGAATTAATTTTTACAGACTGTAATAGTTGGGATAAGAACGTGTAAAATTTTCGCGTTTTCCTAACTCCAAATATTTTTTTAAAATTATAATAATGACTGAAGCAGAATGTGAAGTAAATGACTAAATTGGAGATGGAAATGTTCTCATATACTGTATACGAATAGTTCAAAACATCATTCCCTCCCAACACAACTTTTTCACACAAAAATCGTGTTCCTTGTAGTTAATGACTACTTAGCAAGGTTTGTGTTGAGAACAAATTCCACTCCTGTGCTGAAGACATGAATTTAAAATTGATCACACTCAGTGAGATAGCAACTTTTATATAATCAGATGGGCATGAACTATTTTCAAAGTTTTTTTTGCCAAATATACCCAATAAACAATAATTGACATCATCTATCAAAGGAACAATTACATTATCTACAATATCTTTATCTATTTTATAGGTATCAAACTCGTACTATTTATATTCACCTGAACAGAAACGAAGCAAGGAATGAGTGTTACTCCAGTTTAGTGCATTAAAATATACTCTTCCGTCGGAATATTCTCTGGATTTTACGAATCATACATTTCGTATCAGTTCTAAAGCACAATAATAAGTAAGCAGTAATGCTTTTAATCAATTTAGGAATAATTTGGTATTACACACCCGAACCATCTGAACATCTGAGTCAGCTAAAATGCATACACACTCTGCGCAGTGCCTACATGCGACTACTGGTCTTTCACATGTGAAATCAAGATGAATATTTACTGTGATCACTCCGAGTAAGTGTGCAATTGTTTATGCAACGCACGAATGATCCGATAGTGAATACAGAGTTTTGAAACGGTAGAATTTGGGACATGTTTAAGATCATTTTTAATTTATTTTATATTCCCTTAATGGATGTTAATGTACATAAAAGACCGTTTATGTTTTGCTTCATGACAAGTAAACATGTAAAATGTATAAACCTCTCCAAGTTATGGATTCGTCTGAAACAAATTATTCACAGGCCTCCAAATTTTTTAACATTAGCTTTGCTAACCCAGATGATAATTATCATTGGGCAGTTTAAATCGCTTGTACTACGCTGTCTATATTACTGGTATGTTTAAATTGTAATATGCGTTCGTTAATATATGAAGTGATGCATAAAGCAATATTTCGGTATTTCTGGTAACTTAAGGTTTGATTATTTCAACTGACGTTATTGGTTTATGGTCTTCAAATCACACACCTGCAATAAATCTTACTTAGTATACTAAGGAAATGTGATGACCAAGTAGAATGTTATCGTATCAAGTCATCTGCAAATATATAATAGACTGGTATGTACAATATTCATGTCAACTATTCTGCGTCAACATATTCCACAGTAAATGAGCGTCAATAAATATACATTTTAGGTGACTTTTAATATTACACAAATTTTCCATCATTTTATTCTTGAGATAATTAAACGACCGTTGTCTCTTAACTGAATTTAAAGTCTGGATCAGTAGGATGTGACATATCAAGAAACAATGCTTGTAATCTGAAAGGACAATGCTAAAAGTTGCACTGGACTCTAAGATAATTTAAAGTGCAGAGACTAAAGTCTACGTTTATAATGGGAAACGATAAAAACAATGAAACCTCCTTTACAAGAAGCTGCTTTAACGTGAAAAAGATATCAATCCAAGCCCATAACCTATACAAGCAAAACAGTGCAACTGACAACATAACTGCCTCATCTCGGTCAGAATTAACACATCTCAATCATGTTAGGAATTTAATTTTGACGAAATTATTGGATTATATAGTTCAAATCGACAAGTTCTTCAAATGAAATCTTCCTTGATAAAAATATCCTAATATGAAAGCGTAACAAAAATTATTGACAAACGACCGATGCTGTGCAATCTAACTTCTGTATGCAGTTGACCTGTGAATGTACTTATCGATAAATTACGGAACAAATATAGTAAGAATTACCTTGCAGTTGTTGTTGCTGATTTCTAAACTTCTGAATCGCTGACTCGAGAAATTTTGCATGTTTTACGACTGGACCCTCATCATGTGAAGAACAATGTCTCTTTTCACCTCCGGTAGAAGACAATGCTGAATGTCTGTTAACAGAAGGCATATCAGATAAGGATCCTAGTGGAATAGCAATAAGCCCTGTCATTTCAGAAGCTGGAATATTGTTATTTTCTTCAATTGTCTGAGAAAGGTCACAAGAGTTTGACTGACTTCCATTAGTAATGTCACAGTTAAGAGTCTGTTGTTTTTCTGGGAACATATATGATAATTGGGGAAAATAATTCTTAAGGTCATCAAAACTGATCATCTTGTTACATTTCAGCACTGTTACAGGAAGATTATAGTACTGAATAAAGGCCTTCTCCTCTTCATCCGTGCATGTCAACAATGGCACATTTAACACATTTTCTAGTGCAAATAAAAATTCATTTACACCCCCACCGTTAAAGTATAACTTGCACACTGCTTCAACGAGGCAATATCTTCCTTTTCGCTCAGGGGTTTCGATATGTAAACAAGAAATACTCTTTCCATTCAACCATGCCCCTTTGATAAAGTCTGAACCAATCTGAAGTGGTTTCTCTTTGGTATCGAATTCTTGGGAAGATTTTGGAGATGATGTATTTGCTAAGTCAATAATAGTAGTTTCCTGTTTTCCATGCTCAATGCTTTTAGATGCGTCTGCTGATGAAACTATAGTTGCTGAAGAGGAAACTGACACGTTTGATGGTGCCATCATCAGAAGTGGTGGTGGTCCACCTATTCCTGCTATAGAATTTGAATTTTTTTGCTGACTAGGTTGCTGCTTTGGCGGACTGTATAATCCAGGAATGGCACTGGCGACATTTGTTAAAGATGATGTTGGTCGTAATACTTTTTCCTGTGTCTTAGTGGTAAGGGGAATATCTGACTCGCGTGTTACAATTGCTGTTCTAATGTTGTTGATTTGTTGCAAGCTATTCACTTGTTGTTGCATAGCTTGAATTCCAACTAGCATTCCTGGATTCATATTGGTTGGAGATCTTATGTTTTGACCTGAATTTTGTTGTGTGGAGGTAGGCACTGGAAACAATGGGAACATTTGCTGGCCGGAAATCATATTCCTTTGCATTGTTGGGTTCGTTAACACATTTCCTGATGCTGGAAACATTATCTCCTGAGGTCCATACGGACTTTTGGATTGTAAAACTAATGAAGATTGATGTCCCGATGATGGACGTGATTCCTGCGATGGTGATGGTCCACTAGCATGCCCTGGGGATCTTTTATTTAAATCTGCAGCACTTCCAGGCCTAGATGAATGAGGTGAAGGTAGAGGTCTATTATGACTCCCTCCACCTTGAAACTGTGTCTGTGCCTGTGGTAAAATATATGGCAGTAGCATAGGCCTTTGTGCTCCACTTGTTGGAGGAGGACCTGGCCCAGACGAGAGATGTGGCCTCAGACTTGCATTTGGTGGTACAGGCGGGAAATCGCCCATGGGATTAGGTTGTGGCATTCCTGGAAAATTCTGAAAGCCATTGAAGGGCGTCATAAAAGGTAATCTGGGATTAAATATCCCTGGATATGGAGGTGGCGGTCTCATTAGATGCGATGGTATATTTCCCATATTGTTGAGCATGTTTCCCTGTTGTGACTTGTCTGGTGGCACATTTCTATGTGGTAACTGCATTAATGAGTTTTGGCTGCTTTGTAGATTAGGGTATGCTGGATTTTGCCTATTTGGTTCACAATGACCCGACAACAAAAATTTATTGGCGGCAAACTCCATATAATGTGCATGACTCAAAGGATTTTCCATTGGTAGCTCAGTTACATGAACAAAATTTGTTTGTAATATATCAGTTAATGCAATAATGCGAGTTGTTTTTGCAAAATTGAAATTAAAACCTGCTAATTTACAAGCTCTATTCATCAAGTCACATTCGATTTGAGTTGGTAGCACTCCCTTCACACTGTCATTTTCACTGGTCATTAACCCTGCTGCATATCGAATCACAGACAGAGGAACATATTTCCCACTTGGTCTCTTAACATATGGAGTTACAGTATTGTTGATTTGTAGCCATCCACAGTAACTGGAAAGTTCCTTTTCTTCAGAAGCCTTTGTGTTCTTCGTATTGGTACTTTCTGGAAAAGTTTTTTTCACCAAGTTATAAAATTCAACAAAATCTGAGAGAAGCACAATTAAATCCTTCTGTGAAAACTCTTTTCTCCCATATTCTCCACCACAATGAACTAAGTTTATTTCATTCAATAGCTTTGCCTCATTGTGAGTTATAAAAAAGCTAGTTAAAGGTTTATGCCTACCCAACTCATCTGGGTAGGCATTTGGGTATCTAGAAAGCAGTTTCAATTCCACTATTCTCACAGAAACAAACCTCTTATCATGGCGAAGTATGTAAGGAACATTCACATCATCAACTGTGGTCCATCCAAACAGACCCTTTATGCTAGGAAAGTCTACTAAATTTTCCAGGTTTTCAATTATTTCTACAGGTTTTGAAAAACTTGGATTACTTTGATTCATTATTCCATGAGAACCTGCCTGCTGGTTTGTGACATTTCCATGCGGATTCACATTTCTCTGCGCCATTTCATTAACCACAGGATGAACGGAATCGTTTCCATTTTGTGACAGATTTTGTACTGATTCAAGGTTCCCACTGGCTGCTGAAGATACAGCAGCAGAGCCAAATGCAGTAACAATGGCAGGATCTGTCCTCTCTCTCTTGATTGACTGCATATGCATTGTCTGAAAATCACATGCAAGGCTCAAATTTTTAACACTACAAAACACATGCCAATATTTAACTTCTGTTCAATAATAACAAAAATAAATCTAACAATAATCAAGTCAAAATGTTCACAAAAAATATGAGACAGTGAAAACACTAGCAATTTCTGAATTTGATTGCTTTAAAAGCTACATATCTTATAGCAACTAGTATTGTTACCATAAAAGTAATAATGCATATATACATACATGTGCATGTGAATTTGTCCAAAATATCCCAAAATCAAGACCAACTTAAAACTGCACTAGTTCATATTATAACTCATTTCTGGACTAAGCCAGAGAGCAATTTCAATTATACAATGAGTTTAATTTGGTATAGTGCTAATATAACTGGAATTCTGCCTATGATACACTGAAATTTACTATAAGCTCAAAGTGATATATGCAATGACCAGATGCAATCTAAACACAAGGATAGAAACTTTTACACGGATGCCAAATCACGTTAATAATGCTTCATTAAAAGTATTTTACTTTATACCAATATGTTTAGTGTGCTGATATACTTTCAGAGATGCCAAATCATGGTATTTACTTTTATACTTTATACATGTACAATCTTCATATACTCTGTCATTCTTAAATTATCAAGGTTTTAACCTGGACCAGGCCACATGATTTAAATCCGGCCAGTTCAAAATTAAACTATTTTATTCAGGTCGCTGTCATGTATATGAACCTGTCATATAGATCGTTTTCAACGCTTACCTTACCAATCGTCATTGAAAAAGCTTCCAAATCTTCGGATTTTTAAACAAATATTTCCTTGAAAAGGGAAATGTCAGATGACTATTTATCCGCTGATCTGCAATTACACAAGAAAAATTAGCAATATGAAATTATGTACTGCTAAACAATATAATGCAAATACTATACATGTGTGTGTGTGTATGTGTGTGTGTGTGTATGATTGGGATTTTCAACGCAGCGTTAACAATTTTTCAGTTATATCGTTATAATGTCTGCAGTGTGGCACTGTAGTGAGGTCCAGCACTGGGACATCATGTCGCAGACATGTAGTATCATGTTCCATCCAGTCACATTATCGTGACACTATGCCGACATGTCTTGACACTATCCTCTTTTGCTGAAAGCCAACTGAGGCAGTTGTTAGTATCTTTCTATTCGTCTATTAGTTTGATTCAGCCGGAAATCGAACCCGAGACCCCGCATTTGAGGCCGACGTTCTAGCCACTAGGCCACCGGAGTGATACAAATACCATATGTATCGATCTGAAATATTTTAACATCAAGTGTGACATTCGTAATGGATACTAATTGCTAATCGACAAATAAAGTAATGAAATAAAAAAGTATGGAAACAATAAGTCTAAAAATCTACTCTGGCACATTTAGCTGTGTACAATGTCATGATCACAGGTTGATTATTAAAAAAAAGTTTTGTTATTTGACAAGAGGGCTTGTACCCAGTAACAAAGAAAAGAGAGAAAGCCAACAAGCTTTGTAAATTTTAACAAAAGAATTTATTTCCCTAGATAACAATTAAAAGATTGGCAAATAGGACTTAGAGTTTGTAAATATAATCCATATATGATTCTAAGAATAAAAGCACATGTCGTATCACTAAATAGTCTTATAAGAATCCAGGTTCGAGTCCCGTAAACGTACCAATATGAAGGGCGATGACGTCAAATGTAGTCCAATATATGAATAACAATAATTCCTCACTTGAATTAGTCTTTGTTTCCGAATATTTCCAGAATTAAATTTCTTGAATACCTCTCAGAATTTTTTCATAAAAAGTCAACTTGTTGAGTATATAGGAAAATACATTATTGAGTCCCAAAAATCAGACGATGAGTTAAATATTCTGGCAACAAATTAAAAACACTATTTTTTTCAAGGTTTTGAATTACTCTGCATAACAAAATATTAAGAATGCGTATTTAACCTTAAAACCTCACTTTACCTCTCGCGATATTGGTCATATGGTCTCTTAGTACGCTAAAATTCACACGTAGGCTAAAAAAAAAAAAACAATCATAAAAAAGGTTGCTTACAAACATCGATCGCGCGGAGAAAGTTTGTCCGCGATGGTGACCAACGATTCTAGCAACCTCTTAATTTATTACTAATTAAGACGAACTCAATGTCAATCCTTACGTATTACTATCTCGTCTAAAAAAAACAAAGTTTGCGCTAAAATTATATCTCAGTACTAAAAATAGAATCCCGTATCCAAGAAAAATATTCATTGCAATTAAATACAATGAAACGAAAATGAGATAAAAAGAATCTTAAATTTTAAACACAAGCAATTTAATCACATATACGTAACAGTTTTAATACATCTTGTCAGTTTACTCAGCAGAAGAGTTCGGACTGAAGGGATGAATTTCGTTCAACATTTCCATAAACGATTTTGTGATAAAATATTTTAAATCCAGTTCACAGACATAAAGCAACGCTTTACATTATTTGATATATCCTGCCATATTTGTCAGTTAATTTACATTCTACTATCAAGTACTTCGAGAATAATCTTGCAGTAGTAATCGAGGACCAGCCCTTGAAGACGGACAGCGAAATAAATATCTTCGCCCTGCAGTAGCCCATGAAGATATGGCTAGAACCTATACCGGTAGAAGTCAAAGATTAGTATTAATCACTAGCCAGATTTCAACATAAGTTTCCACAATCCGTATACGAGTTATCTTTATAAGAAATCATATATATATATATATATATATATATATATATATATATATATATATATATATATATATATATATATATACACACACACACACACACACACACACACACACCAATTGGGTCTGAAAGATGTTTTAAATGAAGACTTCATTCAAAGACGGGTTCCAGTATCCTGGCTTTAACATAATGAAATAGAGGCATCGCGGAGAATAATAGGGTCTTTTAGTATAAAGTTATAATAAACACCACAATGGAGTACGAAACCCGATCCTGTCAAGACTGTTCGACATGTATATGTTTGGCCATTCTCCGGATGAATGAAACTTTAAGTTCGCCGACTTCTTAAAGTGATAATTTAACAATGTTTATCAAATAAGAAATCCGCACCAAAAAGGCATCATATGTGTCCTCTGATGAAACATACTATACTTATTTACAAGGCATTTTTCTGTTTCAAATTTTGTTGATAACCTCACAAAACTCTTTATAAGATCTTATATGTATAAAGTCTACTCAGGATGCTCTCTCTCTCTCTCTCTCTCTCTCTCTCTCTCTCTCTCTCTCTCTCTCTCTCTCTCTCTCTCTCTCTCTCTCTCTCTCATAACACACACACGCGTGCACACACACGAGATGTGTCCAGGAAACAAGAATGCCCCACCCAAATATATCAGACCAATCAAACATAAAACACAATCGATATCTGAAACACACATTCAGTACCCACGATGATGCCAACGACATGGTCAGGGTCCTATGGATGGACAAATATAACATAATATGCCCTTTTTCATATTCCTGACGAGAAATATAACGTGTCAAGTTTATGTTCATAAAAATGTTCTTTTTTAATTACTTTAGCAGCGGTATATTCCTTCAACATATTTAAAATCAAAATGATAACTAATGACTGGCGTCCTTGATTAGCATAAACATAAAGGCACATACTCTAATCTAGTTTGTCAGTGCAACCCATAAAAAGCTAAAATAAATACTGGGATCCTTACTTATCACAGAAAATGAAACCTATAAAGGCCAAAAAATACAATATGGATACTTATTAATGACCAAAAGATCTGCTCGATCATTTTTATTAACATCGATAGCAAATAGAAAGTACGTCATTCCTGGTTTCAGCTATTTAGGTATACTCAAGCTAAAAATTAAAAATTATTTATTCTTTATTTGGAATGTAAAAAGAAACTATTAAAATATGTCAGCATCAAAAACACAGAAATAAGCGTGACCTTTAATTCCCGATTGTAAGTAAATAAATAAAAGGCTAGTAGAAAAGTGAGATTGCATTTTTTTGTTAAAACATTCATGAAAAAGATTTAATCTCATGGTTTAAAATGAAAGGATTTAAAATGCAAGAAGTTAATATCACTGGGGTCAACTCATGAAGTCAATCATAAACATCGACATAATGAAAAACAAAAATATGAACAAAGACATCAAAACAGTATCAACAAGATATAGCATAACCTGCAGGAATGTGGATTTATATTTTGTGCATGCGCAAATCCATATTGATGTTGACAGCGCAAATTATTAGACTGTATTCTCTCAAAATACTTTATATACTGACACCAACCACCCCAAAACAAAATTGCATTAGCATCTTGTGTCGATAGTCTTCAATAACCGCAACTTTTTTATATACTACGGAAAGTAGGAACTCTACAATTATGGTGCACACAGATGCATGCTAGTTGTAACGAGTCGGCAACAAATACACAATCACATTGTGCAGCCCTGCAACCATAGTCATATGTATATTACATGTTACACTGAAGCAGTTTCAAGTATTAAAAACTCCATATAATAGTCCAAGTTATATAATTTTGCAACAGTTAACATATTTTACATAATCATGAAACTTGTTATCCCTATTAAATGATCAGTGGCTTCCAGTTTGTCCCACCAGTTTCTTGCCCACTGATTGACTTTGTAATCACTGATGGTGGACTTGTAGCAAAGAAGTATTTGTCAGTGAGTTACTGGACTTGCAGTGATGTGGGTCTCTCTCAATAATAGCAGAAGAGCATTATATTTCTTCTTTTAATAAATGACAAGTGCAAGATGGGCAGTACTTTGTTGTTAGAATACAAGTTAACATGTCACATACCACTGAACTTTTTTTAATGCACCGGCAAGTCAGTAGTTGCTGTCAATAAGGAATGTACGGAAATTCGAATACGGAATACTAATTTATTAACAGCATGTTTTCACTGTTCACTGTATAATTTAATAAAAACTATTGTATCTGTCACACATTCATTGTATTCTTTACTTGATACGGGCAACAAAACCGTGGTCGATCACCTCCAAGATAAAGATAATTAAAGACCATAAGAGTGGGATGATCTCATATCTCCAACATCCACGACGTATATTTTCTTTCATCCAAAGAGTTTGTCAAAAAGTTTCAAAGATAAAAAAAGATCAACACAAGATATGTGTTCCAGCGACAGTCAGAACAGATTTGTTTAATTAAAAAATGTCAGGATTTTGACCCAAAAGAAAAATGAATTACTTATCTTTGATATACCTAAGATATAACATTAGTATGTTGTTGTTATTGTAGGGTTTAACGCCATTTTTCAGCACAAGATAGGCTATACATGGCGGCTAGTATTAATGGTGGAGGAAAAACACTGGAAAAACCAGGACAGAACTACCGACCCACGAGAAGCTACTGGCAGGCTTTCTCATTTACCACGTTAGCCGCCGAGTCTGGACTTTAACTCACTCAGATAGAGGTGAGATGGCAGTGATCTGTGATTCATATATATGTATATGATATGTATAACGATATGTTCATAAGTATTACAGTATACCCTGAAACAGTCCTTTGCATGGTATCCAGCTCTAATGTTAATAGCTCAAGTGAAAATCCTTATCATTTTACTTTTATGAAGAGGGGGAAGCTGGGCTTCTCTGCATGAATAAATGAATTCGAACGGTTTTTGTCAGATCGCTCAGTGTGAAGCTTTTTAATAATGGCAATGCCGCTTTCAAAAGTAACACTTTCCTAATCTGACCTGAACTTCCCTCGCACGTCAATCATGCTCTCTTTCAATTTTTACGAAATAGAAAATTCAGTTTAAATGGTTTAGACTTGACTTTTATATAAGAAACCAAAATCTGCGAAGCATTCAATTAATACTTCAAGAGTCAAAGTTATTATATATTTTAAACTCCCTAATCTAGTTTGTAGGACCTTTTCAGTTTACTCCCACGCGTTTACCTTTATATTATATTGTGCAATCATCCACACATGATAAGACCTGGCAGTCCTTGTATTTATAGGTAAAGACATGGTAGTATGTTTGTGTTTGGATTTTTAACGTAGCTTTATCGCTACGATGTCTGCAATGTGATAGTCTATAGAGATGCTTAGTACTGGGGTATCATGCCACAAACATGCAGCACGATGTCCCACCCAGTCACATTATCCTGATACGAAGCCGACCAGTCCTAACACTAACATTTTACTGCTGAGCTCCAAGTGAGGCAGCTGTTAGTACCATTTTGATTAAGTCTTTGGTATGACTCCGCCGGGGTTCGAGCCCGCGACCTCCCGCATTTGATACGTACGCTCTAACTACTGAAGTACCATACAAGATCCACTGACATAGTGAAACTATTAATTTCCAACTATTAATTCCCAAGTTATATATAATGTGTTACGAATCTATGGCCTTAATGTAACATAAAAGAGGAAAAACAAGTTTTGCCAAATTCAGCAAATACTGTATTTCCCAAGAATGCAAAGTGAAAATGTGAAAATATAAAAAAAGAACTCAAGTGAATTAAATTACAAATATTCCTTAAATTCTATAAAAAGTTTAAATGGATGATCAACCAAATGAATTCCAGTAGGTTTTTTTAAATTGATATTAAATGTGTTGATGTACCTATAGTCTCGGATGTGCTAACGTGTCAGTGAACTGAAATGTGGCGATGTAATAAGTCTTAATGTATCACAATAATATAATCTTATCTTAATTCAATATAATTTCCAATTAAAGTTTTAGACCATAAATATTATTGATGAATACTTTGTACATCCATTGAATATTAATTTTGAAGGAATAAATGAAGCCAAATTGAGAATTTTTTTAGAACAATAATGCCGATTCGGCTTCAGATGTTAGGTAAAAAAAAAATAATTTCTAAGTAAACTTTACATATGACACAATAATAAAGCCATGATATTATGTCAGTCTCCTTAAATAAACATTAAAATTTGCCAACAAATTTAGGAATTCATAAGTGGAGAACATATGTCCGATATTCAGAATCACATAAACATGTTTACTTCAATTGGTAATGTTTTGAACATTTAATCCACAATAATGGAGAAATAGTAGCTATGTATTATGTTATTTACAAAATTAATGTATTTGATTATCTACACCATTAAAAAGTACACAATATAGATTTAATACCACACAATCATTATAAAGCCAGCAAAAATACTAACTAAATATACATAACATCTTCCCTCATTAAGAAAAAGATTTATAAAATAATGACTTATATTAATGTTGGTAAAATATGCACGATTAAAATTACGTTACAATGAAATCTTACAGATGACAAAAATCAAAAAGCAATAATTTTATATATGTAAAAGTGCATTTGCAAGCAGATTATATTTATCCCTTCATGTGGCTGATGTCAATATTATAATCCTACATCATCTCCGGTAAATAATTCTTTTATTTTTCATATCGCTAATGAAACTAAGGTTTTGCGATCAATGAATACAATAATCGAAGAAGCTAAGCTAATATATACTTCAGTGTTTCAAAGTCAATATCAAATCTAAATATTCCTTCTGTAATAATTTCTCTGTCGCATATTTAGGAACAAAAGCACACTGGATGATGCAAGCAATTTTTCTTTTCTTGAATCAATACTCCTACGACCCCACCATCATTTGTATCAACCAATATTTTAAATTATTGACTGAAACTTAAAGAGATGAAAGAACTGGTGCGCATCAAAAGCCATTTAGTTTTTTTTTTCAAAGCAATGAAAGCTGGTATTAGTTCTCAACGAATTGGTCTGACTTAATAAATTATGGAAAAACTGGAGCATATTTTCGGATAATATCGAGTTGAACCCGAAAATCGCATCAGCTACTTTTTACTGATAAACACTAGATATTCAGAGATAACGTAGCCTT
This sequence comes from Potamilus streckersoni, assembly GCA_016746295.1. NCBI lineage: Eukaryota > Metazoa > Mollusca > Bivalvia > Unionida > Unionidae > Potamilus > Potamilus streckersoni. The sequence continues at coordinate 106,455 of JAEAOA010001756.1, forward strand.
TAACTTCTATAGATTTAACTTGATATTGTCCCACGTTATGTCTTAGAAATATTATAAAAGCACGGCATAAATGACCTTTACTTAAAATATAAAATATGAGTCACTGAGTCTATCAATGAATTTATAAATGGTCTCCATGTGATCCTTCCAGGTGTAGCTAAGATGGTGATATCATCAATACAAACGTCACAATAATCTAGACCAATCAGGTTCATTAAACGCTGCAAAGTAAAATGTCAACATTTGTTCCCTAACGGCATCATTTTAAAATGATAAAGTCCATCTGGAAATTTCCTTGTCCTTTCTGTGAGTGGAATTTGCCAAAGAACCTTTCAATAGCTCAAATTTAGTGACATTTTCCATTTCCAATTTCGTCAATGCAGTCATCGATTCATGACAATGGAAATTTTCTGCTTTGGTCACACTGTTCATTTTTCTATTGCTGGTGCACATACAGAAAGTATTATCTAGTTTACTTACAAGAACTTCAGTCATTTTTACTTGCAATACTGAATTTCTGTCTTCGAACATTCCTGTTTGTGAAGGTTCATCCTGTACGGATGCTATTTCACCAGTCCGGTATCTAGATTTTTATCATCATTGATTGTATATGTTGGAATACCTGGAAATAAATGTTCCTATTCAAGAAATATCTGATTCAGTTCATTTCTTTCTTGCTGCTGAAGACGAAAATTTCTGGTCCAGATTATAATTCCGCTGATTCAATAGAACTATGTCGCTACAGTCAGAGTGCATTTGGAACGCAACAATTTAATATCTCCGTTCCAAAGTGGCTTTCGTTATGGTAGTACGAATGATCACCTGGTTAGACTCGACACATTTATTCGCGACGATTTCATCAAGAAGGAACACTTAGTAGCGGTTTTCTTTGATTTGGAAAAGGCATATAACACAACACGGAAGTACGGAATACTAAATGACCTGCACGATCTGGGTCTAAAAGGCCGACTGCCCTCGTTATATCAATCTCGAGTGGGATCCACCCGCTCTGATATGCACGATCAAGAGACGGGTATGCGCCAGGGCAGTATTTTGTCGGTGACTCTTTTTAACACAAATTAATAGCATCACCAAGTGTCTGACGCCAGGTGTGCTCCTTATATGTTGATCACTTTTTAATATGTTACCAATCCAAGCACATTATACAACTGAAAGACAATTATAGCAAAATATTAAGATTCAAAATTTGGCCATTACTAATGGTTTCAAATTCTCGAAATCAAAAACTGTAATTTTCACAACTACCAAGTTACGAAAACATCACGATGGACATAAACTCACGCTGGACGGAACACCTATTTCAGTTTTTGTGGAAGCAAACCTTTTAGGTATTATCTTCGATAGAAAACTGACTTATATTCCACACCTGAAAAATTTGAAAGCTAAATTTTAGGTCTCTTGATTTACTTACAGTAATTGCGCACACTGGGGTGCTGATAGGAGAGTCATACTCAGTTTATACAGAACGTTTATCCGCTCGAAATTAGTCTATGGCTGCATTCTCTATGGTTCAGCTACGAAGTCCTATTTGAAGATGCTTCACCTAATTCATCATCAGGGAATTAGACTGGCTCTGGGAGCATTTAAAACATCTCCGTGTGAAAGCCTGATCGTTGAAGCGAACGAACCATCTTTATCCCAACGTAGAGAATTGCTTTGCGCACAGTATGCTCTCAAATTAAGATCCAACCCTCTGAACCCAGCTTTTCGTCTGTTTTTGAACCCAAACATAAAACCTTGTTTGACAATAAACCAAACCTAACACCTTAACATTGGCATTAGAATATCACCATTCCTTGAAAATACCCAAATTGATATTTCAAAAAATCTGAAAACGACCGTCTCGGAAACATCCCTGGCTCTTTCAGCAACCAAGGGTACTTTACGCGCTACACGATGGAAAAAAAAATCGGAGACAAAACCTTCCATCTTCCACAACTTTTACCAAGAACTCCTCAATCAATTGTAAAAATTATACAACAAAAGTTAGCTTTTGGTATGTCAATTTTTTTCGGCCGAAATCAGAGCAATATACATTGCTTTGCAATACATTGCTATCAAGTGTATTTTAAACAGCAGTTTCTCCGATTCACCATCAGTACATCAGTCACTACATAACAGAAAACTGAAGAATCCATTATTAGCTAAAATTCTCCTTAAACATACTGAGCTGATTACCTCGAACAATATAATATACTGTTGGTTACCCAGCCATGTTGAAATTAATGGTAATGATAAAGCCGACCGCGCTTCTAAAATGGCCCTATCATTATTTTACAACACCATATACTGATTTTAAACGTAGTATCAACGATTGTTTACTTCAGAAATGGCAGGCTTCATGGAATGATGTGGATAACAAACTTCATGCCATCAAGCTAACCCTAGGAGAATGGACTCTTTCCTACAGAGCCGTCCGTATGAAGGAGGTAGTCATTGCAAGAATTTGAATCGGTCGTACTTATTTAACCCACTCCTACATACTAAAATACCCACCAGAGTGCATATCTTGCAATGAGCCATTCACTGTTAAACACCTTATGCTTGATTGTTTCGACCTCCGACCTTCGCGTAATCATTATTACAATGTGCAAGACATAAGGGAGCTCTTTGATACAGTTAGCATTTCCTATAGTATAGACTTCCTTAAGGAAGTAAACATTTATTACAAGTTATAGCTTTTATGTTATCACCTTGAACAGTTCTATGTGCTATATATGTACGGTTGCCAGATTTTAAGTACCATTCATCAGTTTCTGTTGTCATGCATTATTTACACTCCCCGTTGATCAGGAAACTTTATTTATCACCATTACAATTTGTATCGTTTACCTTTAACTATTTCGTTTCGTATCGCTAGTCGATACGAAACCTTTTACCACTTGTAAATAATGAACGATATAAAATTTGTATGGCGATAAGTAGCCTCACTGTGCTGGTGCGCCGTAAAACTTCAACCAACCAACCAACCATCGCTTTAATCCTCACCGTGTAGGACACGTAGGAACTAAACTACATCATTATCTCTATCAACTTACTCCACGAACATACTAAAATCCCAAGAGTATTAATTATACAACTTAGTCACTTTTCCTTTCAAGTGCATAAAACCATAGTGCTTAGCCGAAAGAGGATACTGAGGTATGTGCAAGAAAACCAGAACTGTATAACGAGGCTGAAAATTTGTTTTCTTTCATTTCTGTCAGAGCCTACTTTCATTTTGATTTATTCTAAGGTAATGGAACCAAACAGTCCACCATTATTCTGTTAAATGGTTACTCAAATGCAGAAATTGGTTATATATGAGCCTTGGGCATCTTCTGATTGGTTATCTAACCATCTGACATGTGTGACATGATTTATAGTATTTACCAACATCACTGGATCATAAATAACCAGCCCAAAGAGAGTCTGGGCTACACTGAGAATATGCTGTCTGTACTACTTGCGAAAAACCCTAATAGCTCACTGACCACTCGTCCCCAGCGGGTATCTCAACTGGTCTCCATTTATTCATATGGAACACATTTTTCACAAAATAAGAAACAGGTCCTTATGTGGCTGCCATGTTGATAATTGCCCTCTGAAACAAGCAGAACTGGGGTCATGTTCCTGTTCGACAATGAGTGATTGTCGTTTGTCATCCTGGTTAGAATAATGAGAACGACTAAGAAAAGTTGAACACTGATCAATACATTTTGTCCATAAATGTACCTTCACTAAAATCTGACCAAAAAATTTGTAAGCTACAGGAGGATGTTCCTGATCAACATCATCCTCAACAGCTGTTGTCTTAGCTCTAATAACTGCACAAGTTGCATGTAACACATGGGATTTCATTTTCAATAGAATCGACTTCCGGATCTAAGCAAGGCTTCTTAGTTACAAGTGAACTAGCCACATCCAGCCATTGCCTTACCGAATGTCCTCGATGGATAACGACGCCGCTATTTCTACCGTCATAAGTCCTGGTAAGGACAAATTTTCGCAACAGAGAGAAATATTAAAGCTGCACTCTACTCCCTGAATAAGAACATTTTTGTTAGAAACCTCGGAAAAGAGTAAAGTAAATAAAATTAAAAGACTGATGAGCTCCAATGTCCCATAAATTTTAATTGGGATAGACTTGGCTGAATCACCAATAAGTGATATAGAATCTTTCCACATAAATGGTTCATATTTCTCCAAACTAAAATCTGACTGAGAATGCTTTGACACATAAAAGATATTCATTTCAAAACACGACTATGAACTTGGTCTCTTAGAAACAAGTGTATTGGGAATAGTTTTGTCTTGCTTCTGATGCTTATTTTCAATCTGTAGCAATAAAAAAAACGCGCCTTTCTTATTATGATACAGATAGGTACAGGTAGAAATGAGGATTTAGGTTCAGTCTTATCATAAACTCGATTCCTAAATGTTGAGCCAGATTTGGAATGCTCGAACCAGACCTAGAGGGGATTTTTTTAAATAAACAAAAAACTGCCGAGAGGAAGACCTTTTGATACATATGACCTTTGAGTCTTGAAACAATCGTCAGCTGTACAAGCTGTATTTCCTGAAGTTTTAACCGTTTGCTCGTCAAGGTAGGCTTTAATGTTGCTTTATACACAGTTCTTGAACTCTTGATTTAATATGAGTTTTCTGAGGTAATCGGAGTCTTGAACAACCTTCTCAATTTCTTTTTTACAGTTCATAAACCTTTGACATTATGCCTCCGGTACAGACTCAACCCTTCAAGATACATTCCTTAACAACATCATATTCAGCGCTTTGTTGTACGATAGTTTAGGGCAGACCTCACGATCTTTGCAAATAAGTACACTCGTAATAGCAAAGCCAAATGCCCTTTTTGCAATTTCAAAACTTGCATTTTGTCTCAAAATGATGAACTATTTATCCCCTTTCATTGTTCATAAAAAGGGGTAACAACATATTTCCAGGAACATCAAAAGTTGGACTTCTTTGTAAAGGAGGGAGGACCACTTGCCAGATTACTTTTTTTTACTCTAAATCAGAGAACCCTTTCATCCTTTTCTCCTTCTCTCAGCATCTGTATTTCACTCTTTATTCTTTGTCTCTCTGCATCTACATTATCCCCTCTTCTCTTTCTTTCCCGTTTCTGTATTTGCAATTATCCGTTTTTCTGTAACTGCATTTATCTCTTTTCTTTCCGAAGTTGTTTCTCTTTCATCCTTTTTTAGTTTAAGCTTTCTTAACTCTATTTCCATCCTGATCATTAATTTCAATTCTATTACTTTAATTTCATAGTCAGATAGCCTTGCTAATTTAAACAAGTAAACTTATCAAAAATCAAGTTTTCCGCCATGTAGAGGACCAAAATTTCTTTTTTTATTTTTTGCTTCATTCAAGAAGCCTTCTCTACAGAAAATGTTTGCGTGTGTGTGATTTGATTTTTAACATAGTTTTAACAATTTTTGGTCATATCGTTGTGATGTCTGCAGTGTGGCAGTTCATACTGATGTCTAGCACTGTGCATCAAACCGCAGACATGTAGCATGATATTAAACCCAGTCACATCATCCAGATACCAGGCCGCCCAATCCTTACACTATCTTCTTTGTGCTGAACACCAATTAAGAAAGCTGTTAGTACCATTTTTATAAGTCTTTGGAATTACTCGGCTGGTTCGATCCCTGGACGTCCCACATCCGAAACTGACGTTCTAACCACCAGGCCACCAGAGTGGTCGCCTAAAAAAGAACATACTGTCGAACAAGCTGGAGCAAGTCATTATGTTTCGAGGACTAAAAGCATTCATGGGTAGTAGTTAAAATAAAGTTCTCCACTTCTGATGACATTGTGTGACCTTGCTGGTTTTGCTATAAATGTCTAAATTATGTTGAATAATACCTGAGACTTTGAAAATTCAGAAACAAAGAGAATTTAAAGTTTAAAAACAAATTGTAGTTTTCAGATATATCTAGGAGTAATTAGAATCGATGGATTTGTCCTCAAGTTTTTGTTACAATGGCATTAAACTAAGAAATAGAAGAGGGAAAAGAAAAAAGTTTTTTAAAAGTCAATAAATGTAATTCTCATGAATGTAAGGTAAAAGTTTAAAAACAGTCCTATAAGGACTAACACGTGTCCATACGTACGAAGTTCCATTTGAACTCTAGTGGTATTCCAAATTCCAATATTGGATGTGTTCATGTGCCTTAAGAACGCGCTAATGTGGCAATACCATAGTATGGCTATGTGCTAACAATCTTTTGATGTCTTGTAGCAATATATTCCACAATAATCTTACTTTAATTCACTAAATTTCCAAAGTAAAGTTCAACTTAAAGAATATTATTGAGGACTCTATTTCCGTTGAATAATGATTTCAGTAACTAAATCAACCCCAATTAAAAACTGAACATAGCAGTATTATGGTTCTACTTCTGATAGTATGGCAAGGATAAGTAATTTTTTATACGTAACAATACTATATAAAAAGCAAAATACTGACTGGCCTAGCCTCAGATTCTAAAAAAAACATATTTGGCTCTAATGATAATGATCTCAATACTTACGCCACAATGATAAAAAATTATTAATTGTGTATTATGTTGTTTACAAATAAATGTCACTCAGGTACACCAATTACTTAATTCTGGACAAGATCGGGTACACAATACAGATGTAGACAAGATATAATCATTAAGAAAATCCAACAGATAATACAAATTAAATATACATAACAAATTTAATCACAAACTAGATTCTTTTTCAAAAATATTTTATATAATTATATTTCTCTTTTCGGTTTTAAATAGATCATTTTTGTCTCGCCTTTAACTGAGAAAAATGCGAGGTATAACAGCATATTCACACTCGTCATCAGCAGCGCCATCAACTAAAAATTACATTTATTTTCTATGCACACTGCTATAAAAAGAAGAGACCCCATTACGCGAAAAGCTATAATAATTCTGGGTTTTTCTCTAGGTTAAGAACATAGCTATAAATAAATGCATGCTTTCAAATACTAGGCAGGTGACCTAAAACATATTCATCTAAACTACCTTTTTATGCAGATATGTGGTCCTTGAAGTTTCTAAGCGTACATTCAACGTAAAAGAAACCGAAACAACAACACACAAAAAATAAAAAGACAACCAAGTGCTCAGTTTTTTTTTAAAAAAGGCACATATCGCAGTATTAACTTATTACTATTCGCCCCACTTCAGTTTCTAAAACAATTCAAATGTGAAATAGGTATGCAATACTTTTCTTGGCATCTTGAAAAGTAACCGTTACAATCTTCATAAAACCTAAACACTGCTGTACGTTTGATTTACTTGAGAGACTTACTCAAGACATGACAAATCTACGAAGCAGCTCCTACCCAACAGCACATAATAAACTTTTCCGACAAGTCCATCCAAACTTATTTCGCATCTCTTCATATCAGCCAAAACCATACAAGAAAGCTGTCCATCCTATAAAGGAAGAAATCAGTTCTTGCTAGTGGTATTAAGAAACTATCACAAGAATGAATGAACACATGAAAATCATCTTAGAGTAATGGCCATTATATGTCAATCAGCCATATGTGTCATCTTATATAATTACTCAATGGCAACAGAAGGACTATCAAATGTAATTAGTAATTTAAACTCCATGATGTTAGAAAAATATGTAAATGTTTACCAGGAGAACTAAAATATAGGAAATATACTTCGACTTTCAGCAGAAATAACTCAGATTATTATGTATATGGTTTATTATGTATAATGACTAGGCACAGTCACGAGAAATTTCTCTAATGAGAATTCTCCAAACAGTGAGAAAAGTCTACCAAATAACAAGAGTAATGAAAACCCTACATAATATGTCCACCCAGAGCGTAATAGTTTTCTATGAATACAAATTAAGTTTACATGATGAATCTAAGCTTTCACCACTTCACACAAAACATAATTCTTCCTAACTCCAAGTATAAGCAATCCACAAAATTTCGACCAAGTCCATAAGGTAAAACTAATGTTCTTGTGTGGTAACAATTTTTCTTGTCATATTATGCCAAATCTTTCACCTTTATATCCCATTACCGATGGGGTTCTCCCTTACCCAAATTGCAATCTATCCACGAAGTTTGGTAACTGCTAATGATTGAGAACTCAGATTATGTGGAAACCACGTTTTCTTTCAATCAGCGACCTTGCCACAGAAATCGATTGTATTCTTCCTTGCCGCCAAATGCAAACCATCCAGAGTTAGGAAATTGTAAATGATAGAGAACTGACTGTTGTGAAAACCAGTTCTCCTCTTTTGATCACAGATGCATTCACCTTTTTCTTGCTGAACCCAAAATCGATAGTTTTATTTTTCTTACCGCACAGCACGACATAAAGTTTTGTAACTGTAGATCGTGAAGAACTAGAGTTGTTTTCAGAAACATTCTGCTTTCAGTCACAGCGACCATTACCATTCATATTTTCTCTGCCAAATCGACAGACTGTGTCCTTAATAGCCATTCACAAAGAATTATTTAGTACAAATGAAATTGTAAATAGACATCCGGATCGATGAATGAACATTAAAATATACTACGCACTCTCTTACGACCGGCGTATAAATAAGATACTGAACAAGAACTCGCAAGCACAGACTAGTATAATGTACCTGCATATGCTGAAAAATTCTTTAATACATTGAATGTTCTACGTTGATTACTTTAAAAGGCACAACATCATCTCAGCTCGACAGAAATTTTTGTGAATTACCCCAGCTGAAAATTCACCTAGCACATAAACTAAATGACTGGGCCAAAGGTTTCAGGCTAGTTTTGGACAATCATACGACACAACGCATGATAAACTAGTGAACGCCAATACGTTCCTACTGAGTACCGTCAAAATCCATCAGATCGATTGCCTCTTTTCTCTCTGACAAGAGAGGTCCCATATCACCGAGTAGTCTAAGGAGCACACCTTTACAAGATCACTGAAATCTCAGTTTACAAGGTTCAATTCTCGGCTCAACCAACGAGGGTATCTGAGAAAGCTTACCGTTATCTTCATGCGGATCAGTGATTCATCTTAGGTTCTTACGGGATCTTTGGGATGTGTCGAATTTTGAAAACTCTTAGAAGCTTTGGTTAAAGGAAGTGTATCAAAGTCAACTTAATTAAAGTAGAAAGGGCTAGAGATAGATGATTATTTTCATTTCATCTCTGAACAACAAATGGGAATTCGTTCTAGCCGACGTAACATGACCGCGTCAGGTGCTATGGTGCAAGAGAATGACATAAGACCCTTTCCCAAAATCGACCGGGAAAAGGGCAGGAGATGGCTATAGATGATTGTTCAAAGTAATGTTAATTACGGCATGATTAGTTGTTTAGTTGTCTTGTCAATCCAAAAATTCTACGGAACAGGTTTAGGAAACAGTCTATTCTGATTGGTTAATATGGATTTATGGGCGTAACTCTGTATGAAATTTAAGGTTTTACTTTAAGAAAATTCTTTAGTCTTTAATCTTTCGCGAGGAAAGTTAAACGATTCCGGGAGCGTGTAAGACGTTATCTCGTGATTTGGCAGTAAAGCGAGAGTTTTGTCTCAGCGAAGTAGACAAACTCTACATTTGAATTCGTAACAAATACGTTTTGGTAAAGAGTAAGGGGCCAGATAGTTGTCTCAGTTAGGAGACGGACTATAAGTGAGGTTCGTGGAAACGAATAAAGAAACGGCAAATGGTACGCAATCTTAGTTTCCCCGATTTTAATATTTATTTCATTTGTTGATCTATTTCAAATGTATTCTTGATATGATGTATGTATGATTTCATTTTTGCAAGATTTTAGTGAAATGCTAGTCATGACATTTTATTCTTTGATTTTCTAATTATCAATTCATTTGGAGAATTGGCAAGATTGAATGTAATTAAAATTTCATTTGATTAGTTGACAAGATTGCATGTAACTGAACCTTTAATACATAGGAGTGATTAGGAATTTTCATGAATGATTTAAGGAATGATGGGTAATATTTCATAGTTTTATGGATTAACTGCCTAAAATGAGTAGGACCTAACATTACATGTATATTCATATACTAGTGTGTAATATTTATTTGATCACTTAAGTGTATATCTATATGCTAGTTTGTAATATTTAATTGGTCGAGTAAACTATTTTAGAATAGTTAGATCTGAGGGTCTAAGCCATTTGTAACTTAACACTGCTAGATTGGTATAGTAAGAAGTGAAGGGGGGTTACATACGGGTTCATACGGCTGAGTTGAATTTAATTGACCATCCCTAACGTGACCCGAATTAAGGTCAGGACAAGCATTGACCGTTTATGTAAACATAACAGTTAGGAAGCAATGAGTTACTGCGGCAGAATTTATACCTTTTGTTTTCTGAGCCGAATTAATGCAAAAATATAAATATACTTGGGAATGTGACCTATTGTCTATTGCGAGACATTTTATTTATTGAAGGAAACAGCTTTCCTGGATTCACATGAGAAATCCCTGAACAATCACAGGACGAGAACAAATTCTACGCAGAAATCTAAGTCCAGAGACGATTAAGTCAGAGTTCGACGGATAAGAGTCCAAGACGAAACAGCTAGACAAAGATCGACGGAGCAGGGACGAACGGAAGTCTTGATGTCCGCATAAAATAGGTGATGAAGTCTCTCATCGTTGCACTCAAAGGTCACATCTCAGTGGCAATGAAGATAGTATATTAACGTGGAAAGTAATTTTAGCGTTTAAAGGAATTTGTATTGTCTTTTTATTTGAGTACATGTTAGTACCATTTTCATTCTTTTTGTAACCAAGTCATTGATTTCTTTTCATTTTAAATTCTGTTGATAAACTGATTAAATTTTATATTTGTTCATTGAAAGGGGGCTCGTAGTGTTTATTTCTTCAATATACTTGTTCAGTGATCTACATTCTTCTTTCTATCTATCCACACTGGGTAAATTACACCGTGGAGTTCATTCCCTAGCAACGAACCATAGTGAAAGAGGTTGGTGTGTTTTGAACGCCGCCAATTTGTCACAATCTTCTTCAATCAAATATACTGGCCGCCATGCGCTGAAAATGGCGTTAAAGCTACAAACGCCCAATGCATTCTTTGATGGAAAACAAACTTTCATGGTTCATAAATTCGGAGGCAAAATGATGAAGTTGTAGGGTGTGCTTCATGGTACTGTATAGAGCCTAATGTTGTTTCTAACATATAACAGAGATAAAGCGATATATCAGATTAGACACTTCGCGGATGACTGTATCTTGCCAAGAAATACGAATGAGGAAAGCTTTCAGAAGCAAATTGGAGGCCTTGACACATTGGAAAAATGAACAAGATGACTGAAGATGCAACTGCAGCCGATATATGAAAAATCTAATCTGAAAATTTGCAAACGAATATATATATATATATATATATATATATATATATATATATATATATATATATATATATATGTGTGTGTGTGTGTGTGTGTGTGTGTGTGTGTTCTCAACTGTTAAGTAACAAGTATATAAAGAAAATGAGCATCCTATAATTAGGAAAATTCCATTAGGGATCCAAATACGACATATAATATCAAAATCAATTTAACAGCAATGTGCAGCCGCATCCCAAACTAAAACTAAAATAAAGAACTTAAAAGCACTTGATGAACGCGGAGTACCTTCTTTCACATTTGCAAGCCTGCAAGAAAATCCTGCCTATCCAATACTCTGGGAAACAAACTAAACCAAAAAAACCGTGAACCGCACATACAACACCCCGATTTTAACAGTCATCTATAGAGAAGCTTAACAATCTCATGGGCCGAACTATTGAATTCTTTTCTCTTATAAAACTAGCATGATCGTGACCTTGAACCTTTATACCCCATAATCAAAGAGGTTCTTCCTTATCAAAGTAAACACCATCCCCAAAATTTGGTAAATGTAAAGGTCGCAGAAATCAAGTAATGAAAAGAAACGAATTGTATTCCTTCAGTAACAGTGATTATGATATTTGACCTTTTAACCCCGAAATCGTTGGGTTTTATTACATGAGGGCCATCCACAACGTTCGGTAACTATAGACGGTAGACAATTTTATTGTGCTGAAACCATTTATCTATTTCAGTCATAAGGGCGTTAACATTTAAAGCCTGAAATCAATACTTTGTTTGCCCAGTGTGCAACCTATTAATAAAACCCGGCAAATGTTGGCGGTAATCAACCCGATTTACTGTGCATAAACAATACTGGTAACAGAGTGACGGCCTGACAACCGCTAAAAATAGTATGCCCCGGCATATGGCCAACGTATAATTAGTGTTAACAGTTCAAATTAAGAGTACAAATGTTGAATACGTATTTGAGCATGAATAGAATTCTTTAAATTTTGTAAAGGTATGTTGCTATATTAGTAGCTGTCTCTAACTAAAATAATAATAGTTTTTTAAACAAGCCACATATCTTGCAAATTGACTACACAATATATAAGATATAAAAGTAACAAACTATTAAAAATTATTTGTTTTTGTTTATTCAATAAATCCGCAAGGATCTTTTTAAGTTTGGTGACACCTCTGACAATATTACTTTGCTACGAACTGATCGATGAACTGTTGTGGGTGCGTAACAATTCACTATTAGCCCTGGATACGATTGGATAGCGTTCAACGAACGCGCTTGCCGACATGGATTTATTGCCCGCTATGGATATGCAATTAGATACATACACCACAGGAAAACAATGGTATCTGCCGGAAACACCTGCCTATCCATAATTGAAGTCTTTGGTTACCATGTCTTAATTAAGTGGAATCCATCTAGATAAAGAAAATAAAACTGGTACTTACCATAGATACATTCCCGATAGAGACCTATTGTGTACAAAATTACTGTGCAAAACAAACACACCTTCAGCTCATTAATGAAATGCCGACATTTACGTGACAATTGTATTACAAGCATTAGACAGACAAGTATTAAAGTGTGTTGTTTTATTCTTACCCTCCAGGTATAAGTTCAGTTGATAATTTCCGCCGCATCGAATTAGACGATAAGCGTCCACTTCCTACATCCCCAAATGACGTCATTCGCATTGTGTGGATATTTGTAAAGTTTATTTACTGCTAACGATTGAATCCACTCCTTTCATACGAGTCACTAGTCACTAGTCACTCATGTACATGTTTCATACATGTAAATAGATCACTGGAATTTTCATCTTGTGATAGATATTCAAGTAGCACGTGCAAGTGAAGTGCAACAAGGGTCTTGATACAATAAACTCTGTTTAACACATGCGCAAACTCGTATTCACGTTATAGTCATGTAAACTCGAGAGGTACTAGTCGGTTCAGAAAGTTTGAATAACACTCAGAAGACACGCTTGCGCAGTTGGTCGATAATGAGAGTCGGCTTGGCTTTTTGCCAACTGAGGATATCCTTTATGTAAAGGGAGATCCAATTGGTGCATTCATTACAATATTTACTCCAGTTTTGTAGTCTGCCAAGTCTCTGCAATAAATCAATCGTCATTCTATTATACAGCTACCGAATACTTTTCCCTTAGGCTTCTCCCACAAAAAAAAAAAATATTGGGACTGTTGGTAGTTACACCGAGTCGTCTGCTATCAGACGTAGGATATTTCATTTATCACCGCAGGCCAGCTCACCCTGTCAGTAATGAAATGAATGACTAATGAAATATCTAGTTGCCAATAGCAACCGGCATTTATACCTTGCTATTTTCTTTCCAATTAATCTCTGGCTTCGGGAATGTAGCTGGTATAGTCGACAATGAGCCTATTGTTACGGAGTAACATCCGTCCAACTAATTCGAACGCTGGCACAGTGCCAAACCGCTCATGTATTTAGCGTAATTAACATAGTTTGCCTAGTGCAAACATCTGTGTACACCCAATGCCCCGAAAGTCGCACACGTCAGTATTCCACATTCTAACTCCAGCCTGAACACTGTCAGTACTAAATAATTCCACATGTAAAATCTAACGCCTTTAAAAGAACGCTTCTGCTATTGGTATGTGTCCCATCGGTGACACGTATTATCTACATGTTTACAATTCCACATGTAAAATCTAACGCCTTTAAAAGAACGCTTCTGTAATTGGTATGTGTCCCATCGGTGACAAGTATTATCTACATGTTTACATTTTAGGAGCATGTCTATTTCTTTATATTTTAAACAGCTTCACCCAACTGGTATAACAAATTAGCGGATAAAATTGATATGTTTATAGTGTAAAAACAAACAATTACGCAATATATAAGCTGACCAAAGAAAACCCCTTTTTGTTCTTCATATTAAAGAATCAAATTTATAAAAGCGTTGTACTGTAAATGTCACTAAAATATCAGAAAAATATAGGAAGGAAAAAGCAGTGTTATCTTTAATAGATAACCAATAGCTTTTATTGGTTTTTATAACCTCAAAGATTTCGTTCAAAAGCGCAAAACAACGAAAGCATGCATGAACCGAAGGTCTATGATAAACCACATATTAAATACATACTTTTCGGGAATACGGTGAAAGTATTCATCTTTTATTCTTATCCCAACACAAGTTCTCACCTTTGACCCGGGGGTGGGGGACAATGTTTTATTCTTATCACACACTCTTTAAAATTTCCAAACTTAAATTAATATACAGATTTCACTTACCTTAATTTAAAGCATATTTGATTTTGAAAACACACACACACACATATATATATATATATATATATATATATATATATATATATATATATGTGTGTGTGTGTGTGTGTGTGTGTGTGTGTGTGTGTGTGTGTGTGTGTGATAAAGTTTTAACTAACAACTGTAGTAACACACTTAACATTTTCATAAAAGGTTTAAAAATACTAGCTTCAGAACAATCGTGAAGAATATGTTTATAAACTTCAACCTTATCAAATTGAACAAATGCATGATGCGATTACTTCAATCCAGCGTGTACTTTACAGAAAATATAGTCATGCAATATGGAATTACCGATTTAAATATCCATAACAAATACAATATCAACTGACAATGTCAATTGGATTGTGGAAAAGGTAGAACGAACTAAATAAACCATTCTCAAAGTGAACGGGATTGTAACAAATGTCCAGTGTCTGGACTAGATCAAGCTTTGACAAAGTCAACGGACTGAGTCAAAGGTCCAGTTACTGAACTAGACCAAGTGTTTACTACAGAAGTACCAAAACCTGGATAATTAAAGTAAAAAAAGAAGCATACTGTCTGAAGTAACTAAATATATATTTGTGCATTGCAAAAACTAGTGTATGTATCAAAATCAGAAAAGCTATTATGAAAACTAATAACAAAATCGGGTAAGAGATTATGCAACGTAATCCGCCTCTTCTAAATCCCCTGCTGTGATTGTAAGACAAGCACGTCAACCAGTACGACCTGACACCATCATCGATCACATGCTGCAGCAAATTCCAACTACCAGGTCACTGGTTTAGTAAGTTTGCTACGGAAATCCCGACCATGATGAAATGTCAGCACATGCCACAATCCACATTTGTTTTGTGGTGAGCCACAGTAGCTCAAATAGTAGAATGCCTAACGCGTTATCCAAGGAATGCAGGTTCTATATCCACCCAGGACAGCTGGGCCGGCTGTTTGTGCGTACATGGAAATGGCACTCACCTCCCATCTCCTCAGCATGATACAGCCCATAAATGTACCGGAAACGTGCTTAAGTGTTTTTTAGTTTTAAAAAATTATCGGGGCGTGTGTTTTCAGATTACAATATGGCGAACACAGAGAGACTCCTCTTTAGAAATCGTTAGAAGCGACGAAATGTAACGGCGAACAAGAGCAATTCTAGCGTATAAAGCATTTAGGGAATATATGCAGTAGAATCTCGCCAGCTCATATCCGGTTAGTTTTAACAACCGCGATCGCTCAAACAGCCTTTATGATTCCAGCAAAATCTCGATTTTTGAATAGGTACATAGAAGTTTCGAATGGATCAAACATATTTCAACCTAAATCTCGATTCACTTCCGGCTTGTAACCACACGTTCAACTTCCGATATAAATGTCTGGAAGGCGTATAGGCAACATATTACTCGCATGTACCATTGACCTTTACAGTAGTATTTTTTAAAAAATATATCCTTACTCAAGAGAAGTAAATGCTATTTTATCAAATTTATGTGTCACGCCTTTAGCAAAGGTTTGTTGCAATCAGCATCAACAAGCCTTTCGTTAATAAATCCTTTGAACGTTACCAACGAATACATTCCGAAGGATAACGTACTTAATGTATAAAAGACTGCAGTTTTTTGTGTTGGGGATGTGGTAGAGGGTTTATACTTTGTTTCTGTGTACCAAAAGCTGGACAATTACATGCTCACTGCAGACCAGCCATAATTACAACATGCCATTGAACTAGCATATATTTTCTATAAACTTATAGTGTCAACTAATATTTTTAAAGAAAAAAACAATCAATTGAGACTGTCATTTCACATATTGCATTTCTGGCTTGTCTGCTCAATCGTACAAATCTGACTGAGTAAATCTTTTCACAAACTGCGTAACTTACACGAAGAACCATCACCACATGCCACGTGCGACAAATCGCTACGCTCCTTGTTACCCGTGAATTTTTGTGCCCGGGTTTCCTTGCTTTTACGAATACGCACAATTACATATACGTCACGAATTACAAAATGTATCAATTTACAATACACGAATTGAAAATGACCGTTTTATCAATCCTTAAGTGACTGTGCTTGGAACAGAAATTATGACCGCCACATTCAAACAATGCAAAAATTAATGTTGAGTAAGCATGTCAAAAAACTTTATTCGTGCTCGCACCGATTGGCTAGGCAGGTTTATCAACAGTCATCAAAAACGAGGACATCTCGGCCCAGACAGCCCGAGGTGGTAAAGAGCACAGCGAATGAACGCCATGGATTCCGGCGATGATAATAATTAAATTCTCAATGTGCAACAATTTGCAAGCAGCTCATAAAAAGGACTGCAACTATCCTTGCGATTCACGTGTAATATGAGCTCTGTGTGTGTGTGCGTGTGTCGTCTCTGCTCGCATATATTGATTTACTATCATCTGATGACAGGCAAATGTCACAAACACAATACCAGATACTGTGACAAACTCGCACAATTAAATCACGTTGTCGTTCATTACTCATATATGCACGTGTTACATATATATGCTTGTAGGTAGTGATTTATAATCCATTGATGATTGACAAAGATCATGCGTACATGCAATACTGTAGCAAATTAGTACAGCAATTAATCATCACCACACTTTTTCTTGTTTCAACAGTCAAGGCATAATTCATTGTGAACACGCAAACTGTGTCATTTACCAAATCAAAACTAACCACAGCTAAGTAATCTGGAGAAAGTATGGATAAGAATAAAAAAGCGCGCCTGTATTTCTTTTAAACCCACATGAAAAAGTAGTTTGAGCACATGTAGACCAGCATACTAGAAAGATGATTTTGTTCTTACCCTCCGTGTACAGGGCAGGACAACCTCCACGGCGTCGGCTTTGAAAATATAACATGTAGGTAACGAAATCTAATCTTTGCATATAACATATTACTCCAAGATCCGGTGCAGTATTCCTTGTTTAATCTATTAAAAAGTAATTATTGCCAATCAGGTTATAGATTTTATTGCCCTAAAACAATAGGCACACATTTGCGAATGTAATCTATCCCAATATATGACCAAGACATGACGTCATCGAAAACCCATACGAGATATGTGCAACAGTGGTGCCATACCTACATTCCAGGTACACCCTTCTATTCCCTATAAACCTGTAAGATATTATGCTAGCATCGATTCAAAGGTTTTTGCAACACTCCTAGATCAAAACGCTGGTGCTATGGGTCAATAATAAGAGTGTTTGGCACATAGCCAACAAGATAATAGCCATCGTGTAAGAGCAATGTGCATCATGTTTTGTAATTGAAATTATCTCTGTAACAAAATCAAGCACAACTCCACAAAATAACTTTGAAATGTGCCTTTGTCGTGTATGTGTGTGTGTGTGTGTTTGTGATGTATGTGTTTTACACAGGATATAGGAAGCGGTTCACCGCAAGCTAATCTCAAAGTGGCACGTACTCTCATCACTGACTAGACGGTATGAACATTTCAACAGATAGTTGCCAATAGCAACATACCTCTGTATGGTGCCTTTCAACTAAGGGCAGTGGTAGTCTCGTTGACTATAATCGTATTGTTATAAGCCGAAGCCTGATACGTCTTGAACTTCTAAAAGTGGCATTGTGCCAAAGCACTCGTGAAAGACAGAATTATCTTGATTTGTCTAATGTTGATCAATACCTATTATGTGGAGTACGCCCGCTCCTATTGTATACTGAAGATATTTTCTCTCGGTTCTAGCATTGTTAGCGTGGAAGGTTTGTACCTTTACAGGGCATTTGATACTTCATTGTTTCCCAATTAATTAAGATACCCACAGATGTTCGAAGTTTAAGTCACCTGTACATGTAACTATTTACCTTCAATTTCACAATCTTGCGCGTGTCTATATATCTAAAATCCATCAGCCTCACATATCTCGTGCGTTTTATACGAAAAAGATGATGCAATCAATATACGATTTGGGAATTAATCTACTGCTTAGTTTGGTTTACATCTTTGCAAACCATTAGCAAAAAATTCGCTAAGCTCCCTTACTGTATCAAGCTGTGCTGAGATTACAAAGAATATGCATAAACCTACGTAACCACGAGCACGCGTAAATGTTTCTTGCCAAAATGTTTGAGCATGACCTTTCAAACTGTCTGAATAAGCCATTTGCAAAGTCGTTTACGACACAGGGAAGTCCTAAGAAATGGCGAGGACAAAGCAAACAGCCAGTAAGAGCACAGATTGACTTTTTGTTTCTAACGACTTTCTAATCATGAACTAAAAACTATGAAATAACTTATACAATTAGAGAAAACAAAGAAGGAAAAAACACAGGTGAATTTTACTCACAGGATTACAAGAAGGAAAGATGGAAGCCAGAAATATCCTGAAGAAATTTGAAATTGACAAGTATTTCAAAGCGAGAAGAATAACCAGAGAAGAAGGAGCCTTCCTAGAATGTAGTTATCTAGAAGGAACCCAATTTATTGACATGTCTGAAATTCCAAAAGAGACCCATCCAGCACTAACAGAATTTATGGTGGCAATTAAAGTTCAATATCCAAACGCAATGGAGAAAATATATTCCATAAACAGAGAAGGAAGAGAGGGTTATATCATAAGAACCAGAGATAAAAAGAAATACTACCATATGGAGAGATGAGGATTAACAACCTTGCGACCAAATTTAAGAAGCCTAAACCAATTCTAAAAAGAATTAAAAAAAACAAACAGGGATCCTATATCTTAGTGACTTCCCACTCGAAATACCAATTGAAGTGGTGAAAGAAAGATTTGAGGAGAAATTTTAATTAATGGTAATAAATGCAACATTAGAAAAACTCCCAGGAACATCAATCTACAATGGGAATATTGTATTAGAAATCGAAAAAAAAAACAAATTGAAAGAAATGAAGAAAGCCTTTTATATCTTTGGATTCCTAGTTAGAACTAAAAGGCTGCATTTACCATACAAAATGCAAAAAATGTGGGGAAAACAAGCCATACTCTAAAGAGGTGTCAAGATAATGAAACAGAAAAAGCAACCACTTAGAGAGCAAAAACAACAGAGACAAATGAAAAGAGACTCTATACAGAAAGACTTTCATGTAAAACAAAAACAATCACAGCAACAACAGCAAAAACAACAAACAGAGCAAGAACAAAGTTAAAAAAAACATAAACAGAGTAAACGACAACAACTACCAAAACATCAAAAAGAACAACAGTTAAATCAGAACCAACAGCAGCCACCAAAACAACAACGGAACCAATCTAAACAAGAAATAATGCCAAAAGGACAATCACTACAGAAAGGGGAGACTATTATGGAGAAAAAGAAAAAAAAAGAGAGAACAAAGAAAAGCCAAGAGAAGAGATATACAGAGAAAAAAAGAAGAACCAAATAGTATGCTTCTATTCAGTGACGAGACAATAGATCCTGACCCATGGATTCCTAGCGAAGATGAACAAGCAGAGCTACTACATCAAGAAATAATCGAACAATGGATTCCAAGCGAAGACGAGTTACTACAAAATGAAAATGAATACTTTAAAAAAAATGTGCCTAACCTTCAAAAAAAATTAAAACATGCTGTATTTTCTAACTATTGCTTAAAAAATAAAGAAATATTATAGCACATTACATTAATCAAGAGGGCCAACCTTAATGGTCTGAGAAGATAAAACAGGGAGAGTACCCTCTATAAGAAAGAGAGGAACAAAGCAGGCAGCCCGCAAGAGCACAGGAGGAAAAGCTCCAAGGAAACAATTGGTAACAAAGGCCGCTCGAAGACCAAAGTTTATATTATAAGCAGTCACATATCAGTCAATGAAACAGGCGCTTTCACTTTTGTGCATGTCTCAGATTGTTGCAGAAACTAGCAAATCTCTGCACAGGCCGCCACGGGTGATAAAGAAGCGCAGCGGATCATCGACAGTGGTATGCAACGATCTTGACCATATTGAAGGACCATAACTGAGTGGAGCAGTTTCTTTGTTGTTGTTTTTATAGTAATATGAAAAACTATGTCATTATCTTTGTATTAGTTACCTGCATACTAATTCGAAGCTGACAAGCAAGAACTCTGTACTATTAAAGCATTTGCATAATAGTACGTTGTTTTGAAAACACTAATTTTATATATCCTAATTCAAATCTAATCAAGTAATTGATATCGAAACTGCTTTCACGGAAACTAGAGAGCGTGCAAATGTTTTGTCTGAACAGTATTTATTCAAGGAACATCAAAGCGTATGATTTATATCAATACAATATTTGGTGATTCAGCAGACAGCTGAAACCTTGCTAAAAACGTTCTCCTCTGTTAAAAAGAATTTTGTTTAGCAATCAATAATTGTCTACTACTGGTTTAATGTAGATAGGTCATATACAAATATAAGTCATATATAAACATAAATATATACCTGGAAAATTGTAGTATATAAAATTATTGCAGAGATGTAATAGTAACGAAAGATGGAACATATATGTGATTATAATCTGTGTATTAATCTGAAAATGTTCTGACAATTTTACGATGGTCTTCACTGCCATAAGTATCTGCTATTGATTCCAAATGTACTGGGATAGATCAACGATTCAAACAATGTGGCTTTTCAGTAATATCCAGTATGAAACTTGTAGTGTGTGTGTGTGTGTGTGTGTGTGTGTGTGTGTGTGTGTGTGTGTGCAGATACATCAATTCCGGGGGAAAATGCATATATTCTTAATGAAATTAAGATCAATCTAACAACTTGCTGTAGTCCGCTGCCGTATTTCTGAACTAAATGGCAAACAAATGACCCCATCAACAGTGTATTGACCAAAATCATGACGTCCGAAATATAACAAAACTTACAATGGCTATGAACAACCTTTTCGTACAATAATTATTGACTGACTTTTAATTCTATCCATAATTATTCTTCACACAGTGTAGACAAGGATCATGGGATATAAACAGACGAACTATGAGACCGTAGGATTGAACCTGGCATATTTAGAAGCAAACATCGTGATTTCCAGACCAATACAGAAAATGTCTGACCTTCGATGAAGATGACAACGGTAACAACAAAAAAACATACACAAAACCCGCAAAGAAAAAAATATAATGTTAACGTATGCTAAGTGAAGAACAAAAATGAGACAATGAAGACAACGGACAAAACGAATGACTCCACTTCAACTGAAACGAGTTTCGAAGCAAGAGTTCGTACCGTACCAAGTTTTGCTACATATATTTTAAGTACAGCTCAAAAAGGAGAAAAATCGAGCAAAATTTCTGTGATATCCATTTTTGTACATTTCTTACAGACATACTAGTATTTCCTGTAACTATAACGTAATGTAATATGCACCGAATATAGCGTGCACTAATTTGCATATACACTAAACTAACCCTTCCACATAAATATGAATTAGTTTAAATGGTGTAACAAACACAGAAGATGATGGTTACTGCTTTGATTGTGACAATAACTTGCCTCCATCGTCAAATATCAAGCCGTTACTATGCTTCTCCATATAGCAAAATATAAAATATAACATCATGCTTTGCTTTTCACAGGAACACGTTCACTTCTGGTGGATATATATATATATATATATATATATATATATATATATATATATATATATATATATATATATATATATATATATATATATATAATCGGACTATAATACACACCATGTATGACACACAAACATCACACAATTTTGTATCCATTAGGCCTATGAAGTTTAATAATTTGGTTCACCCTGCCTTTCAGACAACAAAACCGTCACTACCATCAAGGATGACAAAGATCCCATCTCAAGATTAAGTAAATTATACAATATACAATAATATATTTATAATTATGCAACGTATAGTAGTCTATGTCGATCGTGTTATTGTCATATTCATGGCTTCAGTACATCGCTTTGTCAAAAATAATTTTAAATAAACATCAAAAGACTTAACTTCCATGAAATCATTAATTGCTCAGCTCTTTTGCTTTTGTCATTACAAATGCTCAACGGCGTGTTTTATATCAAAGTTTTAAGTTGCATACTAGGGCAGTTACTACACATTTGAAGAGCTAATGCTAAAGAACTTAGAATTTTTGATTACCTGATATCACCTACCCTACATGTATCTTAACCTCATATCATGATGGGGGAAAATATTTTATTTTGTACAACTTCTTCCCATCC
Organism: Potamilus streckersoni; assembly: GCA_016746295.1. NCBI lineage: Eukaryota > Metazoa > Mollusca > Bivalvia > Unionida > Unionidae > Potamilus > Potamilus streckersoni. Next base: position 129,342 of record JAEAOA010001756.1, read on the forward strand.
CTCGGATAGCCATGTATCATACCTATTTTTTAAATATGTTACTATACATTAACAGTCAGTTAACTCACTCGAAATGATTCATCTATACTGTAAATGATTACATGCACAAGGTACTTCAGCATTAGAGTAGGAATTCTGCTATCAACACTACCACAACTAGTGCTGTTGATGCTGCTACTACTACTACTACTACTACTACTACTACTACTACTACTACTACTACTACGTATTGCAGTTAATAGCAAAATAAATGTATGAAACTAATTTTGGTAAATAAAACTAGGTATCCTGTGTGCAACAATCAGCAATACCACACCGTGAAAATTCAAACCACCAATTAGTGTAATTAAACAATTCCACACAACTTTTCGTAGGTAAACTTTTGCTTAACAGTAAGTACAATGCCACACTGAAAAAAAAATAATTAAAGAAACTGACGACTGATGGTCGTCTATACGAACACTATCCGGCATCTTATAAAAGACCAAGCAATGTACAATGTGCATTTGTATAATATAATGGAAGATATAAAGTACATTAAAGACATACACAGCTGCTGCTTTAAACTTCGACTTGATTTGATTAAAATATTGAATATTTACCAAAATCCAAAATAAAAATTTCTGTCTTTGAGTTTGTAGATAATTCTTAGCGTGGTCATTTATGGAGAAAAAAATATTTGCTTCATAAACAAAATGGAAATTAAAACAACATAAAAGAATTTACAAAATAAAGACGGCTATTTGAGAATGGTTCCATGAGACGCTTGAGCTTTTTTTTGTCTAAAATGATAGAATTTGAAGAATGAGAAAAGCAGTGTACTGAGGAAAAATTTCATCCAGAGAGAAATGGGTACAACTGGGGGATATATTGGAACCATAAACTGTCAATAAAATACTTGCATAAAGATAAAAATGAAATATTTACAAGTCAATTTTATATTCTGAAAGAACATGAAGTTTCTTGTAGAAATCTAGATAATGAGGAAATGATAGAAAATAAGATTCAGAGAATCTTCCCAACAACAATGAAACGTATAGGCTTAAACAAGGGCAACTTAAAATATGAAGGCAAATTCAATCAAAAACAGTTAACAGATTACTTCCAGAACGTTACAACATGGCAAGAGCCACAATACCAGATGGTTTTACAGAAGACCTTTTCACAAGTTTCATCTTACGGACATGGAAGAATTTGTAGTTTGAATAATTAATGAAACATATGAAGCGGGCTCTTTATCAGCTCCTTTGATACATGGGATCGTAACCTGCATTCCCAATGGATATAAACCAAAGCAGTACGAGAAGAACTGGCGTCCGATCTACGGTTTTAAACACATCAGCACCAGGATCTGTTGCCAAAATAATGAAGTCGTTAGTAATTTCTATGTCTTTGGATTAAACTAGGTCTAATTTTGTCTTGTTTAGCTTTAATAAATTGATCTTCTGGAGAAAATACAAGGATTCTATTTCATGGACATTGCGCTTTGTTACACATCCGTAATTTAATTTCTCATCGGCAGTTGTTCCTTCTTTAAATGGCTTTACATCATAGCTTCTAAGGGATGAAGACAAAAGTAATCCAATATCTCCGCACCTTTCATTATTACGCGCACTTCATCAAAACATAATAAGAATATATATGGTAATAAGTTAAAAGACATGGCAATAAATTAAAAGAAATACTGGTAACGATACTATTTTGTATCTTGATGACTCTTATAAATTTCAAATCTTTTACAAAACAAAACGAGTGGTTTTGGATATGAAGTAAAACCTACAGAGGTTAAATATTTTATCATATGCTTTATTAGACAGGACAACCAAATTTGCGCCTAGCAAAATAGTTTCATATAGTTTGGATAATATTGTAAGAATGTATATTTTTTTTTAAAATTGAAAGTATTACAATGGATTTAAAATTTGGGAAAAGCGAATATAAACATCAAGTAGTACAATAATAGTTCTCAAAAATTCAATTATTACAAAAGCAACCAAATTGTTCGTCCAGTAAATTTATCCTACGCAAGATTTGGTTAGGGAATTAGCTATTTCACGTTTACATATCAATGAAAATATGACTAAATTAACAGAGTAGTTTAATTTAAGAATTTTTTTAAAATGCCTACCGATGACAGATATTTTTAACTTTATATTGGTTTTGAAACTATCACGCGTTCGTCCAGTTCTTCTAGTTAGCATATTCTTTTTTAAATTTAGCTGAATATTAAATATGCGAGATTGAATACCTATTTTTTAGGAGATGAAACGGTGATGAAATTAGACAAAAGACAACGAAAGAACGCCTTTTTTCCATAGCTTTTATTGAGTTGTAAATTGTTGACATAAACAATACACAACAAACATGATATCTTATGAAAAGGAACTTATGGATGAATTCATATTTACATTTACAGACATTAACAAGGTACTCATGTTCCATAAGAAATGGGTTGAATACGATGTTATTTATCTTGGTGAGATTCCTTTACAGATCAAGAAACGATGGCCGATTGTGAATGTTTTAAAGCTAAATCTAGTCTCGGAACAATGTTTATTGCCATATATTGCATGACAAGAAATTTGTGTTCAGACTGTATTTAGCTTTAAAGCTATCCAAATCGGTTATTGTTCCTTTATCTGTAACATCGTATTGCAATGTTTACCAAAATCCACAAGATGACAGTGGAACGCCTATGGACAAGCACAACACGTGGTTATTTGCTAGACACAATACACTTAAAACACGCAAAGACCAATAACAAAATAGGAATGCTGTCAAGGTCTTCACAAGCAATATGGGAAGTGAACAATATCCATATGTACATGTATTTGGAACACTGAAGGATTGTTTAAATATAAATTTCAATCTAAAAAGAGTAACGAATTTACACATTCATTCCAGCGTAAACGTTTTGAATTTCGGTAAAATTTCAATCTATTTTTTTTTTATCCTGTGAGACTGAAAAGGGTGTGCAATGTATCGTTTATTTATATCACAAATCAGCCGAGTGTGTGCTGTTACAGTTTAATAAAGACAAGAAAACATAACCTTTTTTGGTGGAATAAACAACACGATCACTTAAAATAAAAAAAAAAATAAAAACACATTCTCTCCATAAATTTATATCAAGTAGTTCCATTCAAAATTTAACGGATTAGAAAATTTGCAGAAATAAGTTCAAAAATGTGATTCGTATGAAAATAGATAATTATAAGTATAGAATGAAACGATAATTTATAAAATGAAGGTCAAATAAATCAAAGATTTTGGAAGCTGATTTGAGAAACAAAGTGCGCGCAAAGCATGGAGTAACGGCGTGATCTCGCACCTTCAATGGTTCGAGTACTTCAGATCGTTACTGCACCGTAATGACTCATAAATTAATCAGTTTTAACTTTATGTCTAACACTTCCGACATCTTCGCTAGCCATGGTGCCGGTATGATAACCCTATCAACACCTTGGCGGACTGAACATATATTTTAGTGGTTTGTCCAGGCAACATCTGTTGGAGTTCATGATTTGCCTTCCTTATTACGTTATGCCAACTTACCAATAGCGTGTAACAGTACCGCATTATACATCAGTCGAAAATGGTGGAGATAATTGACTTAAAAAGGATACTTCGTAAATTTAACATCGAAAGTATTAATACGTACCAAAGGTAAACCATTTTTAGGAGTATTTGAAGGGAATGTATTTGTACAAACACGGACAGGCACTGGAAAATTGCATATTTATGTAGCAATTCCAGATGTGTGCTGCCCTATCTCGATTATCTGGGAACAGTGCTCAAATATGAAGAACTAAATTTTGATTCGATGCGGTGGCTTGCTCCAGTTTACAATGAAATTCGCAGACTTGAACCACAGAACTATCTGCTGGTTACACCATTTTGTAGATAAGGATATCATATCGGAACCATGGCTGGCGAAGATGAACTTCCAATGGTATTTTTTTATATTCCAGTCCTTGGAGCTGAAGTTATCAAAATTATTCGAACTTTAAAAAATGAAAAGACTTGTGGACAGGTGGAATAATAAACGAAATGATTTTTTTTTAACAAAACACAACTTTAAATAAGTCTTTATTGTGTCAAATAATGAAATTAAATTGTTTATATCGGGCATTTCCCAAACTCTGGGGAGAAAGCGTTATCTTCACATTACATAATAAAGCTCTATAGATCATCCTAATAATTACAGAGATGTTTCTCTTACTCACATCCGGAGTAAAATTTGACCAGTATTTCAAACCTTCCTGTACCTATCTTAGAAATAAACTCTTACTAAGAATTTTCAGCAAAAACCGCCCAAATGAAGAAATTTTATATTCTCTAATGAAAGTAAAAGAACCCTGTCATCTTAACTTGCATAATACGTCCTTTCCGCATTCCATTAAAGAGAACAAATGTATATGGAAATATATGGTTTTATTACTAACTATATAGAATATCTGAGCAAAGTATTGCTGATTACGTTTCATCTTCCCATATATTTCTTTTTATTTCTTTTTCACCGCAATTTATTAAATTAAATTTTATCATGGCGTTCGACGTTATGATCCTTTGGCATATATATATATATATATATATATATATATATATATATATATATATATATATATATATATATATATATATAGAGAGAGAGAGAGAGAGAGAGAGAGAGAGAGAGAGAGAGACTGTGTGTGTGTGTATGTGTGTGTGTGTCATTGTTCTATATCAAATCGGATATGGAATAAAATATATTTGATTTGGGTATAACAGGAAATATTAATCCAGTTTTAACAAAGCAAAACTTGTGTGTCATGATTCAACTCCACGCTTAATACCATTATTATTATTATTATTATTATTATTATTATTATTATATATATATATATATATATATATATATATATATATATATATATATATATATATATATATATATGAATGTGTGTGTGTGATCATATACCCCATGTACTGCAAAGTGGTTCTCATTCTCAAAATGATATGTGTTACATTTTTCAGATTAGAAAACTCAATATCGTGAATATCTGCTAAGCTATCAATGATAATTTTTAAAAACAAATATACTCAGTACAAAAACTTTATTTGCATTAAGATTGATTTTTACTGTAAAATCATTGTACCAATACTCGTGTATATCATTCAATTCATGGGAGTGGATGTTGAAATTCTTTAATTATCTTGGATCATATCATAATTGAAGACTCATATTGCAATTAAATCAGCAACAGTGCTGATAACAAAGCATGCATACGAGGTTTTATCCAACGCTATTCAACACAATATACCTTTACATTATTCTCATTATTCGTTCAAGCGTTAAGATCAGTGATCGGGCATCATTCCATGGAAAAGAAATAGGCGCAGCGTCAACATTATTCAATGGGAAAAGAAACAGACGCAGCGTCAAGGTAGGGAAAATGTCTTTCTTTCCTCTGTCCCGAAGCGAAATCGAGACTGACCAGATTATCCGATTTCCTGACGCCGACCCTGATGTTTTTTTTTTTTTTGTTTCTTTTTTTTTTTTATAAAAAGAAAACTTCATCGCAGACCTACCCTACAACTGAGGTAAAAGATTCAGTTTTTAATAAGTTCTGCGTAATAATTAACGAAATCCAACTTTTAATGACGTGGAATGACCAACAGCAATTAACTGGTACAATTTCTTACTACAATCTTATTCTGACGAGCTGAATCATTATTTTTTCTACCTTTTCACTTTTCATAAATTCTTTATTTTTAATAAACTTTCGCTCAAAACAGGAATCAGTAAGATCCTTTAAATATATATATATATATATATATATATATATATATATATATATATATATATATATATATATATATATATATATATATATATATACTGTTGCTGTTCATCTTTCGAATTTGAAGATGACTTTAACACCGCTAACTAGTTTGGTTTCTGTGAGCACGTAAACGGCTGATCAGGCCAATATGTGTGCTCTTAACTGTCGGTGGCACACTAGACAATTATTACCTTTGGGGTGCTTGATAGAGAACGCGCAGTTGTTGAACCGCGTATACTTGTGCTAATCTCCCTTTCATACTGCCTCTGCAGTTCTTCTCAACATATTATCTGCATCTTCAGTTTTGGGAAACTGCATCAGATGGATCATCGCAGTACGAGATCTTCTAAGACTCGGAAACAATGTAGAAATGTTTCAATGACGATTTCCAGAAGTCTCTGAAGTGCTTTTTCCTAATTCTCAACGATCGCTTTCCCCGTTTCAGATTACCATGGAATATCTTACTTAGTAGTCGCACGTCAGATATCCCCCAGCAGTGTGGACACTAGGAACGCCTGCCCCTGTAAGAACCTCGCTGTCTGGGACATTGTAATATTATCTTACCTTCATCAGTCTCATCAGACAGCGCATGAGAAAATGGTTAGGCTTTTATATACCGGGCGCCTGCACACAATACAGATTTCGCACACATAGAGTATAGTCTTCTATAAAATGGCTTTGCAGACATTTCAGTTTTATTTCCAAAATGATGCCTCTGCGTTCCCCCACATTTGCACGTACTCTGCAAAAGGCTACACTTGCTGAATTATGTAGCTGGTTTGGTAATAATGGACTACACGTCACTAAATAATGCCTTTGTAGGTGAAACTGTCCATTGCCGGAGGTGGAGGTGGGGTGGCAACTTACTGTGACAGAAATCTCTGGCTTCTTGACACTTACTATGGGACCAAAACTGCCACAAACTGAACAGAAATGGTCCACAGTCAGTTGCAAGTCACACTCTGATACAGTATTGAAAAAAGTAAACAACTGGAATCAAGAAAAGTCACTTCCAGTATTTACCTCTTTAGCCACTCTCTCTTTAAACAAAACCGCTTACCATACGTTCAGATCCTCGTGTCATAGTCAAATAATGCATCTTTAAGCATGACAGAGAACATCATATTTCAGTGTGTTAAGGTCAAAACAAATCCTTGCCTAAATCTATTGTTGACTAAAAATGGATGACGCGCAATCGTGTATAACGTGAGCTAACATGCCGTTATGGTAAGGCACACTAATTACGATGATTTATCAATGTGTGCCAAGACCTTCCAGATTTCCCCCAAGGCTATGTCAAAGGCTTTTGTCAGGTCAACAAATATTGTGTAAAGGTTGTAGTTCTGTTCCTAGCATTTTTCCTGGAATTGACAAGTTGCAAATACCATGTCTGTGGTCACTCATCCTTTTCTAAAGCTACACTGACTTCCAGGCACAAATCGATTCAGCAGAATTATAACGGGTTTCGCCATCTAGCTTTTTACATATCCAACTGCAAAAGTGGATCGTGGAGGATGCATCGTGTACTCCTCGAGCATAGTATTTGAGTGTGCATTGACTGAAAGAGTTAATTTTGTTTCTGTGACATGTGAGGGCCTCCGGCTTTACAGACTTCTGCTGGTAAAGCGTGTTACATGTGTTTTGCCAACTGAGAGCAAGTTAATTTTTCATTCTCAGTGTTCGAGATGTGTCGATTTAAGCTTCAGACAATCAAATAAATGTCTCCTTAATAATGGTCATTGTTGATCTAGGATAGTGTTGCTATAATCTGCCCATCTTTGAAGTATCTTTTCTTTGTCAGTGAGAAGTATGATGCCATTAGCACGTAGTGTTCCTAATGAGTGGCTTCAAAAAGTACAATGAATGTTCTCTATCTTGTCTGCTTAAACAAAATCTTATCTACCTTGGTGTTTCGTCATGAATCTTGCAACTGTCCAAATTTGCATTTGAAAGTCCTCTTGATGCTATTGAAGGTTGCCTTCGTCGATAATGAACTACTGTATTCAAATCTGGAGATAACATTCCTCTTGCATAAATTAGCCTTGCATCCAACTATTCTTGCTTCATAAGCAAACCAGTTGCTGAACTTGCTGATATCAAAAAGCAATCAATGTACGTGAGATGCCTTTGAAGATTTGGGTATCAAAGAAGCCACATATGGCTATATTTCGTTGGACATGAAAAAAAAAACTATGCTGGCCTGTACAGAAAAAGTTTTAAATACTGAATGACCCATAGCCATTATGGAAAGGGATGTAACTCATATATCTTCTTAAAGATTAACTTTGGTCTCAAAATCTACCACATTTTGTTCACACATAACAAACCCTTGCATCTTCTTAAAGATTAACTTTGGTCTCAAAATCTACCACATTTTGTTCACACATAACAAACCCTTGCATCTGAATTGACCCAACTCCCACTTATGCTGGAACTACATGACTACTTGTTCAACTATGCAGAAAATGAACAGCCTTGAACCTTTTCCTATAAAGTTAATGACTCACTTTTCAATCCAACATATTGATGCCTCTAAGTTATACTGACACCATGACTGCAGTACAGTAGGTACAAGTGAGACATAAAATGTTAACATATCAATTCATATGATATGCTTTTATCTAAACAATGCCTTGCTCATCAAAGAAAGGTTTAAACTGCATACTTTGAGCAGTCAGTGCTGACAATGAGCAAGGGAGAAACTGCCACATGATAGGAAATACTGGACCACTGAATCCATAAGGTAGGTGCCTGTTACAGACAGGACATTTATACAGGAACTTTGACAGGGAGAAATTAGAATGACCCTTGTGACCAGGTGATTGCTGGGTACATGTGACCATCAGGACAGGATTCACAGTATTAAGAAAGTTTAGGGGAGTCATGTAATGAAACTAATCCACAATATAATAATGTCTTGGGAATTCATTTTATGATGAATGAATCCTGTACCTATTAATCTGATTATTACTCAGTTTGAAAATATTGTTGCAAGAGAGACTCTCCATATCCAAACAAATAATCACTAAAATCTAATAAACTATACAAGGTAACCTAACAATACAAGTAGCTCATACCCTAGGTTTACTGAGATATGGAGTTAGCAAGCAATGCAATGTATACTGCAATATAGGAGGGATGACACAATATTTATCATGATACAGCCCCCTCCTGCCATATCAATTCATCTCTGCATGGGATTCAGCATGAAAGTCACAAGAAAAGCATCATGAAAAAGCATTCATAATTGTTAAGGATACAAATATACTAATTCTTCTGCTATATTAGTTAAGCTGAAATGAATTCAAATAGTTTAGTACGATTATTATAAAAACACTATTTTGCAAACTATAAGCAAATGTCCCTTGAAGGGACTGAAATTTTACTGAACAGGACAATTTATCAGGAATTCAAGACAATACTATTTCTTGAGTGTGAAAATTGTCCCTGATATTCTTCAGCAATAACAAGATTTTCAGATTAGTTACAGTGGTGGAAATAGTGGATATTAGAATGGCATAATTTTCCCTCAAGATAAAGAAAACATCATTTTTAAGTCTTTTGGTCAAGTATCATAACAATCATCTGTTCAAGGGGAGCTGTGACAACAAAAATTCCACAACAGCCATAATGGCAGACATTTTAGTTGGCTGACTGTCACCATTTTAATTTAGGGCCAACTAGATACCATAAGAAGTTTATTGGCAAACACCCAATAGGGATATAACCATCCATTTACAACAGATATAACATTATTATTAAGATAACCACACTGGTGGCCACATTGAGGGTTTGCCCTTTTTTATTTACAAATAATAAGACACCAGGAGAACTCTCTATTGACAATTCCTCATCAAAATGGCATTGCCTTTATGATCTAAAGCAAAATTTTCAAGATAGCCACATACTAGACATTGAATCAGCACCAGTTTAATTAAGATGAATAAAACATTTTTTGTGAAAATCCTCGATGACAAAACCATTAATTCAGGAAAAGTAGTGATAACAAGATATTCAAGCTGGCAACAGTGGCAGCCATATTTGACACAGATCATCAAAAATTTCATCTAGAACCAAGAACACATCATAAGTCTACTGGTGAAAACACCATGTCAATATGACATTCCATGCAGGGGTAGTTGCAATAAAATGACTTTCTAGATGGCTATTTTGGCAGCCATATTGGACATCAAATTGTTGACATTTTACCAAAGTATCATAAGAAGTATTTTCATGAAAACATTATCATCATACAACCATCCATTCAGAGCAAGTAGAGATAACAAGATTTGCAAGATGGTCACTGTGTTGTGATCATATTAGATGTCAGATTAGAATATATTCATTTAATATCAACTCGACACCATAAGAAGTCTTTTGATGATAACCACCTGTCAACACAACTTCTGTCCTGAAGGAATTATGACAAGAAGACTTTCAAAATGACTGCCATGTTGGCCTATACTCTTATTTAAGACATATAAGCATAAGAAATCTTGTGGATATGACCGTCCATGTGGTAGAAATAGAGATAAGATTTTCAAATGGCCAATCAATGTGACAGCCATTTTTGCACCCCACATCAACACCATTTTCATTCAGGACTAACTTGACATCATATAATGACTTTTGACAACTCCATGTTGATATGACCTTACAGCAATAACAAGATTTTCTAGATGGCCACCACATATTGGGTCTACGAGCAGCACCATTTTCATCAACAATCAACTAAACATGGGATGAATATGTTTCAAATGTTTGATGGCTATCCCCAAAGTAGTTAAAAGGATCTTCAAAATAGAACTTGTGCTAACAGATGGACAACAGACCATCCCATAAGTTCTTCCAGTCTATGACCAGTCAAGCAAAAATGAAGTAGACAAACTGGCTTTATCGTTAATCAACAGGCTTAAATTTGATATATTATAATAAAAACAAACACACCAAAATGGTTTCCAAACTCAACAAATCTACTTACCCAATACCCATGACAAGATCAAAATCAAGCTCATGTCAAAAGAAATGAAAGTGAGATGGAAAGAACTCACATTCAGTTTGCTTTGCCTTAATACTTTGAAAGTATTATAATCTAAAATCTCTAAGGTAAATATATCAACACATCAACACCTTTATTATTTATATGTATTGATTTTTCTATTACATAAATACCTGAGATTTCATTCATCTATCAATTCTTTATCATAAAAACCTGTGCCACTGAACTTTTTTATCTAAACATGATTTTCACATCATTACCTGTGACGTTCTTATCCATGTAAAACCAAGACTGTGTATATACTACTGTTTTAGTACAACTGTCTTTCCATTTTTTTCTAAGCATTTGATGTGTCTGCTTCTGTGTGGCAATGTACACATGTATAGTAATAACCTTGCTACTGTACCACATTACCTAAATGCATTATTATGGGAGATATTTGTATGTGCACCGGGTATTAGCTTAAAAAAATTTCACTATTATTTCTGTTTCATGACATTTATTTAAAAACGCTGCAAAATTGTACCATCAAACTGCCCACCTTATACAGTACTGTTCATAATAAATTCAAAATATAGTTTCACTTAGTCAAATATGTTATTTTGTACAATTCACCATGTCTAACTGTATATTTAGCTGCATGTTAACACTTCTTTATATATACATTATACAAAAGAAGAATTCAATCATGTTCATCAATTCACTACATTGATCACTCTAACTCTATTTCAAAATTAACTCAATGACTGGGCTGCAGATTTAATTAACTGATACAAATAACAGATTAACTGATTAAATAACTGATTAACCATCTGACAATCTAATATCACTAACTGACCAAATTACAAACTTTCTAAACTCACAAACAAACTTTTCTACAATTAACTTGGATCCAATTTAAAACATGAAGTTTCCATCCTTCATACTGAAATTCACAGACTGACACATCACACCTCTGGCTATGGTTAATACAACACAATTAGTAGATTCAGTTTAGAACAGTTTTGTAAGTTTTGTGACTAGAAGCCACATACATCTACCATCAGTACACTCTATTAAAAGCCTGACTAGATGGGTACCTAACCTTATGTGACTATTATCATTTTCATGTCTCAGTCACTGTTTCAAATGCACAATTTTCAGCATTGTATATACCCTTACATTTACTATCAGCATACTGGCTCTTTACCAAACAAAAAGGACACGCGACACATCAATTTACACTGCCTCTAAAGTATGGCTGCTATTTTGTACACCTCATTGCTGAATACAAATCTAAGTGCTTTGAAAGACTTATTTAGAACTGCAACATTAATAACATAACAAAATTATTTTTCAATTTTTCCATAAAACTTAAATACAAAATTTAATGGTGTAACTATGTTCTCTGAACTATTATAAACCTATTAAAAATATTTATTGTGATGATGTCATGACTATTCTGTATACTGAATTAATTATGTATATAGTTTTCTTACCAACTGTAAATGCCTCTAAAAACTGTTTGAACCCACAAGAAATATTTTTCCTGAAGAAGCCTTAAATATATCTGCATGGGTTTATGTTTCAATTTTTGTCAACCATTCTGGTCTCTGCAAAGCATTATCAGAATTTTACTCCACACTGACCCTTGATATATGAGTCTCAGCTGTGTTTTGAACAAGTGCTTTGTACAATGAAATGGTTACTGCTCATGGCTAATTAAATCAACTGGATAGTAAGTGCTAATAACATCTGTAGGTATTCTCCATAACCACTTCTAATATATACAAAAATTCCTTGATTTGAAAGAATGCAAGTGCTATGAAAACATCACATTATATGTGCCTAACAGTCCTCTATGTCAAGATATGCAATCTTGATCTAAATTTAATCCTTAAATTTCTTTAAACTTATCACAACCTTAACATCAAAAATTTAGCCCCCAGAATAATTAGGTCTCTTAATTACCAGAAGTGTAAACCATCTATAAAGTTGGGTCAAGGAACATACTCTAAAAGAATGTTATTCTGCAATACACTTTTTTTTTAGGCCACAATGATCCTTATCACAAACCGTTTGATCCCAAAATTAATATACAAGCTCTCCAAAAATGTTGGGCCAGACACTAAGTTGATGAACTGAAGTTTCAATGAATTAAACCTTTTTTCTCTCTTTTTCTTTCAGCTAGTGACCTTGACCTTCAGACCATAAAATCTTTAGGATTCTTTCTTACCCATCTGGAAAGTGATAAACAAACTTTCAGGAAGGTTAATGGTCAAGAACCAAACTTTCTGTGCAGGAACAATTTTCACTGACAGTTAATGTGCTCTGACCTATAAACCAAAACAATGAATGTTTTCATCTTCACCCCAAATGAAGCCAAAATTTGGTTAAGGACTGTAAGGTACAACTAATGTTACTCTGCACAAACCATTTTTCTTCTTTCAAGCACAATGACCTTGAAATTTGACCTTATGACCCCAAAATCAATTAAGTTCCTCCTTTACCCCTAGTAGAATAAGACTGGTAATTATAGATGGTGAAGATCTGGGATGCACTATTTTGAAAAATATCTAAATATATACAAAATTTACAATGATCAAAACCATGCTGTTTAATCAAAATGATTAGAAATACACCCTGCTCCACTTCTACCCATTTATACTTACTGAACAGCTAGCATCTGTTATAATGTGCATGACATACCCCACATAATTAGCCATTCTTTCATTTACTGTACATATTTTACCTCTTATAACAACTGGATTTAATTTGCAAAACATCTTTGCTGAATATAGCTGGACTTTTCTGTACAAAATCCCTTGATAATTGTCATGTTATTTCTAACTGCAATGTGTCTGGGTAATGCTGTATGCATTTTACCATATCAACACTGACTACAGCCTTAGAACCTTAATGACAATCATTAACAACACATTACATTTATCATATACTTTTTATAACTATAAAACAATGCCAAAAGGGAAATGAAAATCTTAATCTACTGAAAAGGTTTGAGTATTATATGTATTTGTTTACTCATAATCTAGCTCAAGGGCACATGGTGTCACAAACAAATTTGGAAACCTAACTTTAATGGCTACAAGTATGCTGGTGGCCAAATTATGCAGCTGCATCAAAATCAGCAAACGCCTTTACACTAATAAAGAATATGATAGGAATACACAAGCACATGCATACACACAGCCAGATACATTTCTTTCCAAACAGCTGGTATTATAATAATACAGTATGAACATGAATTTTCCTAATTACAATGATGTGCCTCTGGGAATTTAAATTACAATTCTCATTAAGACAATATTATCAGTTACAAAACCAAACAAGAGTCTCTTGATGGGTTTGACTGTATATCGGTTGCAAAGAATTTCCTGGAATTCAAAATAAAACCAATGCTTCATTTAGCTGCCCAGTGATGAAATCATATCTGATATTCTTCAGCTATAAGATTTTTAAATGAAATCAAGATTACCTTTGTGGCAGATATACTCAAGGTAAAATAAATACCTTTATCATTTAAAACCAAATAGAACTCTTAAGAAGTCTTTCAGTACAGACCCCATGACCATTTTTATAAGAGCAGTAGAGAGAAAATTTTCCAGACGATCACTGATGCAGGCATACTGAATGTTTAAATCATATCAGTTTTCTAAAATTTCAGCTTTTTAAAGAGTAATGGTGCTCGAAGAATGCCAAAGTAGACTGAACAAGGAGTGCATTTTCCTTAACATAATGAACATCTGATCACATTCACTTTAATATGACAAGATATTTGTTTTGCTTAAGAAACCTAACTAGTGGTTCAAACAAATTCACTTTTCCTTGTCTAGCATCACTCATCAAACAACTGAAATGATGGTTCACAATGGCAATACTGTAGAGTAGCAAAACATAATTTCTACATTTCTTGGAAATAATGAATGCAAGATTCATGGCATTTTCAGCCAATCCCTTTATCTGCCTCAATACACCTTCAAAATTCACAAATTTTATGAAAATTAAAATTTTAGTGGAATTTTTAAAAATGTGCATCCTACATGTGACCCTGTACATGCAGTGATTTGTATCAAATTTTATTTCTTGTTGTGCATTGTTATTTATAGTCAATACACAACACTGGTACATCATTTCAACATACTTTCATTGTCTAATTATATTATTTGGATCATTTTTTAAAGCTTTCCAAATACCAACTACTGTTACATTCACAGACTATGTCTAATTCAGTTTCTGATAGAAGCTTCTACTCACAGACCCCATTATGTTAATGGTATGTATAACTGGTGTCACAGCTGGCAAATGTGTTGACAATAGGGGTTGTCTATACCATACCAGAAGTTTTGGAGCCAGAGTACCATAATTCCAAATTTCAATGATGATTACAGTATCAATATAATCCTAGCAAGTGTTGATATTTATGGACCTCCTTTAAAATGATATGTTGCTCCTACCACCAGCAGAATCACATGTATGCAAGCATTTTTCTGATAAAGGTAAATGGAATATTCAGCAACATTTCAATTTTCATTCATGTGGTCTGAATATTAAATAACAGCAAAACAATTAATATCCAATCAATCTTAGGTACAAACAAAATATGTTGTTGTCTTTGGAAATCTTATTGACACTTTTAACACATTATTGCCTATATCAAGCCAAGGAAATGGGTGCTATGTGTCATTACCAAAGCCACACCATGATAACCAGCATGATCATTACTGAACCCATTATCCTTAGATTATGAGTCTGACCATGTGCTATCCACCACCACCACTCCATAAAAAGTCCACAAAAAACAATTAATTACTTAATTTATCATCAAAGAGGAAATGATTAAAACAATAACACTTCAGTGTAGTGGAGTGTTGCAAATACACAAATATGTGGAAAATGAACTGTAACGTTATCTATTTATTTTTTACATTTATCTAATACGAGTAAAATTATTCTGATTCAGTACACACAGAAATCCTTCTGTGTCACTGATCCAGGCACCTTACGTTGGATCTGCTCTGGATCCACAAATGGAATAGCTCCAACATGAAGATCCTTTTTTGCAAACAGTAAACTCCACTAAATTAATCTTCAAAACCAATATGAACAAAAAGCATTTTAATGCTTACAAAAATATTATTACGTACATCTATGCATTACAGGTTTAACCTGTGTCTTTTAACCGGGCAAATAGGTTTATTCTTCTGTTCTTTATTTCGATTTTCAATAATGCGTTTTATTTTACCGTTTTATTTTGCGTCACCCATGCAACTAATTACCAACGCGGTATTGTACATAAATAGGGTTTCAGAAACTAGATAATCAAGGGACACAACTCTTACATATTTGACAACAGAATGCCAGCGTAGATACATTTACCAATCATAACGCTTTTACGCACGAAAAAATACATCGATATCAAGCTGCCACTTTACTAACTAACCACTGCATATTATAAGCCCACGTATCATTCATAATCAAGATTTAAAAATATTCAAAGTTACTTTGAAAGTGTGGGTTAAGAAAAGCGGGCTTAGGAAAGCCAATTGTCTGCTACAGACGCTTGATCTGAAAATTGCAGAGTTAACTGTCAGTAGATATTATTTATATCATACTCTCTACATGTAATTCACTTACCATAATTGCTGTAAACTGACACGTTGTTTCATAATTATCGCAACACTGGATAGTCGTTTGCAGTCACTGACCATGCCTCACGGGTTTCAGAGGTAATCTATTTTTAGATCAGTATAAAAAGGCCGCACGCGGTGGCACAATGCCAAAATTGTATTTGGCACATTGCCAAGATTGCTTAACGGTTAGAATACGTCAAATGTTGGTGAATAATGGTTTCCAGTTTCGTAAAATAATCAATTCGATGCTTTTGGATAAAAATTAGTCAGTATGTGAATTCGACATGTTGACAAGAAATGTTTAAATACGTGCTAAAAGTCCTTTTCTTTAAACATCATGACATTTTTTTTTGGTATTTATATTTGCGTTTATATTGTTTTTATTGAAAACATAAATGTTATTTTTTTTATTTAGTGAATTAAAGAGATATGGTAAGAAAGGTTGGGGTCCTTTTCTTATATACATTTAACTAGACATATTTTTAATTAAATCGCCTAGTTAGCCAGTAGTCATTAGCTGAACTGGCACTTCGCCCGGCCATTTACAAACGATGCTCGTTATAGGCATTGAAGGGCTGCAAAGGTTAAAGGTTATTCGGAATACCCGTTGACCGTGTCCGTTTGAAAGCTTCAACAATTGAGGGCAGAAATAACACAACTTGCAGATATGTTATATGAAAGGTGATGCTTGTGATAAACTGAAACGTAATTCTTGCATTTTGTGTTTAAATGGGAAACAGTTGGGGTGGGAAGGGAGTAGGGAGTGTGGAAGGGGGTATAAAATCAAAAACTGTATTAACATTGAATACAAGGAATCTTTATGCCGATTAATTTCTGACCTTAATGCAGTGGGATGAAGCTTCTTTATTCCAGCAAAAAACCCTGCTAATTGATCTGTTTAAATGGCTATTAATCTATATGCCTGCGTGTAAACATAGACATTTGTATATTTCAGTTTAGATAACAGTGATGGTTTAAAGAAAGAATTATGAAAGAGCCAAAACTCCAGATTTTATGTTGCTTTCATTGCAAATCTTCATAACAAGGTTAGTACAAGCGCAAAAAAAAAACCGGAACGTTTCCTATCATGTTTTTTTCTTACAGTGAGGGGTGTAAAATTATACTCTGCAAACGCTTAAATTTTAGGAGCCCCTTTTTTTCGCCCCTGACACTCTCTCGCCTACTTCTGTGACTGCCCTCAACCACAAGGGCTCGTATCGTTTCTTACAATTTACCCGTCATACAGGTACTATAAACAACTATATAATAACTAGTTATTATATAGTACATTTATGACGGTAAATTATAATCATCGATACGAGCCCCTGTGCCCCCATATCCCGTAACGTAAGGTATTAAAATGTGTTTACTAAAAGAAAAATGTAAATTTGTTTGTAGCATTAAATGAAGTTGCATAAATTGGAAAATGTGTTGTATATCTTTTATATACAACTTTTTTTTGTTACTTTGTTAGGCCCAATTGTAATGCTGTTCTAGTATAATATTTATTCCTTCATACCGCGTGATTGGTTAGGAAATTTGATTCGTAATTTTTATCGAATAGTATATTTCCTGCGAGGTTTTATTATGCGAGGCTTCTGGAATTCAAATTATCTCAACGCTCGGCGATAAACTTATTGACCCGAACACTGGTAACCATAGCTACCGTCAATTTAATTGCCGCCCAAAAGGAAATTATACCGAGAGTACAAAAAAATGTTCAGCTATAAAAACGCGGGTCTTATTCTCCCAGGTCAAAACACGCCTAACGCTTATCGACTGCAATAAATTTACAAAGGGAAATTATCAACGTATTCACTATATAGACTTAAAACGATTTTAAATTTAAAATATAGTCATTATATTGCATTCATCGATAGCCATGCACACAGTTGATGAATCAACCTCAACTATAGATGGTGTGGTTATGAAAGGGCACGTTGGGAGGAGGAGGCCTTGGGCGCCAGACGTCTTGGGGCGCCATACCCCCAAGCGCTAGAGGTCTTGGACAGCCAAAAACCTCTTTGGGCTATCCTCGCTTAGTACACCACTACCATTCGAAATAGTCAACTTAACAAAACCAGTATCAACTCCCGACTGAAGAAAAAACGATACATAAAAATACAAACGAATGCATCACTGTCTAAATCAAAAGGAACTGGTTATAGTTAGACAAAACTATGTGTGAACGCAAATATTTTAACTGTTAACATTCCGAAAATGGAGCAGTTGTGACCGTTTATGTTAATTTACGTGTTTGGAACCTGATACGGTGATGAATCAACAAAATGCCATTTTAGGATCGTAGTGTACTCGATGGTCTTTTAGGACCAGGATGACTCGTTTTCATGTAAAGAAAGAATCAAGACGAAGTCGAGCGAAGCACGAACTTGTTTGCTCATTGACATACCCAATTTTTACAAGTAGCAAGTTTCCCTCGAGTTTTCTACATCTTAGGTTGAAGATTAAATTCTATATTGAAACCAATATCATATTTTCCACTGAATATTCTTTGAAGATGTTCGGATAGGATTCAAATATTTGTCAATGTTAATAGAAGTAGACTATAAAATCTAGCATTTCATTGTCTTATATGGTATTTATTAAAACTACCCTCACTCTCCACCCGTTACAGGCCAGGCCACAACGAAAACACTCAGTACAGACATCCGAATTTAATCTTATCTAATCTTAGAGGGTACTGGTGAGTCAATCTGATTAAAACCAGATCTCCGCTGTCCCAAGTGAAGATCTCACGACGACCACTTAAGGTTCGTGTTTTGGTGACCTTTGTATTAGTCAAAAATCTGAAAGTGAGTCAAATTGTTTGATACACATTCATGCTCTTCATCCACACTGCTTTGTCTCAAAACGCGAAGATGTAAGACTTCATCTGACTAGCTGATAAAATTGCGATTATGGTATTAACATAGGTTTCCAGAACATGCCCCTTAAGCTGTCACTGTCAGATTTTCATGTATAACAGTTAAGATCTGATTTTAATCAGATTGTTGAAGACTGAAAATCAAACTTGTACGTGCAATTTTCAATGTTTATCTTCAAACACTGTACGACTATTAAATGTGGCCTTTGTATAAAGGAGATTCGCAGCCCAATATTTAGGAAATTTTCAAAAAGGCAATGGAATAATGGAAATAAATTATAATGTATGCTAATAACTATAGTTTGTATAGAAAAAAACAGGAAGCAACAAGCAATATTGTCACAGTACACTTCTCGATCCTAATGGCTATATTCAAAAACCTAGTCAACTGGTTCGTGTACATATTGGTGACACGAATCTGAGGTCAGCATTGCTGTTTTTGAAGACAGTAAAGTAAACGATAGCGTCCGACTTTAAGCATGGTCATAATTTCATTTCTGTGTGATGACTTTAAGAAAATGAATAAATGACCGAATATGAAAATATATTGGAAATGACTTTACGAGATGAGATGATTGTTGTTGGTGGTAATGGTATATGGGATTAGCTATAATTTCTCCGGATAGAACTAACGTCTGATAACAGTTGATGTTTTTTATATAGGGTTAACGCATATAAAAAAAAAGGCTTTCATGAGAGTATAATTTCGTTTCCAGCGTTCTCGTTTGATCGCATAAACAAAAAAGCGTTCTTTTTAAACCGGATTTTTGAGAGGAAATAACAATGCACATGCTTAAGAGCATTCCTAGTGGCACTTAAAAATGCTTAGCAATAGAGGCATAACACGTATCCTGCACTTAATAATGTTAGTAAATTTTGTCTTTAAGTGATTTATCAATATAGGGATCTGGTGGAATATCCGGATATTTATCAGGTTTGACGTTATTCAATTTAAACTAATTACGCGTTGTATGGTTTACAATAGAAGATAATATGTGCCTAGTTTGTTGCTGTTTTTTTTTGGCAAACTGTCAACAGATTAGATATGTACTAAATAAATATTTGAATACCAAGCTTCATTTACGAAACTGATTTCACGAACTGTGAAGAATCTGAATAATCTGTTTTCGTAAACACTTAGCAATGTTTTACTGCGTGGCTAGAAGGGAGGATAGAGAGAAAAAGGGGGAATTCGGACTCTCTCAAAGACAAAATGTCATGTGTAATGGTGTCGATACATCTGCATCTTTTGGGGGAAGCTCTGGCAGCAAGAGGTTGTGGAGATCGCTGTAAATACCGACAGACACTTATATGAATTGGGCTTAACGACTGAAGTTTTCAGATGGGCTCGGCCTTTATATATCCCTAAAAAACGTGGAGTATCTACGTGTCCCAATCAGAATGTCCGTTTTGAGTTAATTATTGTAAAGAGGCTATCGCTTTTGTTCAACTCTTAACATGAATTATGATTAATTTTGGTAAATTGGTTTTTGTTCCACTCGTGACATTGATTACAACTCGTAATATGGAGTAATAAGTAAAAAGAAAACGAGACCTGATTCTTTCGACTGAATAATTTCTTCACAGTGAAAAGAAAGCGAGTAAATCGTTTATTGTTATGAATTCTGAACCAGGATATTTAGGATTACACTTGTGAAAAGTGGCTTCTAAAGTAAGTCGGTTTTAAATCGTTTATTGCTATGAAGTCTGAACCAGACTATTTAGGATTACATTTGTGAAAAGCGGCTTTTAAAGTAAGTCGCTTATTATATTATATCAGCCATGAAATTGAACCAAGCTATTCAATTTGTAACTAATCTCAATTTGTAAGGAACTAGATAGTCCTACATACTGTTTAATTTCTCTACCCAAATTTGATATCCTAATACTTCTATTCGAAATTCAGAAAATACGTATGTTAGGTCAATTCGCTTATTCGAAATTATTTAAATCTGACAAAAATAAAATACCTGATATTTTATATTCACCGATATTTGCTGTCTATCTAGGCTGAGATTTTATCTGTTGCATTACAGATTCAAGAGTCGTCGCGAAACGTCATGCTGCTTTTTATTTCAAAATCAAAGGCCAGGTATTTGATAAATATCTGTCCTGATATTGAATTTCATTCTGTACAAGTAAAATGATATAAGCTGTTTTTTGTGCTAGTTTACCCCGAATATTTTATTTTCACCACGATTCGACTGATTTTATGTTTGTTTATTTATTTTTGTTTGGGGTGATTAAAATCTTTTTTGCGTGGCTTAGGAATCTCGCCAGGCACAAAAGGCGAGAGTTTCGTGAGAGCATGTGGACCTTCTCTTCACCGCAATGACTTGTGAGGTCTTACACCTTTCAAGGAATTCGGAATAAAGTGTTATATTTGTATAGATTGCAAACAGCGTTGGTTTCAAGACAACATAAAATGAAAAGAGAGAACACGTTTATTCTTCAGTAAATAAAATCAACATTCTGCATCTACAATTACATTTGAAAACAAAGATGAAATTATTCTACTTTAGCACAAAGTCAAATAAGAATCACCAATGTGAGGGATTTTTATCTTGGGGTGGGGGTACTCCCAATATTATACTTAAACTAATGTAGACGTCCCACTCAGGCTCGATTTTGGAGGGAAGTTAAATTAGTGAAAGATTGATGTAAAGCTCTGAGCTTCCACTCAGCAATGTCGACGGTTAAATGGTAAAATATACGTAAAATGTTGAAATTCAATTAATACAAATTTAATAACAATTCAATAGTCAAATGATTCAAATTTCCAATTACACTTCTTCCGCTCAACCCTTTAATAGCCTACTTCATCACTTGATTAGCAGTGTGAGATGGATTTCCACCTGTCCTTGTATTCTACTCATCTCTGGTATTCTTCTCTCTCCTATTTCTCCCAATTCTTTCTCCTCTTCCACTCCGACTTTCTCCAATTTAATTCTCCCCCTCCTCGGCTTTTATATACGTCTTCTCCTCCTCCACTTTCTCCTACAGACTCATTTTCGTCCTCCTCCACTTTGTCTCCACATTCTCTCCACTGACAAGACTTCTGTAGACTTTGACTGTTCGGCTAATCTCAATTCAGTCTCCACCTCTTGGAGACTAAGGATTCAATGTGACTGGAAGTCCTCTATCCCCGAAAAAGCGTCATGAACAAAAACACAAGGACTAAACAATGTTTTCTCTTTAACTCCCTTTACCGGCAATTACGACCCTATTGCTCAGCGATCTGTCCAGGTGAACCTAAATTATCTTTCGAATTATGAAAGTTATCATTCCGATCTAAATTGTCATCACACCCTCTTTCTTAAATTCCGATTGTATGTCGCTGTGAACCGATCCACATGACCATAGAAGACTAATAATTTTACTATATAGTCTCTACATTTGTTTCTCAGTACTGAACTTTCCGAACCGGTCCCGAGTGGCCGAGTGGTCTAAAGCGCTGTCCGTTACGGATCACTGCCATCTCACCTCTGTCTGCGTGGGTTCGATTCTAGGATTCGGCAAATGTGGATATGTGAGAAAGCTTGCCAGTAGCTTCTCGTGGGTCGGTGGTTCTTTTCGGTGATTTCACGGTTTCTTCCTCCACCATTAATACTGGCCGCCATGAATGGCGTTAAACCCAACAACAACAACTGAACTTTCCACTGTGTGACAATAACAAGAAATCATATGTTGATCAAAAATACCTTCAAAGATGACTTTACGGTGAAGTTCTTGTCAAGGGTTGACCAGCATGTTTTTGAGAGGCTGAACTATAAACAAAATACCATGCAACGGAACACAGATTTCACTTCCGAATCATCACCATGGCCTTATTACTCAATGTGCACTGTCGCCAAAATACACACATACAACCACATCATAGCTCACATTCTAAAAAATAAACAATTGCCTTTAAATCTTTACCAAGAATAGCTAAATCTAACTCTTGTGTCACCACCAAACGCAGGCAGGAAAAATTATCTAAAAATAGACTCTGACTACATTTGTGGGTATTGAACCGGATTTATTAATTGCGTCCCGATTCCATATAGCGGATAATGTCCCTCTCGCTATCTGTCAACGTGGAGACGGTTGAGAATAAGCCTCGTTCACCACGTGGACTTCCCTTTGGTCTTTGTACTAATCGTTTACACCTAGGTGTGATAACTGCAAACGTTTGCTGACATTGCGAGATCTATCGCTTTTGCCCATTCAAGTTTTCCGGTCTCCGACTGGTTATGTAACACTGTAAGAGTTCAAGACAGTAAATGATAGCTTATACATGATTTTATAGCTGGGGCTTAGCAAACATTACATCGAATTTCACATTTTCTTTGTATCAGTTTCTAAATTAGCATATGAATATCTGCAAATGATTAAACTACCAATTAAGTAACATGTACAAAAGTAGGAAGCCAATATTTCTCAGAAATACTATTCATAAAAGCAGAAAAATCTAAGCTTATCAATCTCAATGTATAAAATTTCGTTTGCAAACGAAAGGTTATCAGTGAAAAACGTGTCCAGTAACACAATCAAGATCATCCGCTCAAACAGTGATGACAAAATTACTAAGAATCAATACCTAGTGTTACACATTTTCCATTTCACGAGATATATATTTCTAAGAATCAATAACTAGTGTTACACATTTTCCATTTCACGAGATATATATATTTCTAAGAATCAATAACTAGTGTTACACATTTTCGTTATCACGAGACAAAATTACTAAGAATCAATACCAGGTGATACACATTTTCCTTTACATGAGATAAAATTACTAAGAATTAATACCTAGTGTTACTCATTTTCCTATTCACAAGATATATACTTCTAAGAATAAATATCTAGTGCTACACATTTTCTATTCCCGTGATATATATTTCTAAGAATCAATACTAGTTTTAAACACATTTTCCTCTTCACGAGACAAAATTACTAAGAATCAATAACTAGTGTTACATATTTTCCTTCTCACCAGACAAAATTAATAAGAAACAACTCCTAGTGTTACACCTTTTCCTTTTCACGAGACTAAATTACTACGTATCAATACCTAGTGTTATACATTTTCCTTTTCACAAAACTAAATTACCAGGTATCCATACCTAGTGTTACACATTTTCCTTTTCACGAGACAAAATTACTAAGAATCAATACCCAGTGTTACACATTTTCCTTTACACGAGACAAAATTACTAAGAATCAATACCCAGTGTTACACATTTTCCTTTACACGAGACAAAATTACTAAGAATCAATACCCAGTGTTACACATTTTCCTTTACACGAGACAAAATTACTAAGAATCAATACCCAGTGTTACACATTTTCCTTTACACGAGACAAAATTACTAAGAATCAATACCTAGTGTTGCACGTTTTCCTTTTCACGAGACAAAATTACTACAAATCAATGCCTAGTGTTACATATTTTCCTTTTCATGAGACAAAAATACTAATAATCAATACCCAGTGTTACACATTTTCCTTTACAGGAGACAAAATTACTAAGAATTAATACCTAGTGTTGCTCATTTTCCTATTCACAAGATATATACTTCTAAGAATAAATATCTAGTGTTACAAAGTTTCCTTTTTCCGAGATAAATATTTCTAAGAATCAATACTAGTTTTACACATTTTCCTTTTCACGAGACAAAATTACTATGAATCAGTACCTAGTGTTACACATTTTCCTTTTCACGAGATAAAATTTATAAGAATCAATAACTAGTGTTACACATTTTTCTATTCTTGAGATATATATTTCTAAGAATCAATACCTAATGTTACACATTTTCCTTTTCACGAGACTAAATTACTATGTATCAATACCTAGTGTTACACATTTTCCTTTTCACGACACTAAATTACTACGTATCAATACCTAGTGTTACACATTTTCCTCTTCACGACACTAAATTACCAGGTATCAATACCTCGTGTTACACATTTTCCTTTTCACGAGACTAAAATACTAAGAATCAGTACCTAGTGTTACACATTTTCCTTTTCACGAGACAAAATTACTAGGAATCAGTACCTAGTGTTACACATTTTCCTTTTCACGAGAAAAAATTACTAAGAACCAATAAATCCTGTTACACAGTTTTCTGTTCACGAGATATATATTTCTAAGAATCAATACCTAGTATTAAAACTTTTTCCTATTCACGAGATATATGTATTACTAAGAATTAATTCCTAGTGTTACACATTTGCCTATTCGCGAGAAATATATTTCTAACAGATACAGAACAATCCCTGAAGTTCCTTCGCACAGCAAGAAATGAGAAGATTATGATAAAATTCTTATCATAATAATGTTATAATTGTACAGCATACGAATGCAAGGGAAATGCAGTTACGGACAATTTCGTAAATGTATAATTGTAATGATGGCTACAATGTCTTCAGACATAATTAATATGCTAGCATGAGTTGCCATAAAGAATTATAAAACATCAAAAGATAAACTGGCAACATTTACATGTCACAAAGAATAAGATAATTTCTTGCCTGTAACGATGGGAAAAGAATTCATTGCATTACAAATAACTTGTCCAGAATATATTAATTTTGGTGAAGATGGACACAACGAAGTGGCGACTAACGTAACCTGTAGTGACATAATGCAGTCGCTTAGCCCATTCTAGTTCTAATTAGGGAAAAGACACCCTATTCTGAGACAGTGTTCGAGTCTCTCTTGCCTCACATGTCAATTGTTATCTATATTATATTGACATTTTAGAAGAAAAAAAAAACGTAGGCTGACAAAATTGATTTACACGAAACAAATGATATTTGTCCGTAACAAAAAGTTGAGAGCTAGCTGACTTACCTCTATGTCAACGTGTATTATCAGTCCTAAACTTACACAGAGAAAACGAAAAGTTGTCTCGCTATCTTACGTCATTTTTGCACCGAACGTAGCAATATACTTTAAATTCAATATGTGGGTTCTGCTTTTTAACACTGTAGCAAATTCGATCGTAACAATACGTTGCTTCTGAGTTCTCAAGCCTAGAGCAGAAAAATGTTAAAGAGCAGTTTACAACAAAAGAGCGGATAACAATACAACATGCACAATATTCGTATTACTATTATTGTTATTGATATTATTTGTTGTTGTTGTTGTTGTTGTTGTTGTTGTTGTTGTTGTTGTTGTTCCCGCTCCTGCAGTTGCTGTTCAAGCATCATAGACAATTGTCATCGTGACTGGGACGTAAATTCCACAGTACTGCTTCTGTGATCGCAGTTATTTAGGTAGAGGAACTAAATCTCTATAATAGAAAACATAATATTCTCCTAAATTATAATCAATGTCACATTTAACAAGAACACAATACATATGAATTGCTAATCTTTCCTTTAGAGAAGGAACTCTAAAGGTCAATCAAGATTTGCAAGATGAAACGATAGGGTATATGCTATTGAGGTGTGCTTGAAAGAATCTTTATTATGTAAATTATTATCAAGATGAGATAGTGTTAGTGTTGCAATCATTATTAACGAAGTTGGAGAGAATATACATATTTAGGGTATGGTATATTATGGTAAAGAAGGGGGTGCTTGAATGAATATTCGGGAACAATGCGGTCCGTAGTTTCGTTGCTTTGTTTTTCTTTTTTTTTAGGAGGTAGGTATGAGAGTGGAGAAACGTGATACTTTGACGTGAAAATAGAACACGAAAACACAATAGTTTACTAAAAAGTGTATGTGCCGAAATTAAACTCATGGGAAAGGAAGTCGGCGAGGTAACTTCTACATGTACACATCGACAGAAATGCAAATAATGTTAATCGTGGATTTGCCGATAATGTTGTAAGTCAAGAGTACAATCGAATGCTAAAATATCGAGCACTACGTACAGGTAATTTAATTCAGAGACAAAGGATTGCGTGTTCACATAATGTAGAAAACTTTCTATAGATCTGGATAAGAGCAGCCAGTAAGGTCATGGGAAAATATGAAAAGAATAATTGTTCCTATGTGATAACATCAGTTATAGCATTGAAGCAGTCGCGAGCATTATATGCCTGGTCATGTACTAAAATTGCCTGTAAAAGCGTCTTTTAAAAATTTCTTTTTTGTTAGTTTTGTTGTTTGTTGTTGTTGTTGTATTGTTTTCTATTTTTTGTTTTTTGTTTTGTCTCATAAAACGTAATTACACGAGCAGAAATACTTAAGACGTTTTTATTCGACAACATATTTAACTACATGTTCGCTAGCTTCTGCTAGAATTTCTAGACTGACAAGTATCATAAAAGTTTTGCATATATCAAAACTGTCTCTCTCCTTTTCGGTCGTATGTTAAAATCACTGTTACTGTAAATGTTCAAAAGAGTTTGGAAAGGTTAATGGACTGAACATGGTTTTCAAAAAAAAAGCTGTCCTGTGTTTAAAGACGATGCCAACTAGCATAGGTATGGCTGTTTCGACACCTGTCATTTGTCACTTCTGCAGTGGACCATGTCTAACTATCATGTACAGACTTCATCTAGCGATACGCTTTAAGTCAAATGCAGACTGACACCATGAGACGGAACATATCTATCCAGAGATGCACGGACTAAGATGAAACTATTAGAATAAAATTATTGGAATTTGCATAACTATTCGAACAAGAAAATTATAATTCCACCCTTAAATTTGATGCTTTCGTTGTGGAACTAGCATCTATGCTACAATCTGTACATCAATTAAACTATGGTCAAAATGATAATCTACATCTACCTGATGCTATATGTGAATGATTGTGTAATATTTTTAGAGTTGCATAAGTCTAACATTCTTCTGTCCGTGCCCAGCAGATCAAGATACCAAGCAGCTCTTCACTAATTAACGAATGCAGAATTAAACTTGATATATCATTATTCCAGTAATTATCAATATGAATTCAGCGATCACTTATCTGAACATTGATTATTAGTCTTATCCTGATTACATAGATGGCGTTCTTTCTTTTACCCTATCCAATGGTACAACCGAAAAAGAATTGAGGGGAATCAGTACCCTACGTTTACCTCAGAATAAATTATACATCTTCAGAAACCATAAGAAGTTTAGTTGATATCGATACATTCGTTGTAAACCAATATTCTGCCACTGTACTGATTCATTTCACTGGTTTACTAAAATTGGTCAAACAGAGTTCCTTCTGCCATAATGATAGTTATGCCAAGTTTTGGCATCTATGGACATCATTTGAGATTGACTTTCACAAGATCGCCTTAAAGTCTGATAAAAGTTGTATTAGAATCAGAACCAAGATATGCACGCGATCTGTTAGGTAGTACTTAAAAATCGTCTAATTCTAACCAAAACAACACAACGTAATGGTAGTTTTCATATTGCGGGTTCTTCAAGGAAGTATGCACGCATATATATGGTTAATAGTGCACCGTAAATGTTTCAAATTGTATGAGTGAATGCATGTATAATGTTATATTTATAAAATGTTTCCATTATGTGCTACCAATAATGTTCCTTTTCAGACTGTATTTTTTCATTTTATGTTAATCGTCATTTCTTACTAAACCCTATCTTTAGTTTTTTTAATTATTGGGGGATATTTTTGTTCCCTTGTTTGATTTTTGTGTTTTGTTTTGTTTCTTACCTGTCTATGGGGACCCTTTACCACGGAGATAAGCCCAAAGTGAGCAGGAGTAATTGTTTTGATTGGGAGAGAATTATTTGAGTCAAGAGGCTTAAATAACTTTAATTTGGAGTGGAAGCCTTTGAAGGTAGATCGTTTGAACTGAGTCATAGAATAAGCAACTATCTGTGTGTGTGATATGAATCCACATTAATAACTGTTCAAACCCTCTAAAGGCATGTCTTTCGGACTCTTTTCGCTAATTACATCATACAATCAACAAATATGTTGGCTGTAATATGTCTATAATTGGAGCCCAGCTCTTCGTGGATTACATAGCGTCTTTTCCAGGTCCATGGCTAGATTGAGAACAAATCTGTTCTAAATGGCCGGAATAAAAGGAACCCAATTACAGGTATCCGGATGGGGGGTGGTGTTTTGTTTATTGCTTGATTATAAATACCGTAGTGCTGATATTTTTTTTTCATTTCTGGTAAATTTGCTGCACATTTTACCAGTCTTTCTGTATTGCTGAGGAGAAAAACACTATAGACATATGTACTGTTAAAATCTACAAATAATAGTATTCTTTTATATTGTTTTTCTTGAAACATTTTCTCTTTGCAGCTTGCTTGTTCTTTAGAAGACAACTGTAAGTATTTAATTAACATAAATCAGCATAAACTGGAATGTTATCATAGTCCAGAAATGAGTTTTTTTTTATTTTATATTCTGTAAAGTTTCGTGTAAGCAGAGTTATCCTTTCTGCACTTAATTTTGAAGATTAAATTGGCTGATACAAACTTTACAAGGGTAGCAAATTTATTAGGCATTTAAGAAAAATACGTTATCTAAATCGGCACGCTCGCCAAAACTCGGCTTTATGTTTCCTCCGTGGCAATGATGTGGGAACGTGTTTCGTTTGACTTATCGAGGCATTTTTGAAATTTCTTTGAATATTTTACTTTTGGAAATTTTAAATGATCTTAGCACACAGCTAACTAAAATAACTCCTCCCTTGTGTTCCAAAAGTCAACCTGAAAATGTCTAAAGTACACTATCCTTGGCAGCTATTAAAATAGAGAAAATGAATTTTGCCAAACTAAACAAAACCATCTTCTACAAGTGCAACGAATGAATTACCAAATACATAAAATGTAAAAACAAAACCAAGAAGTTATCGGCTCTTTTGCTTACTATTTACCTCTGAAGTTCGAGAAGTAAAAATGAGCAAGTAGAGCTAGCAATTGTTTCAAAGGTGCACATCTGGAGTAAGGCCCAGCTATATACTTTATAACCCAAATTACGCCCATCAATCATACTATAAACTAAAGCGAATAAAAGGTTCTTTGAACAATACCTATGTATCACGGTCTACCTAGGTGGACGGATGTTTATCCAACTAACACTAATCCGGTGTTTGATCTGTGGACAAACGCCGCGAGCAAGAAGCCAGCGATACGTTGTCGCCAAAAAGTTCTTTGTGCAAAACAGGGCATGATAAATTACCCCTGGGTGCTAATCCTTTAATAGGACATCAAAAGACCCATTTGTAATAAAATGATAGGCAACTTATATTGACAGTTCCGCTGATTTACAACTTGGGAATGGTTAGTCCACCGCATCCAATCAGAATTAAGCTAGTGGGTGGGCATACCTCAAAGTTTCGAGGATATCAAACTGACTCCATACCAGAATTATTTAGTAGACCGAGGCAGATTACAAGATGATTGCATGATTAAAGGCTACTCCGAGATACGCTCTCGTAAATTTGGCGTGAATCGCAGGGAAAAGAATGGAACAAAGAAAGCTTCAATAAGGTAGATATTCGTTTGATTTTTGACTCACACATTGCAACGCCGTAACTGTAAGTACTAATATTATGTTTGCGCAATTACTAGTAGCATTGTTAGAATGAAGAATTACTTTGTAGAGTTTCATTTGTGTACTTATTTTAGATTTGTATTGGAGTTAGGAAATGATTTATGTAAGCAAGATTATGAATGTTTGTTTGAATATGTTCAGAGCATAGATAGTTACATATTTATATATTTGTATGATTTGTGATGCAAAATAGATGTGTTGGTTATTATGTATTGATGTGAATCAATTATAGTTGCCTGTATACGATTAATAGATAGCGTGCTTTATGGTGTGTTATTATGTTATAATTTTACATTTTGTTTACCATTCATGATTGTATGAGTATTTCGGTGGGAATGGATGCGTAACCTATGAAATTTGATAGCCTTATCTGATGATAAGTTATCTGGGATTAGTGTGAGTTTATGTGCCAAGCAAAGTAGTACACCCTCCTTGTGTTTTATAGGAAGCTTTCCGGGTGGGATAACTTCAATTAGAAGGAGAGTCCCGATAGTCTGAGACAGAAGACTGAAGTAAGACTGTCGGTACAGTCAGGGTCGACGGATTGGAGTCGACGGTTCGACGAGGAAGTCGACGGAACGGGAAGTGGAAGTGGAGAGGAAATTCTAAGGAGCAAAAGAGTAGTAGAAGTGGAGAGGAAGGTTGAAGGAGTAAAGGAGGAGTGCAGGAGAAATTTAGAGAGATAGATGAGTAAAACCAAGGACAGGGCGAAATTCTCACACTGATTCAGATGATGAAATAGGCACAAAAGGGTCGAGAGATTGGGAAGCTCGCATGTTGAAATTTTATTATTAATTAAATTGTTTTATTTAATTCCACCCCTTTGTACTTTTGTATTTAACTGTTTAATTTCACCCTTTAGTACTTTTGGATTTAACTGTCGGCATTGCTGACTGGGGGCTCAGAACCATATTCACCTACTTAACTTCTGAACCATAAACGAGCCTGGGTGGGTGCAATACCTAAATAAATATTGGAAACACCCCACCCCATTTTCATATAACCAAAGCCATACTCGGGTATAAAAATAATTAATTAAACCCCATAACACTCTAGGGTATAATAACTAAAAACCCTACCGTAACACTAGGATATACAAAATCTTTTTAAATAGTCAGCATAACTAGTGAAGAAACCAGGAGACATTCTCTTTCTTTAAAATTCTAACTATGCTTAAAACGAAACTGTAGAGCGCCACCTTAGAGAAAATGATATATCAAATATTTTGTCAATGGCGGATTGTGTTTGTTGACAAACGATCTCTTCTCGAGTTAAGAAAAAGGAGCTGACACAATTTACATGCAATGCATGTGACAACATTTTGAGTTATTAACACTTTAATGGTACTTCGCCCCCTTGAAACAAAAATGTCTATTTCTTATTTACCTTACGATTTGAAAACTAAATACGGTCAGAATATAAATCTAATTTTGTACCAATGATTGGTAATTTAAAAAAGAAACCATTATTAAGAACTCATTGAGTGTACACTTCACGTCTCATATCGTATGATTTATCGGTTTCCTTTGGATCACCCAATATATTTTTTACAGATAGATTTCATGTCAAACGCTAACACTTTAAACGTTTTCTTTACAATCCTTGCAACAACATTGGCTTATAGTTCCCAGGTGCAGAACGGTTTCATTGGTTATTTGTTTTCTACAGTTAAACTTCAGACATGTGTGCAGTTGAAATCGAGCCAGTGCCGGATTACCAAATAGATAGAGAAGGGACTGGCCTATCGCCCCCCCCCCCTGCGATAACAGATCAAAATAATATTGAATTGATTTGACCTTGAAGTATTTGGAAATAATTTGCGAGGGGGTGGGACGGGCAAGATTTCGACTGCCTATGGTTCTCCACAGGATTTAATCCAGCACTGAATCGAGCTCTGGCAAATGTTGCTCAACATTTGACAGTTTTAATTATTAAAGCATCTGTAATAAAACGTTTTAGTATAAATTATATACCATTTTCCTCACGCAATCTGCTCAGCGGAATTTACATCCTAATTGTTCTCAAGTTTGCTTTCCCCTCCCCATTTTAAGTTCAGATTATGCAAAGCCATCGCTGCTAAATACATATCATTTAAATAATATAAAAAACAATAAAATAAACAAACGTGATTGTAAAAATTAATACTAATATTAATGCTCAGATAATAAGATCAATATTCAAATAAAACAAGGGATGCATCGACGAAACACAAATTTCAGCTCAAACGAAAGAAAATTTGAATCAAGCAAGCAAACTGCAAATGAAATAAATGTATTTAAACAATAATATCAATATACAAATAGAACAAACTAGGACAAACAAAAGATAAATATCTACAGGGAAAAAAAAACAAGATAACCGCGATTGTCGAAAGAACTAAATGGTATTTACATGGAAGAAACAAACACATGCTTGCTGAGCAGACTTACAATGACACACACACACACTCACACACACACACACACACACACACACACACACACACACCGAAATATCAACAATAAAATTCTCCATATATACAAAACCCATGTGAAAACACAGGTGAAATAAACGAAACAGGATAGTAAAATGAGTATCTTTATTGAAAGAACAGAGGGCGCCCTTGCATTGTAAGAGGAGATTGCAGTC
The DNA here is from genome assembly GCA_016746295.1 of Potamilus streckersoni. Lineage (NCBI taxonomy): Eukaryota > Metazoa > Mollusca > Bivalvia > Unionida > Unionidae > Potamilus > Potamilus streckersoni. Next base: position 162,793 of record JAEAOA010001756.1, read on the forward strand.
AAGATCCCAAAATATTTCAAAATGATATATGACATAAGAGATAACTAACGCTATAGGACACACGGTACTAATTGTGTGGAAAAATTGGAACCAGTCTGGAAATGGGTCACCATAAACTATATTGTATATGGTCTTGGCTGGTCATGATTGGTTGATAATGATAATTTTAGTGAAAAAAAGTTCGTTTGAGAGCTCTGCTGTTTGCAACTGAAAACACATAGACATTGTTTTGCTGATGGAATTTCAGTCCTTTAATAGTGTTCAGTTTGTAACACTCGGTACTGAAATTAGCACCTAACTCTTTGGTCAAAGCACATGTTTCAAACACGTGTAGGGCCAGAAAATGAGGCGGTTCATATCCTTTTCTCTACAGAGAAGCTGTCATCCAAGATGCATATATACTGATAAATAAAGCTTTGATCATAAGCACTCAGAAATTTAAAGTTATTAATTTTTAATATTATGATGCTTGCATAGGTTTACTATGGGAACCATGAGTCCTTTAAACAGGGCTGTACTTAGGCATATAGTACTAATATTAGTACCTTAGTCCTACCTTGTGGACCCGGTACTAACATGAGTTTATGTGTGTTACTGTAGCAGCCGGGTGTAAATAAATTTAGTAGTCCTCTTATTTAATACTAGAATAATCGCAAATCATTGTGGAACTAGTGGTAAAACCTCGTTTACCTTTCTTATCCGATATTTTCTTTTTGATCGTCCGCCATATTAGTTCAAATAATGCATACTTTCGTTCTCAGCCTCGTTTGTTTGTGTGCCATATAAGGACGTTAATGCCTTATTTGAAAACGTAAACATATCGTAGTAAAATAATATGGCGCGGTTTGAGTTGGAAATTCTGAGCATTAAAAGTAAATACGGTTTACTGGTGTCTTTGAAATTCCACCAAGAAGCAATTATTTTCTCAACAAAACTGTATTCTGCAATTTATGCAAATATCCATTCTCCATCTTCTTGCGTTATGTCATTCAACAACTAATACCATAGCGTAGAATATCCATATATGGTCTGGCGAGCCTTGTGTAGAAAAGGAATCACGGCGAGAGTCTCGTGTTATCTGTCATGTTGGACAAGGTGAGGTTAGCATAAATATGCCAATTTATTTTACCGTGTAAGCGCTTAATATATTCAAAATAAGCCAAACTTCTTTGACAAAATGATTATACTTATTTCGTAGATTTCTAAACAATTTGTGTTTCTGACTTTAGTGAGGATTATTTTTATTGCTCCATTACATGATATGGGACCAGTTCGCAGCTTCAACCGCAACAAAACAAGTTGAGGCTACGACATCGTAGCTTTTAGACATAGTGAGGCTCTAAGTTATGGGAAGCTATAGAGCTCCTATTTTGTAAGTATTAACGGAGAATTAGGCTGTGTAACAACTGAACTTGAATTTTTTCATAATTACAACAATGTAAGTTATGTAATTTTTATAAAATATATTGCATAGATCCTATTATGGAACATATACAAAAAAATCACCGAATAAGTTACTACTTAAATATATATTATAAAAAAACTGTAACAAGTTAAAGAAAAAAAAAGGATTCTGAAATTTTGAGAGGTACCTGCAGACTGCGAGGCCATATGCTGTAGCTTGTTCGGATTATGTCTAAATCCAGTCATGGCTATAAAGCTTCTCAATGTAGCGGCATATTTGTTATCACAAGGAAAGCCACCGAACATTGCGATGTCCACCGTCAAAATCGCCATTATTGACGACTGTAATATCCCCCGTTACCCTGTCAGATCACCCTAACCACAAATATCATCATCAGTGCGCACAGACAATTGTTTTGCAGAAAGTCCAATGTAAGTAGGCTTTATTGTTTGAAATGTTTATTTTAAATTTTTAATTACTTTAGTTCTATTCACTAGAATATCATAAAATTACCAACGAGTAAGTAGAGGTGCTTGAAATTATTATATATTTGGTTTTATTAAATTATGAACCCCCTTTTTAGAGAGAGAGAGAGGGGGGGATATGCACTGACAGGTCGTTTTATGAACGTTAAATTAATTTTTATTTTAAAACAATACACCCCTTCTTCATAATGATTAATTAATTTTCGTCGCAACCATAGCAGGCCAAGTCAGTTATGCATAAAGTACACTCAGTATACAGTCTCTGTACATATACTGTATTTTTCGTCAATGTCAAATAACTCTACTTCGTTGTCTTGTTTATTTATTTTTTTTGTTTTTACTATATGTTTAATTAGTACGTTCATTTCAGATTTGTTATTGCTCATTCATATTATCTTTTCAGTTGAATAACTGATATACAAGATATGAAACTTTCAGACATTTTTATATCAAGCTGTAACATTGCTTTTACAAACAATAAAACTTGTTGTGCTGAAGCATAATAAACAGGCAAGACTGGAACTACAAAATAGCTGCGTTTAAACTTCATCAGTACTGTAATACTATAGCAAAACTTGAATTGAATAAGGCAACAAATGTAGAAAATCTGTTACTTTCAAAAATTGCAACATTGTTCATAATGATCAAACCAAGAATTCCGTGGAACGCCCTCGTTCTTGTTTCTTTTTTTTTTTTTTTCTTTTTTTTGTTTTTTGTTTTTCCACTTATTAGCCGCAATAATGATTTTTTTTACAACAAATTCCCATCTTACAATAGTGGATGAATGACAGCTATGACGTTCCATAGATGAACATGTAACACCATGAGTCTTCTAGCTCTATATTTTCTTCAACTTGAATATATTCTTCATTTTCACTATTGTGGCACAAAGAAAGTCTCTCGAGAAGATAGGTATGCTTGGACAAATATCCGTTATCATCACCCTTTGAATTGGTCACACGATTCTAATAATCTAATCATTTTTCCATTTGTATTGCAACAAAATTCCTCCACACATGAGAATAAAACGTGTGTACCTGTCATTATCAGGCATCAAAAGCAGAGAGAGAGAGAGAGAGAGAGAGAGAGAGAGAGAGAGAGAGAGAGAGAGAGAGAGAGAGAGAGAGAGAGAGAGAGAGAAGTGGCGATCTTGTTGACAGGAGCACAGGGCGTTGTTATGGGCGATCTTGACTGTGGCACTGGAAACATCGCAATGGTCGGTGGCAGTCTCCCTCGTGATAACAAATCTGCTGCTTCATTAAGAAACCTTTTGCCGTTGAGTAACTCCTGATCTCCTACATAATGTGCTGTTTTGAAATATTTTGTGCTTTTGGCTACAATCAACTCTCGCTCCCCCCTCCTTACAATGCCTGTGGCACCCTCTATTCTTTCGATAAAGTTAATCATTTGACTATCGTGTTCGTTCTTGGGTGTTGTTTATGTTATGGGATTTTTTTACATTTCTGTTATTACTTTTTATCATTTTACGTTAGTTTAACCAGCTTGGGATGTTTTGGGGTTTTTTTTATAAGAATATATCATACAATATTTACTTATGTTATGTCAATGATTTATTTTTGGTGGCAATGGCTTTCCATACCTAACATGACATGAATTAGTTATCATAGATGTGGTGTGCCAAGATCAGTACATCTAGACTGTCCCTACCGGATGCCAGCACTTCTTATAAATTACTATACGGATCCTGCCCAAATAAATTCAGTTGTTTTGTTTGTTTGTTTGTTTGTTGTTGGGGAAAGGTGTTTGTTGTTTTTTTTTTTTTTTTTTTCCTCAGTGTGTTTACATTTCTGATACAATGAAAAACCGGTTAACTTAAATTTTTTATGTAGTTTTCGGTGAAGAATAAATTGTATAGATCGAAGTGTGAGACTGAATTTTATTACCCTCAGCAGGAAAGGTTGAAAAATTAACTATGCTTTTTATGTTAATCCGATTTTTTAAATTCTATTTTAATGCATTTTTCCAGATCTAACTATGCTGTATGATTTACCTTTTCAATTTATTTGTTATATATATATATATATATATATATATATATATATATATATATATATATATATATATATATATATATATATATATATATATATATATAATGTTATAATATGCCTGAGCCATGCATAAACCCCTTCTGTGTTGCTGAAATAAATGGAGAAGACTCGCGTTTTCTTGATAATATGGAAGTAACTTAAGTAATTGGTTTGTCAGTTATAGAGGTGGCTTCCATTCTAATACTGCTCTGTGTTTCATTGCGGACCTGATAGCGCAGTTTTGTAATCGTGACTATTTCAGGCAAATCCATCAGTGTTACATACCAGACGACCTCCAACTTTTCAAGCTACGACAATCCTGTCCGGCATAATCTTTTTTTTTTTTCCTCTAAAGCTTTGCACAGACAATAATATAGAGGTACGTAGATTCCTGTGATTCCATCTAAGTTATGTAGTCTTACTGGCACTTTACCAAATGTACGCACATCTTATGTACGCTATTCCTGCTTTATAGTTAATATTGGAGTATCCAAACTGTAAACACACAATTGACAGTTTCATCTACCTAACATGTTACATGTGTTGATTTAGAAATTAAACTTACATTTTGAAGGTTATGAAAATTGTATGTTGGAACGCACAATTGCAATTAGTTGAGCCTATCCAGCATGTATTTATTTAGTCTCGCATTTTTATTGTAAGATTTCTAATGTTTTTACAAGTGATTTAGATAACTAAATCAATGAAGTTTACCATCATATCTACAACGTTATACAAATCACATGGTTTGAAATTTCGGTTCTTGGGGGATGTGATTAAAATCATTCTGATTTTGAATCGAACAACAGTACCTTTTGGTCCTAAGGAAACATGACGGCCAAGATAGATATTATCTAATTGTTGATGTTACAGCTTGCCTCACAAAACGTTTTTGACAATGGTGTTTGTCTTACTTCAATAACTAAAGAAGCTGTTTATTCGTGTTTTATTATTTGCACTATTCTCGAGTACTCTACACCTTTTGAATATATTTACTTTTGATATGAGAATTTAGCTACATAATTGTCTTCAGTAACTCCACAGGAAAAGCCTGTCCTAAGCAATGAGAATCCCACTAATCCTATCACTGAATCAGTTTAGACAAAACGAATGCAGTTTTTACTTAATTTAACTTTGCCTGAAGTGTTTTGTGAATTTTGTAATCGACATTCTGATTAATAAAACTAATAGTAAAACTATTATTGTCATTAAAATTATAATTGATATAATTAATGTTCTTTCATTCCTATTATCTGCGCTAAATTTGGAGTGCGCATTACTGCATTACGATATTTACATATAAATATTGTCTTAATGTAAATCATTTAGATGCTAATAACCAATGGGATTGCGTTTGAGCGTCGCAACTTTTAAATAAATTCTCGTTGTCTCTGAGATTATGATTTTATATTTAGAATGTTGTTCTTCTGATATGAAAATTTTCAGTATCAGGGTTTAATTTTTGAGATTGAAAAGGGCTAACAAACTAGGAGGAAGAATCAAGATACATATAATTATAGTTAAAATCTAACAAACCACACTTTGGTAAATTGTTGGCGTTCAAAACACACTAACCTCTTCCACTACGGTTCGTTGCTAGGGAATGACCTCCCGCGGTGTAATTTACCCAGTATGTATGGAGAGAAAGAAGCATGCAGATCTCCGAACAAGTATATTGAAGAAATAAACACAACGAGCCCCCTTTCAATGAACAAATAAAAAATTTAATCAATTTAACAACAAAATTAAAAATGGAAGAAATCAATTTCTTTGCTACAAAAGAAAGAAGAAAATGCACTAACATGAGCTCAATAATAGCAATACAAATTGTTTGTTTAATATTACTTGTCAGTGACAGAATTAATTCAGTTTATCATAGCCCACGAATCGTGACCTTGAGATCATCGATGGACGACATCATCACCCATGTTATCCGGATGTCGAATTTTCCATTCGTTCCTGCACTGCCAACCTTTGTGTAATCGTTTGGACCTCGAATCTTGCCAGTAGAAACTTGAACGATTTGACGATCGTCTCTAGACCTACACATCTTGCTTAGAATTTGCTCTGTTACTTGGAATTCGCACAGGAATTTCCAGGAAATTTCAGGAAGCTGTTTCCTTAAATAAATAAAAATGTTTCGCAACAGACAATAGGTCACCTTCCCAAGTATATGTCTATATTTGTACATTAACTCGGCTCAGAAAATAAAATGCACAATTTTGTCGTACTCACTCGTTTACTAACTTCTATGTTTACAAATAGAGACGGTCATTACATATATCCTAACCTTAATTCGTGTCACGCTAGCGGAGAACATTAAGTTCCACTTCACGGCGAGCACGTATGTGCCCGTATTTAACACCCCTTGACTTCTTACATTAAACTATTTAGTAGTAGTAAATTACATATGGCTTAGCTCCCTCAAATCTAACTATTCTAAAATATTTTACGTGATCAATTAAATGCTACGAACTAGTATATGAATATACACTAAATAGATCAATTAAATGTTACCAACTAGTATATGAATATACACTCAAAACATGGAATACTAGACAGAGATTTAATTCATAAATCTACGAACATTACCCTTCATTTATTAAGCTTAATTCCTGAAAATTCCTAAGCACTCCTATGTATCGGATATTCAATTACATGCAATCTTGACAATTCTCTCAATGAATTGATAATTAGAAAATCAAAGAATAAAATGTCGTGACTAACATTTCACTAAAACCCTGAAAAATGAGATCATACATACATACATCATAACATTAATACATTTGCAAATAAATCAACAAATGAAATAGCATATTAAAATCTATAAACTAAGATTGCGTACCTTTGCCGTGTCTTATTCGTTTTCCACGAACCTCCAACGTATAGTCTGTCCGCTATCCAAGATGACTATCTATCCCCTTACTCAATAACCAGAACGTTATTTCTACGTCCCGGAGTTAGTCTTACTTTCCTCAAGCAAGATTCTAGACTAAAGGAAATTTTCCAAAATAAGCGCCTAATTCTTTACAAAAGTTACGCCCTTAAGTTTCCATTAACCAATCAGAATCGACTGTATCTTAAATTCTCTTCTGTATAATCTTTGATTGACGAAACAGCTAATCATGCCGTAATTAACGTTCTTTTGAACAATCAATTATTGCCAAGATTACCCCTTTAACCGGTTGATTTTGGAAAAGGGTGTTATGCCAAAGCCTTTGTACCACAACAGGTGACTCGATCTAGTTTCGACGCGTAGAACGAATTTCCTTTGACGTTCGTTGATGAAATGAAAATAATTATATAACTGTCTCTAGCCCTTTCTACTTTAATTAAGTTGACTTTGGTACAATTCATTTAATCAATGCTTCTAAGAGTTTTCAAAAAATGTATGTATGTATGTATGTATGTATGTATGTATGTATGTATGTATGTATGTATGTATGTATGTATGTATGTATGTATGTATGTATGTATGTATGTATGTATGTATGTATGTATGTGTGTATGTGTGTGTATGTATGTATGTATATATGTATGTATGTATGTATGTATGTATGTATGTATGTATGTATGTATGTATGTATGTATGTATGTATGTATGTATGTATGTATGTATGTATGTATGTATGTATCCATCCATTTACCCTAGACTTCTTACACTAACTATCTAGTATTGTTAAATTACATATGGCTTAGACCTTCAAATCGAACTATTCTTAAATAGTTTACGTGATCAATTAAATATTACAAACTAGTATAGGATATACACTCAATACATGTCATACAAGATATAGATTTAATTCAGAAAACTACGAACAATACCCATCATTTATTAAGCTTAATTCTTTAAAATTTCTAAGCACTCCTATGTATAAAGGATACAATCTTGTCAATTCCTCCAATGAACATTCAATTACATGCAACCTTGTCTTATGAATTCTCCAAATGAATTGATAATTAAAGAAAACAAAGAATAAAATAACATGACTAACATTTCACTAAAACCCTGCAAAATGAAATCATACATACATCATAACATAATACATTTGCAAGTAAATCAACAAATGAAATAACATATTAAAATCGGGAAACCAAGATTGCGTACCTTTTGCCTTTTATTATTCGTTTCCAACGAACCTCAAATGTACAGTTTGTCTACTTTCTGAGACAACTCTCACGCCTTACTGCAAAAATCACGAGAGACGTCTTTCACGTTCCATTGAGTCGACCCCTCTTCTTTCAAGAAATATTGAAGACTGAAGAATTTCTCCAAAGCAAAACTTCTAATTTCTTACTGAGTTACGCCCATAAATCCATATTAACCAATCAGAATAGGTTGTTTCCTAAATAATTTTGCGTAGAATGTTTTATTGTCAAGGCGGCTAATCATGCCGTAATTAACATTCTTTTGAACAATCAATTGTTCCCAAGCTTCCATCTTTAACCGGTTGATTTTGGGAAAGGGTCTTAGGTCATAGCCTTGTACCATAGCATATGACTCGGTCAAGTTTCGTCGCGTGGAATGAATTTTCTTTTGACGTTCAGAAATGAAATGAAAATAATCATCTAACTATCTCTAGCCCTTTCTAGTTTAATTAAGCTGACTTTCATATAATTCCTTTGACTAATGCTTCTAAGAGTTTTCAAAATTCGACACAACATACATACATACTTACCTATATACATACATACATACATACATACATACATACATACATACATACATACATACATACATACATACATACATACATACATACATACATACATACATACATACATACATACATACATACATACATACATAAGTACGTTGAAAGTCCTTATGCTGAGGTATGTTCAGACACATGTTTCAAGCATACAGAGAACGTATCTGTGTACCACAGACAAACGTATATATATACGTCCACAAATTCATACATAATTGACGGGTGTTGGAATCCGAAAAAAAGACACATTTTCTTCACGAATAAATAGCTAAAGCTGAAACTGCTAGCTTAATTACAAAATTATTACGAAAATTCAGATTACTTTGTTTTGTTGAAGAAATATAACACTGTTGTTAACAAAATCTTCAACTGACAGTAAGTCCTACGTCTAGACGCAAATTAAAGCTCAAAAACAATTTTCTTTTGTACTATAATATAAAGTGCAAGAATATACTTTTGTAGGGCGTAAATACTTATGCATGTACTGTGCTCGTGCATCATAAATTACACAACAGGAACCATAATAGATTATATTTCACAATTTGTTTACAATATATAGATCTACATTCACGCATGAGAAACAGATGCAAGAATACAAATGTAGTTTTGAATAACTTACTTGCAACACATAAAATGTTCTTGCAACAAAGTATGAACATTTATTGGTAGATACGAGATTTATGTAGTTACATGCCTACGGATAAATATATACCTTTTGATAGTTTCATGCACATTGACAGTTACATGCCTATTTATAATTGCATACCTATTGATACTTATATGCCTTCTTATAGCTACATACCTATTGATATATGAAAATTGATAGCTACCTACCTATTGATAGATATATACCAACTGATAGTTACATGTCTATTGATAGATATATGCCTATTGATGTTAAATATCTATTGATAGATATATGAGTATTTATAGTTACATGTCTACTGATAGATATATGCCTATTGATAGTTACATGTCTATTGATAGATATATACCTATTGATAGTTACATGTCTATTGATAGATATATGCCTATTGATAGTTACATGTCTATTGATAGATACATGCCTATTAATAGTTACATGTCTATTGATAGATATATGCCTATTGATAGATATATGCCTTTTGATAGTTATATGCCTATTGATAGTTACATGTCTATTGATAGATATATGTCTATTGATAGTTACATGTCTATTGATAGATATATGCGTATTGATAGTTACATGTCTATTGATAGATATATGCCTATTGATAGTTACATGTCTATTGATAGATATATGCCTATAGATAGTTACATGTTTATTGATAGATATATGCCTATTGATAGTTACATGTCAATTGATAGATATATGCCTATTGATAGTTACATGTCTATTGATAGATATATGCCTATTGATAGTTACATGTCTATTGATAGATATATGCCTATTGATAGTTACATGTCTATTGATAGATATATGCCTATTGATAGTTACATGTCTATTGATAGATATATGCCTATTGATAGTTACATGTCTATTGATAGATATATGCCTATTGATAGTTACATGTCTATTGATAGATATATGCCTATTGATAGTTACATGTCTATTGATAGATATATGCCTATTGATAGTTACATGTCTATTGATAGATATATGCCTATTGATAGTTATATGCCTATTGTTAATTGCATGCATCCTTATATGCCTATTGCTTTTTACATGCCAATTGATATTGTCATATGTATGTATATATATATATATATATATATATATATATATATATATATATATATATATATATATATATATATATATATATATATATATATATAAATATATAATATAATATATATATATATATATATATATATATATATATATATATATATATATCCATATATATATATATATATATATATATATATATATATATATATATATATATATATATATATATATATATATAGTTTAATACAAACAATACTATCATACAGGTTAGAGAAATTAAATTCGTACTCTACGGAGTTTCGATTGATATGCCTTTTGATAGTTACATGCATATATATAAATATATTCCTCTTGATACTTACAATGCCTATTGGTTTCTACATGCCTATTGATAGATTTATGACAATTGATAGTTACATGCCTATTGATATGTGAATGTTGATAGTTACATTACCTTTGATAGATACATGACTGTTGATAGTTACATGCCTATTGATATATGCCTAATGATAGTTACATGCTTTTTGATAGATAAATGTCAGTTGATAGCCACATGCCTAGTTACACGCTTAGGATAGATATATGTCTACTGCTATTTGTATGCCTATTGATGGATACACCACTATTGATAGTTACATACCTATTGATATATGACTATTATAGTTACACGTCTATTGATAAATATATGCCTATTCATGATTACAGGGCTTTTGAAAGTTACATGCTCATGGATAGTTGCATGCCTTGTTGCATGCCTATTGATAGACATATGCCTATTGATAGAAACATGACTATTGAAAGTTACATGCATATTGATAGTTACATATGTGCCTATTGATCGATATGCGACAGTTGATTGTTACATACCATTTGATGGATTCATGCCTATCGGATGAGTTATTATGTTGAGCCTTGCTACAAAATCATTGAAAAATAATTTTTAACAAGATTGTTTTTGAAAGTGATAAATTTCCTCATGTTCGAAGATACTGAGCTTAGTTTCATGCCTTCTAGTATGGGTATAGACGTATATAATTTTGTTCCTTTGTGGTCATTTAAGTACATGACCCATTTGCAAACAGTAGCAATAAATTAATCATTTCACTTAAGGTTTACATATGTGCATTGATTCCATATCGAATATTTGCCACAGTGAGTGGTGTACATGATATGACACCCCACCTGTTACAATGCTTTGATTATCGTTATCTTGATGATCGACCACGTGTTATTGACCAGATCGAGCGAACAATAAAATAAATTTTGAAATTAGTTGACAGATTAACAGAGATCTGGGCACTGATGTAGAAAGCAACAACACGATCCCCCGTATATAAATTATAACAATAATCAATTATAAACAAAATAACATGAAACGTGGCAATTGAATGATACACCTTCTATTAGAAATATAATTTAAAATATGTATGCGAAATGCAGTTAGCCATTCTGTTATGCCGATGAAACAAATTTATCATATGTTCGAGTGAATGATTGAATTCGAATTACTGTGTACCACAAGTGCAGATATTTCCCTCTTCTTGCCTTTTCGAGACTCGCTCTTTCTCTACAGCAGATTCTCTCTCTCTCTCTCTCTCTCTCTCTCTCTCTCTCTCTCTCTCTCTCTCTCTCTCTCTCTCTCTCTCTCTCTCTCTCTCTCTCTCTCTCTCTCTCTCTCTCTCTCTTCGTGAACCTCAACTTTCCCGACGAGATTTGAATAATTTAACGAGAAATACTCGTTATTTCCTGGAAATAAATTCTGGCTTACCACAGAAACGTAGACGGAGTAATTTTGCTACAGGAGATTACTTACAACCTTGAATTTAGTCTAGGAACACACACTCCTCGTTTAGCGAGCCAGTCAAGATTAACTTTCTCTAAGCGTCCAAAAACCTATCACGCTCATTGAAGCTATAATAATTCTCTATAATATGTCTATGATGATGGCTAGCGTGGAAAATGTCATTTCATTTTACGACATTTATTTCAAATGGCCCAACATTGTCTCTGGATTGTCTGTGCATTATCGTTTCCCTTAATGTACCCTATTTTAACATTGTGCCCCCAAATAAAGCAACTTTCATCCTTTGCAGACAGTATTTTATTGCAAGCCTAGCCTTTACGTCAAAGTTAATGGTTACGTGTAACGCTGACCACGACAATTATGTGCTGAGACAAAAACTTTAAACAAGGTTTGCACTATTACAGCCATTATTGTTTGAGACTTATTTCTTTTTGAGACAAAGCTAATTGGGTGGAAGCACCCTACTTAGAATCTAAATAACCCAAGAACCAAACGTTCATTCCTGCCTCAAACGAATTTACTGATTGTAAAAGTCATAGTAAAAGATGTAGCTTAAGATGAACTGAGAATACACATGCGGTTTTGTTAAATAAAACTCTTTGACTCTAGTGAATAGATTATATTGACAATAACATCTATACAACAATTCGAGAACGTCTCCAGAAAAAAAAAGTTTCATCTATATAACTATAGAAATGGGTCCGAAAGCATCGAAGCAGACGAAAATAACAAAGAGGCATGAGGGAAGTAAGCTTTGTGCTACACTATAGTTTCCCTTCATATCTTGGGTCAAGAAAAAGAATAAATAAAAGTTAATATCATGTTCGTCCTCTTCGTGTTCACTGAGAACAATTCCCTTGAAATGTAACTTTATAATATCTGGTCCGCCGTCAGTGATACAACAATAGAAGGTTGCTGTCAAATACAACAGTGTGTGTGTGTCTGTGTGTGTATGTGTGTGTGTGTGCACGCACCAAACAACTTGTATAAAGAAAAAAATGTAGTTTCAGGTCATGACGTAGAAGAACGATTACATGAAGCAATTAGTATTAACGTTCAACAACGTACATTAAACTTAAAATGAATGACACATATTATTGAAGTCCTCGTAAAACTGAAATTTCTGCCTTTACAGCCTACCTTAAGTAATAAGTGGGTGACTAAATCGATCGTTGGTTGATGCAAACAGCATCTTAAACTTTTACTTATTTATGCTTTTATTTCTTTATTTTCAGCAAAATATACATCGACGAACTGAAATAGTTGGTATCTCCATTGCATCAGTCAATTTCTATAATGATATTATTCAAGTTCATAAGAAATAGGTGATCTGTACCAATAACAATTAATTTAGTTTATTTAAGTTTATATGTGAAAATAAAGAAAGTTAGCTTTTAACGTGGAAAAGTGTGCACACTGCATGCATTTAGAACATGTACAATTTAGTGTTTCTTTATTTCCATACCTATATTTTTAAATGCGTATCGACAAGATAAAATGATCTACTACGAAATGTCAAACTAAAGTCATTTGCATGCTGTTGCTTGCCATTGGTGTGATATATATATGGATCGTGTTCAAAAATTATCTTTGGCCATGTGAGATGTTCCACTTGGTTAACAGTGATTATCCTCCAGCATGGATGGATATCTCGGCTGTTTGATACACTATTATTAACAAATTTAAAAGTCGTAATTTAAAGTCGTAAGTCGTAATTTAAAGTCGTAAGTCCTAAACTCAATTTTAAGCTAATATGTATGGTTTCCACAAATAAAAGGAGACACATATTCTGTTTAACTACATGACGACATTGTTGCAGGAAATGAAATAGTTGTCTTTTTAGAAGATGGTGTTTTGGTCGACCTTGACATACGATCAATTAGTATTACAAAACTCGGATGCAGATTACTACAAGGAAGAGTTTTGCAATTTTATCATGTGTTTCTTTTTGTACCTATCTGACTGAATGTTCAGACAGCAAGTAAAACATACAATAACCATCCTGCTTGCTCAATATGCCTTACTTGGAATATTGTTACTTCTGCTTTTGTTGTACTACAAAAGTCTCATGCTAGGGTTGCTTTTGAAGCAACGGTCAAAAATCAACAAATTAAAAAATGCGATATCTGCCCTGATACTAATGGCATTAATTTGGTTTGTCCAAGTTGAAAGAACCGATCGATTGATTACAGCGTCAAGTTATGTAGTAACGGGGATAATACTAGGCTGCATAATCTTGACAACCGTTTTTATAATGGCTCTTTTCCTCGTGTATATTAATATGCTGTGCTGTTTCCACTTATGTTTTCCGTTAAGTTTTTTTTTCATGAACCCACCCGCAAGTATTTAATCCAGCAAAATTAGATTTGATTGTGTAAGATAAATTAAAGCGTTTGTGAAAGAATCTTTTCCGTCTCCATAAACAATGCCTTTTAAAACATGATTAATCAGTTTGGAAACATTTCCACAAGACACTAAGTATAAGCACTTAACCCAATAGGAAACACATCCCATTGAAAAATAGGACAAGAATGTATCTCAGCATTGAGGCTTATTAACAAGTGATAACATCCGACACGTTGCCTGACGGATAAGAGCCGTTTTGTCTATGCAAGCCCAAGTTTAAGTAAAAGCGTGCCTTTATGTTTCTACATTCACTAAGTTTCGTTGGCTATCAAGTTGCAATAGTTTCTTTTAAACTTTGCACGTCTCAATAAGTAAGGCATAGACTAGCCTTTAAAAATATAAAATGGCTTTTTGAAAACTTGGGCCTCTGGAATTTTTATTAGCAATCTCCTTCGAGTTATTACTTGCTAATCATCTCCATGATCTATTCTCTGGAATTCAAGTGGATGACAGCCGCTTCACTGAGGCGACATAACTCTTCAGCTTAATTGACGCATAAGTGTATAGTTGCTATAGCAACGCCACTCGATTTACATTACAACAGTGAAGGTTCTCCGAAAGGTGGTGTCCAAGAGAGCTCTGTCTACTCTTTATGATAATGTATCGATTGAAAACTGTCTAGCATTCAGAATGTATATGACGGTAACTTCATGCTTGATAATTCTACGGGAATATTAATCGATGAGGCCACAAAAGGAACTTCGTTGTAGACGTTTCCTTTTCTAGACTTTAACATATTTCAACTACATCATTTATTTTTTTAATATACCTGAAATAAAAGAGAATATGTACATTGTAAAAGAAACTTGGACATGTCACTGAACCATGCAAGAAACGGTAAGTTGCAAATTATTGCAAGAGTGTGGTTAATCAAAATAAATCAGATAAGATGTCACTAGATACAAATGTCAGGTCAAATTTAATCCAAGAGAATGATTGAGACACATCGTATCAGAATACGCCACTCAATCAATAAATCATTAGATGCCATGTTGTTTTCGTATCAAGAATTTATAAAAAAAAAAAAAATTATCTCTATCAAACTGTTAACTTCTTTTATGCCTAACCTGATTCTTGCAAAAACGCTTGGAAGGCGATAACACGATCACTCTTTATGTTATATTTGTTTCCCCCGAAAACTTCCCGATATTTTGTTTCGCAGCTGCGTTGAATGTTGTATGACTCATCTAAAAAGTTCCTAGCAAATGAAAAAGTAACTATTTTTGCACGGTAAAAAAAAAAATTCTATCATTTTTATTCCCCTCTTTTGCACCTCAACAGATGGTCTCTATCTGTTTTGGCCTGCGTCCAAATAAATGTCAAAGATAATAGACTAGAGCACATGAGTTCTGTATTTATAAATTTTTCAACCTTTACAGAGGTTCCACAAAGGAGACTTCTATTTTCTCCCCCCTCATATTTTCGAAATAAATAAGTTTATATAGAGAGAAGAATATCTAATGAAAAATCGTAAATAATCTTAGCCATTAGTAATGGTAAACCATCTTTATATTAATATATCTGAACATATATAATCACGAAAAGTAATTTTGTTCTTGCTTAATTTAATTATTTACCAACTCAAAATCTGTAGTATACAGCAATTATTTCCATTGGCAGTAAACCTAAACACATTTTTTTCTTCGTTTTTTTTTTTGTTGCTTGTTTGTTTTCCTTTTGTAGACTATTTGTTGGGGTTTAGGGAATTTGTTTTGTTTTTGGTTTGGTTTGGTTTGCTTTGAGGTTTTGTATTGAAGAAAATACCGTAAAACACCCAAAAACAATATTACAGATAATAACTTACCCGCCAATTATCCCCCGCTCACATTTACTTTTAATGTAAATAGTTCAGGGCCTGTGAACTTTACACTGCACTCATATCCAGCCGTATTATCCAACTTGAATTATAATCCTTCTTTTTTACTTTCTTTTGCAAAACATTTCCAGGTCAAGAAATACTCTTCTCCACAAAAGACATATGTTCCTTATATACCCATACTTTGTACTTAATTAGTATATCATACTAAAACACATACTCTGAATCATATCCCGGTGAAAATAACATGTACATGTTGTCATATTCACGACAACTATAATTATCAACATCGAAAAAAAAATATCAATATATGTGGGCAAACAAACGATTGCATGATTTACTCACAGCTTGCAAATTTGTGACAACTAAATAATGGACAACAGCTTTTAAAATAAATAGTAAGGAGTTTATAATTTGCCCTTGTCCTAAATCTCGATTTCATGCTTACGTTAGTAAAGAAGGCTAAGACGGCCGAAATTCATCATTGCCGTCTTTCCTTGTGATATTGAAAATGAAGTAGATAAAAAAAACCTACAAACTACATATCAAGTTAAGGTACTTAGTGATAGATGGTTGTGGTATGGGGTTTTTTCTACCTTACCGTCTGGCGTAAGAATAATAGCAGTAGGTAGCGAAAAAGCAAAGAAATTATCATATTTGTATGCCATGTGATTCGTAGTCAGAACATGGTATACAAGGGGTACAAAAATTGTAGGGCATACAATAGGTGTAGACAAATATTAAAAAGCCCTAGAGACTGCCCCAATCCTTCACCAACCAGGATATGAAATATCTAAGCAGACATTGTGGCTTAAAACATGCGACAGATAACGGAAGACAATGAAACAATACAAGCGAGCGTGGTGAAGATGTTAAAGATAAAATAACCATGTCAATGACGAATAATACTACCAGATATAAGGAGAGCCAAGGACATCAACCAAGTTACCTTTCAAGAGAAAACAAGTAGGCAAGACAAAGTAGCCAAACCAAGTCCAAGCGGCTAGTAGACGTAAGCAAAGAACGACCTTACTGAAATACCGAGGCAAAAAATATAATACACGGCCAGGAAAAAATCTGGATAACCAAGAGACGGAAGTAATCACCTCGGGTGAAAACACCAACTCGGAAAGACAAAAAGATGAATAACTGGAAAGGAAACCGAAAATGAAGAGGACAATTGCAATCCGTCTTAGAACAGTCTGTATCAGGAAGATGAAAAAGAAGATAAAGAAACGTACCGACAAAAGTTCATTCCTAAATAAATTGTTATCAAAGAATACTATAGATTTTAAAAGACTTTATATATTACATTTTGAATCCGGAACCGCTCCGGTGGCTTAGTGGTTAGAGCGTCCCCCTCGGATACGGGAAGTCGTGGGTTCTATCCCCGCTCGATTCATACCAAAGACTTACAAAAATGGTACTAACAGCTGCCTTGCTTGACGCTCAGCATTAAGAGGTTAGTGTTAGGATTGATCGGTCTGGTGTCATTATAATGTGACTGGGTGAAACATAATGCTACATGTCTGCGGCATGATGCCCCAGTGCTAGACATCACTATAAACTGCCACACTGCAGATATCGTACCGATATGACTGAAAATGTTTTAAAGTTACATTAAAAATCATAATCACATCATAATCATATTTGGAATCCAAAATAAAAACTAAATTTAAATTACTAACAAAATGGAGAGTACCCTGTTTTTGGAAGTACTTTTCCATACAAATATATGCCCTTGTTTTACGTGTGCATATATATATATATATATATATATATATATATATATATATATATATATATATATATATATATACATGTACATACATACATACATACATACATACATACATACATACATACATACATACATGTATGTATGTGGGTGCGTGTTTAGGTGGGGTGGGGGTGGGGGTGGGGGTGTGTATTGTTCGTATGAACGTGTTCATGAACAATGCATATGGGTATCTTTACTTTGTTTCGAACAATCCTTTCGTATTAATGCACAATCTTGATAAATAATATATGCTATGAAGAAATTTTCCCACTTTTATAAATTTACAAATTTCTCTCTAATTTTACTTAAGGTGTTCTCTGTGAGTTTGACATCTATGTGATCCAGGTTTTTCTGTAAAAAAAAAAGAAATAAATATATATAAGCTTTCTAAATGACTCATGACTATATATTTTGAATTTTACTTATCCCATTGATATTATAGTCCATTAAAAGGAAAAACTAACAATGTAGAATATTATATAAAAATTACATTTTTTAAAGAAGATAATATTTAGAAGCTAACTGTAAAGACTGATCTGAAAAGAATATAGAAATTTGTATGATACTACGTAGAAGGTATAAAGAACAAGTAATTTAGTTATGATAATAAAATATAATTCTAACTAGCCAGGGAGGCTCCTCCACTGAGCGTATTGATGTCAATTTAAGGTTATAGCACAATAGCAACAAACAGTCTAATACACTTGGGAGAGGTATCCACGAAATAAGGAAAGTAGAAAACAGATTCTATGGAGCTTTGTTACTTGGCTCTTAGCGAGGTAAACAGATCCAGCGTGGAGCAAATGAAAACTTTTTTCTTTGAAGTATGGACAAGCAATACAAGACACACAAGGCATACAGTTTACATTTATCTATCCTTCACAACAATATCCCTTTAATCTATCATATTAACTTCTTATTTTTCTTTTTATATCTTGCAAAATGTTGGCGTTTTTATTTGCAAATCAAGCGTCGGATAAAAAAGGACGCAAATGAATAAAACGCACCACGAAGCATGCAAAACAAAAGAACAAAATTTTATACTGCGATTAAGGTTTTTTTTTTAAATATTTTTTAATCTGTTACTTGTGAAATTTGGAATCAAAGATCAAATTATTAACTGGCATAGAGAACTACCAGATATGCATGTGTATACATTGAAGAAATATATAAGCGGCTAATGCAATTAACTCAGTGATGAGTGTAAGGCCTGGACGAAGCAATAAAAACAATAAAAATGGATGGACATATTTATTTTTGCACGATAGTAACAATCGAATAGGAAAGGAATTTGATGCTATTCAATTTTAAAATAGTACATCTATTACAAAGTTAGTTTGAATTGTCAAACAACTGTTCAAAATATGTTTAAAAATTGATTTTGAGTTAATAAAATAACAATTAGATTTAAGCAATATATATCATAGTCAAAAGTAAATCAACAAACATGGTAGGAAATCAGATCCTGAAGATCACACGTCCATATATATGTTGTTCGTGGTATTGCTATATTTGTGATGTCCGGTGAAGAAATAGCTTTGCTTGTTAAGAAAGTAACTTAGAAATGTCATCCAAAAATAAACATTATTATAATTATCTACTTTGCAATAAATATAAAGCCAATACTTTCAATAGTACCAGGCAATCATGCTAATATCATTTAAATAGCTGATTATGATGCCAATAGTACCAGGCAATCATGCTAATATCATTTTAAATAGCTGATTATGATGCCAATAGTACCAGGCAATCATGCTAATATCATTTTAAATAGCTGATTATGATGCCAATAGTACCAGGCAATCATGCTAATATCATTTTAAATAGCTCGCACAAGTATTTAGCAATATGTTTCATTCTTTTCTCTCCACGGATGACTCAGTACTTATATATCTCTAACCACCATTGGCTGTACCACCAGAATGTCTTCCACCATATCACCTAATGTTTTAATCGTGTTTCTTATATTATTGTGTAGTTCTTTTAAATGACCAAAAGCTTGTGCTCTTTTATTTTCAGTCTTTTGCAATAGAGATTATTTAGGGGTTGTTTTTGTTCCATATGTTTCTTTTCCCGTCTTTCGCTTTGGCATCTGTTTGACTGTCATTCATCTCAACATCTGGCTTTAACAGGTCATTCCCAAGCCTTTTGCCTATTTCGCATTTTCGTCACATATTGGCTCCTTTATTTCAACCGAACTTTAATCTGTTTTTTTGTTTTTTTGGTTTTGTTTTTTGTTGGTTTTTTTTTTTTGCTTTCTCGGGAATTAGCATTAACTATCTATTCGTAAATGTTAACTCCCTGAGTCGTTTATGTTTATGTTTCTTGAAAGCCTGGAAGAATATAATTTTTAAAATAGAGGCTTTAGAAGCATTTGTGTTTAAGATGTTTGTTTTTCCACTAATGGTTCCATTCGTTTTCTTTCTTTTATCCAAGACTTTGGAAAATCAATGTCGACATTTTTGTAAAGCAGCGTAGTTTTGTGATCTTGTTCTTTTTGATAAAGCAATGTTCTTCTATACATTTTAAGTGATGATTATTTGCTTCCGGTATGCTTAATAGCACCTTTTTCAGTAAAACGTTATATTTGCATTCCTGTCTTTAAGCTGCAGATAGAGGTGATCATTTACCCTTCTTTTGAGTTGTTAGAATCTTATAATGTTATTCAAGCTCGTTAAAATCTTCGAAATTTCCACGAGCACATTCTTCTAGATTTGCAATATTTCAAAGGAGCATCAAGTTGAACAAGAAATGGGTTTTACAGATAATGAATGTAAAAAAACAAACAAACATGTAAGCATCACTGAAGAAGCAAACATACACGATTAAAAAGTATTTGGAAAACAAATCAAGAAAATCAACTTTTCAGCATGAGATTAGATTAAAGATCCAAATCAATGTCAGCTGTTGTCATTTGATCAGTAACATCTCTGATAAACATGCTACAGAGCGATGACGTAAATAACATGGTGTAAAAAGATTACATGGCAACAAATGGAATTAGACCATTTCATTGATTTATGCAGTTTATGTTTAAGTACCGCAACCTGTGCTGAGTAGTAGCTTCTTGTCATTTAAATCCATCAGTTTTGAAATCAAGTTAAGTAACATAATAAGTCTAAAAATAAAGCACTAAATTGATTTGTTTCTTTGCAGTTTGTTGCTATTTTACGAGAATGTAAATCTCCAGCATAGTTTAATATTTCAAATATGATTTATAAACTTTAATCTGTTGTATAGTTAGTGGTATAAATAAGTTCTACTTGTTATTGCGTTCTGATATTTCTTATTCTACCAGATTTGAAAATGCATAAAAAGCTTTCATTCGAGGTGGACGCTCTAACAACTAGGACACCGGAGCGGTTGCCAGAAAAATAAGTAAGTAAATAAATAGTGTAAGAAATGAATAGAGTCGGATAGAAAGTGGACGCAAGGAGGTTAATTGCAGTTTAGAGCTAAAAAGCGAGATAAAATTTACCTGAACACGAAGTTCAGTTAGTTTAGTGGCTACAGGTTTCAGTGAAAAGTTGATCTACACGAACATCTTAAAGAACGTTGTAATAGGATCCTCTGTTTTAAATAACTCGAACACAATTGATGATATGGTCAGTAAGGTAATATTTGGTAAGATAATATGTCCATGAGATAGCCACTGCGAAGGACAGATGCAGAGATGAAGAATAAAATGAGGAACAAAGTTTGTGAACAGAGCAATTTTATCTCTTCACTATTTAAATTAAAAATGGTAAGGTATATTTACCGAGATCCTGAGAAATTAAAGACTATGTTTTATACATGGTTTTTTCCATATTTTCAATAAACGAAGATAGATATATTTTATTACATCAACGAATAGTGTGAGAAAGCACTGTTTAACTACTGATGGAATATATAACCTTGGCATCGACATGAACAATATTAAAGAGAAAATGACTGATGTTGATGACGTCAAGGAAAGCATTGACTTGGGGTGATTGAAACAGTTCTAAAGCTGTCATCACAAACTGCTTTATTAAAAACTGAAGTATTCATTTAACTTTTTAGTTCCAAACAAAAAATTGTTTCACAAGCAATATAACATGCTGGTAGCTTTTTCCAAGACGGTATGGTAAATGGAATCTGAATAAAAATATATCCTGAAAGCGAATCGAACAGTTCAGTCTATATTAAATTTTGAAGAAATATATATATATATATATATATATATATATATATATATATATATATATATATATATATATATATATATATAATATTAAGAACGCAAAGTTTCGTTGGAAACGAGGGCTTTGTACCTTGTTTTCCACGTCACTGACTTAACAACCCCTACTAAATATTTTTTTTTCACTTTCTGTCCATTTACCTCCCCATCCAATACATAATCACATGGAAGGTTCAAATAAATATAAAAACAATTTATACAAGAAACTGATAAATCTTGATCACATGTCACATGCATTAATTACTGTATAAGCTGTTTTCGTTTCTGTTAATGGCATAAAAAACGTACTGTTTTGCATACCATCTTTATTTGCTTCAATTTCTGGAGCTTTATCTTTGTTTTCTCTATCAGTCCATTTTCCACTATCCATCAAATTAGCCTCAATATGTTTTTACTCATCAAGTTTCAAATTATGTATGATCCACAAATAAAGTACTACGTGGCAAAATGAATGCACTGTGATGCGGATGACATCGTCTAAACAGCTAGTGGCTTGTTACAGCAATAGAAAGTTATCATTTACCTTGAGGGTGATTGGGATTTCACAACGCGACTCTCCTTGCAACAATCAAATAAAGCAAAAACGTTGTCTCAAAAATTGACAGTGATGAGGAGTAAAGAGGTTAAAACAATAATATTTATTTATCGTCTGACGTTTGTACTGAGAAGCTTTGGAACCCGCTCCATATTTGGTCATTCGCCGCGTCAGATTGGCCGGTCACGTAGTATATAATACAATTATCTGATAACAAAAGAAGCATCACTATATTTTACTATGACGTATAATTCATCCCCAATTGAGGAAACGCCAGAGGCTATTAGACAATTTAACACATTGTTGTATCGCACGCAATCCAAGTTGTATTACACCTGATCAAATTTGCAGGTGGTAATATGTAACTGTACCAGACGGTTAACAAGTATTTCTTTGTATATCCTTTGATGCAATTGTAAAATGAGATCCTTAGAATACAGTGATAAATAATTTTGTAAGAATGCTCGTTAAAGACAACCATTTTTAATGGTAGTATTAATAATGTTCATGCCTACAACATTATCAAGTAGTTAGATATTCGTGGGTGCCAGCGTTCGTAAGAACGAGCAAACAAGATCAAAATATGATGATTAAAACAACAAAGGAAGTTATGAGAAGGTACTACTAGTAACTACTAGTACAGAAGCTGCCCAGAATGTTTATATTATTTAAAACATTTAAAAGAATCACTCTACTTTCAAGAAGTTGCATATCAATGTCCATTAAAGTCTTTTGTTCTTGATAAAGATTACTATTAAACTGCCAAAAGCCTCTGAAGTGATTGAAGATTCTAGCCATAATAACGAGCTGGAAATACGTGTCTTCAGTATGTTACAATAGTTGGAGAATCACGTAGTTAAACGAATATTTTCGTTTTGAATCACTGGCTCAATACGTTGGCGAGAAGTATAGTAACGGAATCCCCCTTCTTCAACGACTGCGTCACAAGGGAGAGGATTATTGATGCGGCAAGTTAAAAACGCAATACGTGTATTAAAAGAGTAACAATATATGTAAAATCACTAAATCTGATCTAGTGGAAGTTGGCTATTTCAAATCTAATAGATACTAACTAATGTGGAATGTTTTATTGGCAAGGGTAAAAACCAAAGCAGATG
This sequence comes from Potamilus streckersoni, assembly GCA_016746295.1. Taxonomy (NCBI): domain Eukaryota; kingdom Metazoa; phylum Mollusca; class Bivalvia; order Unionida; family Unionidae; genus Potamilus; species Potamilus streckersoni. The sequence goes on from JAEAOA010001756.1 coordinate 186,841, forward strand.
CTTATGTAACAACGATGTATTTCCATGACAAACAATAAAATCGCATCGAATTTATTTATAGAAGGTTTACTTTTTACTTTTTCTTTTGACCTTCATTGCATTTAATGGCAATATTTAAAAAGTTCGTATGATAATAAAATACATTGTACATAACATATATAGCTAATATTCAAAAAGGTATACACCTGCTGATAAACAAATGATAACAAGGATGCAAGAGATGTTTATTTTCTGCTTGAAGCTCAGGTAAATATTCAGAAAAAATAATTAAATAAAATGTATCCTGTTTTATAGTGATAGTTTTAATAAGTAGAACTACCTAAATATCAATGTGATTTATTTTGGACTTAAGATAGTAACGTGTGATCTGTTCAGCTTGGAAACAATTGCAATACCTGAAGAAAGACGAAAATTGTAGGACACAACACAAATCAATCAACAATAAACTGAAATGAAAACCGTACCAAGAAGGCTGTAAACCAAGCAACGTTTTAACGCAATAATTAAGGATATTATAGATGCATTCGCAATTGAAAACATGGTATAATTTAATTTTGATTACATTTCTAAGACCTTAAAGTACCTTTTCACATAATACGTGGATGCCATAAACTAAACAAAATATTATAAATGCAATAATTGTAATATCGTTCTTGTTGTGGAGATACGTATGTTATTTGCTCACTTTGTGCAAAGAAAATATGGTCAACAAAAAACAGTTTCTCTGTGTGGGTTCGATTTATCTATAAAACAATCCGAAACAAAGACCCATCATTAGTTAAAACCATCACCAGATAATATAGGAGAAAAGTCTGAATTAAACTGAGAGCTACAGTAAGATAAATTCTTGTTCCGATTTCATAAGAGTTAGAGAACCGACCAAGTTATTTGATCCCCAAAAAGAACTTAGATTTGGCAGTTTGGCACGAGAATTCTTTGACACCTCTAATATTGGGTTCGTTTTAATCACATGTTTATTTTTAGACTGGAATAATCTCTTTTCAACTTTGTTTGTTCTAGAAGTATGCAACTTACCTTTAAGACCATAAAGTTCTTGAATACGTATATCATAAAGCTCATGTTTGGAAAGTCCAGGTGCGATTTTTTAAATTTGTGGAATACTGAATATATTATATCTTTTGTAATCACTTACGTTTAAAAGCTGGGTGTCTATTCTTATGTCATTTTGAAAGCTATCTGCATCTAATATAAATATATGTATCTGTAATGAATAGCTTAATACAGTATGGTGGGTTTGTTTCTTGTTGTCAAAATCATCATATTGCTTTTGAAACGTTTATACTTTTTACGATAATATAGTTTTGTTTTGTTGGTCAAAGTGAAACATACTAAGCCTTTTTCTATCACTGTTTCTGAAGAAAATAATAGATCCTTTTGATATTTGAAATATTTGTTTCGTCGATAAGTAACTGTATACTGGTGTTCCCATAAATATGATTTCAATGTGTTTAGCGAAAACAGTGTCGAGAAAATCATTTTAAAACGTAATTAGTTTCATTAAGCCTCAGAGTCATATTCAATATTGCGTGTAAATGTGCGAAGTTTGGTAAAGAGTTTATAGTACATTTTGCTGTGATCCGCATGTCACGTATCCATGACATTTGATGTGTAGGCTATAATCAAACTTGTTTGGCAACTTATAATTAGTTTGTTCTGTTCATAGCATGAACTGAGTTTTAAATAGGGTCATATGTTAACAATTATAACGTTCAAATATAGCGCAATGAGGTCATAGTGATAGCTTGTCCAAAGTAGCATGTACCAGGAGAGAGCATTTTAACAAGTTATGGTCCGTTTGAATAAGTGTCCTAAGATGATAATTTCCAGAAGAGTTATTAGTAAAGACGGACTAGAAAGTATTTTCTGACTTCTATGATAATAATAAGAATTCTGGCGGAAAAGTGGTAATAGGTAATACTGCTTTGTTCAGCTAAACGAGGGTGTGTGTTCTCAGACAGAATTCATGGTTGTAAAATAGTCTCCCTGGTAAAATTAATCAGTCTAAGTTCTGCAATGAGGCAATATGTTGACTCCGGGAATAATTATTATTTATCGTTAGATTGTCCTAAAGAACGAGCGTCGAAAGTTGAGCAAACGGGATACGATATAGATACCGCTGTATAGTAGCGTGCGAATCTTGCATAAAGCACAAAGGTTAGTCTGAACTGCATGGAATAGATATTCATTGATGTATGTGCATAATTATTTTTAAATTTATTCTTTTCTAACTCATATTTTAATGTTTCTTGAGTTCGGAATTAATAAGCTAGTGTTTTAAGATTCATGTTGTAAGAATATTTTATACTATTTCGTTATATTAATGAGTTCCGGGTTAGAGGTTTGTTATACAAAGGAAATCATTTAGTAAGATTTCGTTCATTTCTTCTGACGCAAGCTGTGTGAATATTTTAATCATCTGTCTTAAGTTATTGTTATCATTGATATCAGAATTGATTTTCCTATATCTGAAACTGTGTCAAGGAATTGCAAATCAACAAAGTAAACAAGTAACCTAGTAGGACAACGAGTGAAGTCCATTATATCATGTGTAATTTAATTGTGAATTCTCTTCAATCGAGAATTTAATTAACGAGTGGCTGGTTCAGCTGGGAAAATGTACAATCACTGCGGGGTGCGATGGTTTATCATGGTGTAATTATGTCATGTCATGGGTAGGAATTCGAGGGCGCTATGAAGGTCATAAATTCATGATCAATAGGATTATTTATTTGTAAGAGGTTGTTTGTGTACTAAGTAAATGATATTAGCTAGTTCGATTGAGTTTTCATATACGTTTAATTTATACAAAAGAGAGTGGGAATATTGGTTTATCCCAGGAGAAAAATATCTGGCATGAATTTAAAATGGGTGCTTTATTTTATTTTTTCAAGGTAAAGAACATAGCCCTACACATTATACCTGATTATACAGTGCGAAATAGAGCGCAGTCAGCAAATAAATAAGATGACACGAAGATGTTAGTAAAATGAGAGACCAATCACCTGCAGTGATGTGGGAAGGACCGGAAGAAAATATATATGCTGTCATCACAGACAATCTGAGCTCGAGCTTTCCCTCAATCATATGATTTAATTTATTCTATCAGTAGCAGAACGGTTAAACCAAATTGGTTTAAGTTTGTAATTCTGTTTTTGAAAGAAGGCGAATCATTCGCATGTAATGTTTGTTTATGTTATTGATTAAATTGTTGTATTTTACATACAAGGGCTCGTGTTACTCTATTCTATATCTCTGCTCTGTTCTTTGTTATTACATCCCTTTTTTCATATTTTATGTTAAGTATTATTCGATCCGGGCAATTGCACCATGGTCAATTATCTCTTTGATAACCAAAATGCTTAAGAAGTAGGGATGATCACACATTAATCCAATGCCATAGCCAATAAAACTGCTCTGTGTATTTCCCTTTAGTTCCCACCCTAAATGAACACACAATTTCAAATTAATATAGTGGATACCGTATCTCTCTTCTTTAGCTTGAACAATAATTTAGGTACCAAAGTGTTACGTGTCAATCGGCTCTATCATTTTTAATGGTGGTAATACACAATCTTGTGAAATTAGAATTTAAGGTGATAATAGGTACAATATAAAGCTGACACGCAAATTATTTCTACTTCTAAAGTATCATCAAAACTTTATTCATCATTATCATTATCAGATGACTTTGTTTTATAGTTTGTATTGCCACTTAAAGTTTATATCTGGCATTTAAATTTCATTTCTGCTGAGTTTGTTCAAAGTCCTAGTTCTATTCTATCAATTTTTTTCAAATGTTATATCACCTACATTTTCTGATTTTAAGCTGCATTCTTACAGTAAGAAACCTTTTAATTTATACCTATTTTTCTGAAATATAGTAAGACAAACCTAGGAGCCTCTCCACCATAATTAATTTTTATCTCATTCTTATATTTTTCCCGTCTAGTTTATAAACAAATACATGGACAAATACATGGATGTTTATCATAGTGCAATGTTGTTTCAAAACAAATGTAATGACTTTCGCATCTTTGAAGTGATTTCACAGTGATTGTATTGTCACATATTATCGGGACTTGCAAATAATTCTTTTTTAATTACTTTCTCTGAGCTAAGCGTCTCCTTTATTGCTATGCAAGTTTGTTGTCACACTACTTGCGTCTTTGATATTGTGTATTTCAATGTTTCTTTAGTTCGACACGGTTTCATTCCATAGTTCGAAATTATGTTACTTTTGTAAACACCGTTTTTTATATATGTGTAATGTTCTCTCCACAGCCTATCATTATCAATGTCTTCCAAACGTTGACCACATCATGCAAGATTTTACAATACATATCTTACAGTATCCATTGTATGATTTTATTCTGATAGTCCTTTTTTGAATTTTGGTATATAAGAATTATCATTTTTATCCTAACAATCTTGTCATAGGACGCAATGGCATTATGTATATATTTCTAATTTTGGTTTTCAAGATTTTTCAAATCTTGAGTATGTCATGTTTGTTGTTTAGAAATAACCCTTCCTCTAAAATATCCCCTTAAGTTGTCTCACGCATATCTTCATCCATATCATCGACCTAATTTACCTCTCTGATTTTAATTATCTTATAAGTAACTTTATCAGATCGAATTAAATATTTCGGCGTTCCATACGTTTTGGTTGTCAAATACCCCTACAAGTTTATTGATAATTGAGATCAAATTTTTTCCTTGATTGTTTCATTTAGAATTAAAGGAATTGACCTGTGATAATTCTTATTTTATATATATATATATATATATATATATATATATATATATATATATATATATATATATATATATATATATATATATATATATAATTTTGATAAATCGCTTTTGTTCCACTCGTGACCTGGATTACCACTCGTAAGATGGATTATTAATTTGTTATAGTTGAAAAGAAAACGAGACCTGATTCGTTCGGCTGATTAATTTCGTTACAGTTGAAAAGAAAGTGAGTAAATTGTTTATTGCTATGAACTCTGAGCCAGACTATTTACGATTAGATTTGTGAAAAGCGGATTCTAAAGTAAGTCGGTTATTATGTCATCCAACCATGAAATATTGAACCAAGTTCTTTAATTTTGTAATTAATCTCAATTTGTAAGGAGCAACATAGTCCTACACACCTTTTAATTTATCTACCCAAAATTGATATCTTATTATATATCCTATTGTAAATATGTGTGTTTGTGTGTGTATATATATATATATATATATATATATATATATATATATATATATATATATATATATATATATATATATATATATAATGAAATGCAAATATTCTTCCATGTTAAAAATGTCACTGAAATTGTAAAAAAAAAAATGTTTAACGAAAATGAAATGGACAATAGTAGTTCTTTTACTTTTCTAAGTGAGCAAAGCGAACAATGTTATGAACAAAATAAAAATATCAGGCAATTGAAAGATGAGATACTGATATCTCTTTCACAGTCAGCACAAAATCAATTTTGTAGTATTTTCAGCTCGAGTTATATGCCATACCTATTAACGGTTTCCACAACCACCATCCCATAATTGTGTAAAAAGAACATAAACTGGATTTAGCAAACAAATGTTTCTGACAAACTTTTTAACAGATAACTTTATCTTATATATCGCCTCTAAAACTTAGTGTTAAAAAGGCAAAATTCAGAAAACGACAAAACAAATTAAGAAGGTAAATGTTCCATCTTATGTAATAAACAATCCTCTTGCTGGTATATTTATTAATGTCATTGCACAATTTATTTTATATATGTATCCAGATTGATTAAATTAATATCACAGTTTGTTCCAAAGTTTTGATAACCAATGACATTATAGCATTTTATCCTTTGGCTATTTAGTCATTTCACTTTCTTCTTTTAAACTTATGCTCATGTCATATTCTATTGGAGTATGCCTTAATTATACCTATCGAATAGCATAAAGAGGTACTATAACACAGATGTAATCGAAGGAATAGGTATCTATTCCCAACTAAGAAGGGACTGTTTATTCTGATACTTAATAATGACAAATCATGTTTTACTTGTTTTAGCTTCAGCTTTCTGTACAAACATAATGCAGCCAGTTTCATCTAGTCAGCCTAACGTGTGTGTGTGTATATATATATATATATATATATATATATATATATATATATATATATAAACATAAATATATATATATATACATACATATATATATATATATATATATATATATATATGTATATATTTATAAATACATATATATATATATATATATATATATATATTTACTTATATATATAAATATATATAGACATATATATATATATATATATATACATACATATATATATACAGACATATATATATACATATATATATATATATATATATATGTATATATATATGTATGTATATATATATATATATATATATATATATATATATATATCATATGATGAACTTACAGGTGGATGACTTAAATACTCCTGTTACAAATGATGAAATTATAAGAGGTTTGCTTAAAATAACAAACAAATCTCCTGGATCAGAATTAATATCTATTCGTTTTTATCATTGCACGAATTAAACGATCTCATCTTTCCATAACGTTCTATTCATCAACAAAATCTTTCTCTTCGGTTTTGGATATATCTGGCTAAATAAAGCTGTTGGAGACGAAATGCATTTCTTTTCTCACTAATTTTGCAAAGAATTAAGGACTGTACTAATCCAGTTCCCATAGAAAACCTATGCAAACACCTTGATATTAAAAATACAATTACTTAAAATGTTTGAGTGCGCATGATCAAGCCTACATTTATCAATAAAAATGAAACCTGGATGTCAGCTTCTGTGAAGAGGAAAGGATATAATCCTTGGCATTTTCTGAACATGCATGTGATTGAAACATGTGCTTTCAATTCCACACCAAAGAGTCCAGTGTTATTTTTAGTAAAGAGTTGTTCCAAAACTCAGGACTGTTAAGGGACTGAAATTCCATTAATAAAACAATGTCTGTATTTTATTCACTTACAACGAGGATAAGCTCTAAAAGGATTCTTTTTCCTAAAACATAGTTTACATTATTAACCAATCCTGGCTAGCCAAACCCATATATACTATATTTAATGTTGATCCATTTCCAGGCTGGTTCCTATTTATCCATACAGTTAGTACTGTGTCCTCTAACCACTTAGGGAACCGGAGCGGTAAATCGCAGGATTTAATAATTTGTGAAAATATGTTGTCTATGTTGCTCAGTACTATTTAGCATCTTATTTTTCTCGAGTTCTGAGTATTAGGTACATTTGAAGACGATACTATGGGTTTGAATCACTCATTAGATTAGTGCTGCTTATTTTCAAATGATTGATGTTTGAATCATTTCAGTGTCATTGTATACTGCACTATTTATTTCCCAATACAACTAAAGACAAAGATCGCATTTAGGGAGTGTGGAGACAAATTTGATCCGTATAAAGGTCCCCGGCTTTAGATAAGGAAGCTTGGAATTTATGTTTAATGATAAAGATGTTTAATTTGATTCGCCTTCCCAAACGGGAACGCGCGCGCGAGTGCTCCTGTGTGAGTGTGTCTGCATGTGTGTGATTTGGATTTATAACGTAACTTTTAACAATGTTTCAGTCATATAGCTACGATGTCTGAAGTGTGGCAGTTTATAGCGATGTCTAGTACTGGAGGATCATATCGCAGACATGTATCATCATGTCCCACTTAGTCACAGTATCTCGACACCAGGACGACTAGTCCTAACACTAACTCTTAATGCTGAGCGCCTAGCGTGGCAACTGCTAGTACCATTTTTAATAAGCCTTCGGTATGACTCAGCTATCGTTCGAACTCTCCGTTGTCCGTCCATCGTCCACCTGTTGAAAGTCTGTCTGCACTTATTCTCCTTGACATTTTCCAGAAGGTTGTGCCAACCTTTATCAAACATGCTCAAATGTTCATTAGAACATATTCAGCCAACATTTCATCCAAAATGGTTTATCTAGCGATGGTGTGCAATCTATGACAGCCAGCTGGAAACCTATTTTCAACTACTTCTGAAACAGCTAAGTCAGTTTCAATTTTATACAGACAGGATATATACTAGGTCAAATTTGGCTTCAATTATAGCAAAACAGCACTGACGTTTAAATTATTTCTTATGAACAGCATGGCGGATTTCGACCAAATAAACGTTGGAACCAGTAATAAGGTGCTAATAAAACAATAACATGCCTGGCTTGAAAATATCTCCATCCAAATGTGTGAATATAGAATATATTCGTATGTAGCAGTATTCGTGAATGAAGAGATATTGGTTTTAAACTTTACGATCTTTTACCTATTTGTCTAGCGTTTTTCAAGTTTCAAAATTAACAGATCGTTACCTAGTACCTTTCTTCAAAGTTTATTTTGTCTATGTTCAGTTGATGGGTTTTGTTGCTTTTACCCTATCGATATTTGTGACCAAAGCAAAACGTTTTCTTTCTCACCTATTTCGTTGTAACTACTATTTATATCTCTTTTCATGAATATTTCATTCCCTGACCATTTTGATTCTGAGTCTACCATGCCGCTAAAGAATTGCTATTATCTAACTCAAAGTGGTCAAATTACCAGTACGCCAGTCATTATTTTGTGTCTCCTCTCATACAAAAAGTCAGTTCTATAATTAGAGTATAACTATTATAATATCAATATATGTGGCCCATGAACTTTACATAATTGGTCAACGTGGCTCAAGGCGTTGACGATGTTGGACCACTGACTGTCTAATATGATATCATATCTAACGATACAAAATTAGTCAACCCATAAAGTCAGATCAAAACAAATCAGACAAACATTACACAATTTGTCAACCCATACAGTCAGACCATACTAAATCAGTCAAACATTACAAAATTTGCCAACCCAGTCAGAATACAATAAACCAGTTAAACATTACAAAATTACAAAATTTGTCAACCCATACAGTCAAACCACAATAAATCTGTAAAACATAACAAAATTAGTCAACACATACAGTCATACCATAATAAATCAGTCAAACATTACAAAATTAGTCAACCCATACAGTCAGACCATAGTAAATCAGTCAATCATTACACAATTTGTCAACCCATACGGTCAGACCATAATAAATTGGTCAAACATTAAAATATTTGACATCCTATACAGTCAGACCATAGCAAATCAGTTAAACATTACACATTTTGTCAAACCATACAGTCAGACCATAATAAATCAGTTACTCATTACAAAATTAGTCAAACCATAGTGTCAGACCATAGTGAATCAGTCAATCATTACACTATTTGTCAACCCATACAGTCAGACCTTAGTAAATCAGTCAAACATGACAAAATTAGTCAACACAACCAGTCAGAATCTAATAAATCAGTCAAACATTACAAAATTATTTAACCCATACAGTCAGACCATAATAAATCAGTCAAACATTACACAATTATTTAACCCATACAGTCAGACCTTAAAAGTCAGTCAAACATTCCAAAATTTGTCAACCCATACAGACAAACCATGACAATCTGTAAAACATAACACATTTAGTCAACACATACAGTCATACCATAATAAATCAGTCAAACATTACAAAATTAGTCAACCCATACAGTCAGACCTTAAAAGTCAGTCAAACATTCCAAAATTTGTCAAACCATACCGTCAGACCATAACAAATCAGTAAAACATTACACAATTTGTCAACCCATACAGTCAGACCATAATAAATCAGTTAATCATTTTACAATTAGTCAACCCATACTGTCAGACCATAGCAAATCAGTAAAACATTACAAAATTTGTCAACCCATACAGTTAGATAATAACAAATCAGTCAAACATGAAAAAATTGTCAACCCATACAGTTAGACAATAATAAATCAGTCAAACATAAACTTAGTCAACCCATACAATCAGACCATAATAAATCAGTCAAATATTACACAATTAGTCACCCAATACAGTCAGACCATAGTAAATCAGTCAAGCATTACACAATTTGTCAACCCATACAGTCAGACCATAATAAATCAGTTAAACATTACACAATTTGTCAAACCATACAGTCAGACCATAATAAATCAGTTAATCATTACAAAATTAGTCAACCCATAGTGTCAGATCATAGTAAATCAGTCATTCATTACAATATTTGTCAACCCATATAGTCAGACCTTAGTAAATCAGTCAAACATGACAAAATTAGTCAACACAACCTGTCAGGATTTAACAAATCAGTCAAACATTAAAAATTTAGTCAATCCATACAGTCAGACCATAAAAGATCAGTCACACATTACAAAATTATTTAACCCATACAGTCAGACCATAAAAAAGGCATCAAACTTAACAAAATTTTTCAAACCATACAGTCAGACCAAAATAAATCAGTCAAACATTACAAAAGTAGTCAACCCGCATAGTCAGACCTTAGTAAATCAGTCAAACATTACACAATTTGTCAACCCAGACAGTCAGACCATAATAAATCAGTGAACATTACACAGTTTGTCAATGCATACAGTCATAATATAATAAATCAGTTAAACATTTTACAATTAGTCAACCCATACAGTCAGACCATAAAAAAGGAGTCAAACATAACAAAATTTTTCAAACCATACAGTCAGACCAAAATATATCAGTCAAACGTTACAAAATTTGTCAACCCAGTCAGAATAAAATAAATCAGTTAAACATTACAAAGTGAGTGAACCCATACAGTCAAACCACAATAAATCTGTAAAACATAACAAAATTAATTAACACATACAGTCATACCATAATAAATCAGTCAAACATTACAAAATTAGTCAACCCATACAATCAGACCATAAAAAATCAGTAAAACATTACACAATGTGTCAACCCATACAGTCAGACTATAACAAAAATCAGTTAATCATTTTACAGTTAGTCAACCCATACAGTCAGACTATAGTAAATCAATAAAACATTACAAAATTAGTCAACCCATACAGTCAGACAATAACAAATCAGTCAAACATGAAAAAATTGTCAACACATACAGTTAGACCAAACAAAATCAGTCAAATATTACAAAATTAGTCACCCCATACAGTCAGACCATGGTAAATCAGTCAAGCATTGCACAATTTGTCAACCCATACAGTCAGACCATAATAAATTGGTCAAACATTAAAATATTTGACATCCTATACAGTCAGACCATAACAAATCAGTTAAACATTACACATTTTGTCAAACCATACAGTCAGACCATAATAAATCAGTTAATCATTACAAAATTAGTCAAACCATAGTGTCAGACCATAGTGAATCAGTCAATCATTACACTATTTGTCAACTCATACAGTCAGACCTTAGTAAATCAGTCAAACATGACAAAATATTCAACACAACCAGTCAGAATCTAATAAATCAGTCAAACATTACAAAATTATTTAACCCATACAGTCAGACCATAACAAATCAGTCAAACATTACACAATTATTTAACCCATACAGTCAGACCATAATAAATCGGTCAAACATTACAAAATTTGTCAACCCATACAGACAAACCATGATAAATCTGTAAAACATAACACATTTAGTTACCCAATACAGTCAGACCATAGTAAGTCAGTCAAGCATTACACAATTTGTCAACCCATACAGTCAGACCATAATAAATCAGTTAAACATTACACAATTTGTCAAACCATACAGTCAGACCATAATAAATCAGTTAATCATTACAAAATTAGTCAACCCATAGTGTCAGATCATAGTAAATCAGTCATTCATTACAATATTTGTCAACCCATATAGTCAGACCTTAGTAAATCAGTCAAACATGACACAATTAGTCAACACAACCTGTCAGAATCTAACAAATCAGTCAAACATTAAAAATTTAGTCAATCCATACAGTCAGACCATAAAAGATCAGTCACACATTACAAAATTATTTAACCCATACAGTCAGACCATAAAAAAGGCGTCAAACATAACAAAATTTTTCAAACCATACAGTCAGACCAAAATAAATCAGTCAAACATTACAAAAGTAGTCAACCCGCATAGTCAGACCTTAGTAAATCAGTCAAACATTACACAATTTGTCAACCCAGACAGTCATATCATAATAAATCAGTGAACATTACACAGTTTGTCAACCCATACAGTCATAATATAATAAATCTGTTAAACATTTTACAATTAGTCAACCCATACAGTCAGACCATAAAAAAGGAGTCAAACATAACAAAATTTTTCAAACCATACAGTCAGACCAAAATATATCGGTCAAACATTACAAAATTTGTCAACCCAGTCAGAATACAGTAAATCAGTTAAACATTACAAAATGAGTGAACCCATACAGTCAAACCACAATAAATCTGTAAAACATAACAAAATTAATCAACACATACAGTCATACCATAATAAATCAGTCAAACATTACAAAATTAGTCAACCCATATAATCAGACCATAAAAAATCAGTAAAACACTACACAATGTGTCAACCCATACAGTCAGACTATAACAAAAATCAGTTAATCATTTTACAGTTAGTCAACCCATACAGTCAGACCATAGTAAATCAATAAAACATTACAAAATTAGTCAACCCATACAGTCAGACAATAACAAATCAGTCAAACATGAAAAAATTGTTGACACATACAGTTAGACCAAAAAAAAATCAGTCAAATATTACAAAATTAGTCACCCCATACAGTCAGACCATAGTAAATCAGTCAAGCATTAAACAATTTGTCAACCCATACAGTCAGACCATAATAAATTGGTCAAACATTAAAATATTTGACATCCTATACAGTCAGACCATAACAAATCAGTTAAACATTACACATTTTGTCAAACCATACAGTCAGACCATAATAAATCAGATAATCATTACAAAATTAGTCAAATCATAGTGTCAGACCATAGTGAATCAGTCAATCATTACACTATTTGTCAACCCATACAGTCAGACCTTAGTAAATCAGTCAAACATGACAAAATTAGTCAACACAACAAGTCAGAATCTAATAAATCAGTCAAACATTACAAAATTATTTAACCCATACAGTCAGACCATAATAAATCAGTCAAACATTACACAATTATTTAACCCATACAGTCAGACCATAATAAATCGGTCAAACATTACAAAATTTGTCAACCCATACAGACAAACCATGATAAATCTGTAAAACATAACACATTTAGTCAACACATACAGTCATACCATAATAAATCAGTCAAACATTACAAAATTAGTCAACCCATACAGTCAGACCTTAAAAGTCAGTCAAACATTCCAAAATTGGTCAAACCATACCATCAGACCATAACAAATCAGTAAAACATTACACAATTTGTCAACCCATACAGTCAGACCATAATAAATCAGTTAATCATTTTACAATTAGTCAACCCATTTTGTCAGACCATAGCAAATCAGTAAAACATTACAAAATTTGTCAACCCATACAGTTAGATAATAACAAATCAGTCAAACATGAAAAAATTGTCAACCCATACAGTCAGACCATAATAAATCAGTCAAACATAAACTTAGTCAACCCATACAATCAGACCATAATAAATCAGTCAAATATTACACAATTAGTCACCCAATACAGTCAGACCATAGTAAATCAGTCAAGCATTACACAATTTGTCAACCCATACAGTCAGACCATAATAAATCGGTCAAGCATTAAAATATTTGACATCCTATACAGTCAGACCATAATAAATCAGTTAAACATTACACAATTTGTCAAACCATACAGTCAGACCATAATAAATCAGTTAATCATTACAAAATTAGTCAAACTATAGTGTCAGACCATAGTAAATCAGTCATTCATTACAATATTTATCAACCCATATAGTCAGACCTTAGTAAATCAGTCAAACATGACAAAATTAGTCAAAACAACCAGTCAGAATCTAATAAATCAGTCAAAATTAAAAATTTAGTCAACTCATACAGTCAGACCATAAAAGATCAGTCACTCATTACAAATTTATTTAACCCATACAGTCAGACCATAAAAAAGGCGTCGAACATAACAAAATTTCTCAAACCATACAGTCAGACCAAAATATATCAGTCAAACATTACAAAATTAGTCAACCCATACAGTTGGACCATAGTAAATCAGTCAAATATTGCACAATTTGTCAACCCATAGAGTCAGATCAAAATATATCATTCAAACAATACGAAATATGTCAACCCATACAGTCCGACTATAAAAAATAAGTCAATCATTACAAAATTAGTCAACCCACATAGTCAGACCATAGTAAATCAATCTAACATTACACAATTTGTCAACGCATACAGTCAGACCATAATAAATGAGTTAAACATTACAAAAATTAGACAACCCATACAGTCAGACCATAGTAAATCAGTCAAACATTACAAAATTATTTAACCCATACAGTCAGACCATAAAAAGTAAGTTAAACATTACAAAATTAGTCAGTCCATGCAGTCAGACCATAGTAAATTAGTCAAACATTAAAAAATTTGTCAACCCATACAGTCTGACCAAAATAAATCAGTTAAACATTACAACATTAATCAATATATGAACTATAATAAGTTAACATTAGCTGCCCTAAAGAGGAACGGAGACTAGAATTATGTATACAAATCCTAACCAAGATTAAGAACTGAGATTGGTAAAGGGTCTAAGGGAGATAAGTTGTGCAATAAACATTTGCAACAAATAAATATATTTACTTGCCACATTGTATACATTTTCTTCAATAATTTGACAATTTCATACTGTCCACATAGGGTTTTGAATGTTTAACACACACATACACTCACACACAGGGTTCTATAGTGTTGATATGGAACAATTTGATGTGCCAATACTGTTGTAATACCAAAGTTATTCTCCCATGGCGCATTAATGCATATGGAATCAGGACTCAATTAATAATTCCGGTTCAGTACCCATGAATGTAGTCCCAGTATATCTTTAGATCATTTTTCCTGTCTGCATTTGGTGGTGATAAAAGAGTTAGATTTAGGCATTCTTGGAAAGGATTTAAAGGTAATTGTTTATTCTTTAGAATATGAGCTTATGGTGTGGTTGTCTTGGTATATCGGCAACAATGCACTGTAATTGAGTTAAGTTTAAACTGATATAAAATCTTTATTATTAATGATAGACACAATAAATTTTAATTTGTTATGTATATTAACTTTAAAATATAAAAATGAAATTAAAAATAAGAAAATAATTTTAATTTTAAATATTTAAATGAAATTTTAAGAAAAAAATTAAAAACTAAAATTTTTCCACCAAGTATGCACATATATAATATTTTTTGGGAATGATATTAAATTATATCAGCATGCATATACTTCTACCCCATATACAAGCTCAAATAATGGATTTTTGTCTAATTTTGTCAGAGAAGATATGTTTGTTAGCCAAAATGAGACCCTCATTTAAAATACATGAAGACAAAACTATATTTTGCTTTGTACCTTTAGGTCATTAAAACTCTTTATTTGGGGTACAAACAGTTAATTTACATGTTTATGATGGGGTGACTTCCTGAGTAACACATATTTGCTTGTATAGCTATCAGTAATTATTTATAAACATAGTTATAGGGTACTTAGTGAGAGGGCAGAGATGAAGACTTTATATTAAAACCTGCTCAAGTTCAACACAAAATCATATTAAGCTGTCAGAGAATGAAATACAGGTCAAAGGAATAAAATATACTATACCCAGGTATATTAACCATTGCATGTATGAAAACAGCAAAATGATGTAAGTTGAACACAGAATGCATTCCATTTTATTGTTCAGTTTCTTTAAGATATTGATTGATGTAGTGTGGCATTGTGGCCCAGATGATATTATGGGAATTCTAATGATCCATTTTGCTTTATGCATTACTAATTACTAATAATATTTCTCAAATGACACTCGAAAGATTACATAAGAAATATTCAAACAGATTATTTAAATTTAACTTTGTACAACTAATCTTAACTTGGTTACATAGCTGACATGAACAAATATGCATATATTTTGGAATGTTTGGGATCAAAGGTTGACATTCAATACATCATATATGCTGACATAGTACCTATAGTGAATCTTTAAGGCTCAGTTCAGACTGTATGCACTTAAAATATCCCAAGATGTTATTTTCATCATGAATATGCCTCTGTATGGTAACACATGTCAATTTAGTACTTTGACAGAGGGCGATATTGCAGCATCAGCTGATATCTGATTCCATTGAATCATTGAATCATTGAGCTTAATAACTTGGTAACCAACACTCTTAAAAATAGACTAAAAATGTTCAAACAGATCATTTGAATTATGTTTGTACATGTGATTTTAAGAAGTACATTGCATATGTCCCACACATGCAAATGTCCATCATTGTTTACAAGTTTTTGGGTTAAAATTTCACATTTAGTTGATGATATAGGATCTTTTGGTACCTATAGTTGATCTGTTTGGCCACATTTGGCTTTATTCATTCGCAATGTCTAAAACTGATTTTTTTCTTCATGAATAAGATTGCATATAGTAATAAATTTTAATTTTGTACATTGTCATTTGACTTTCCAGTACACTGGTATGTATTAATGTTTGTACCAATGGTCAAACCTCACCGTTCCAACATTGCCTTAAACACTTTTCCTGATTATTTATTTAACCTGTAAATGGCTAAATATGCGTGTAGAAACTTCATCTAATTTTATGATGCATTTATCACTTTAATACATGCCCATTGCTTCACATCTCTGAGTGTCACTCTGTCAAGTTTACCTTTTTTACCCATATTTGTAACCTGAATGTTATTTTGAAATCACCATATCTAACACATTTTAACTTCATTTGCCTACATCTTACTGTTTTCTAGAATTAAGTGAAACATGTTATATCTTTTCAGGTCTAACCTGGTATCTGGAACAAAGTGTTAGAGTTGGATCAGTTTGGAAGCTCTCCAGTAGTCCAGTGGTGATAGCAAGGTCTCATAAAGACATGTGCAGTGTGCTGCTATAAATGACCAAGATGAGTTCATATCAGCACACTGATAAACAGCATCTCAAAAAGACATGGGTTAAATCTTCATGAGAGAGATTTGCATCATTGTTCAGTAAGGTATAACCTCCCTAAAAATGTATTTTCCTATCACATTGTTTACTTTTTTAGCTATCGACATTAAAATGGAATGCATATTTGCTATTAAACATGGTAGTGGTCCCATCAAAACTTTAAATTTAAGTGGGCTATAAGTTATACAAAGAACTGTCCAAGTACCTGAAACAATAAATGTGTAACATAGTACCTGTCATTGTTTATTTAGTATGTACACCTATATGCATCTTGATAGGCATATTGCAATTTGCTGTCAAAATCACTGTGAGCTATAATGTTTCAGTACCACTGGGAATAATGCTATCAGTTGTACAGACCCAAAATACCATTTGTTTTAAATGCCATTCATTAATCAACTTTGCTGCCTAAAACTTGTCAAACTGAATGATATAACTTGTATGAAAATTTAGTTTTTTTAAAAATAATTAGGTTTTAAAATTTAAATATTTATTTAAATTTCCATTAAAATTTAATATATCAATATTTTTTAATTTAAAGACTATTTTCAGACAGGCCTTATCAAGTATTACAATTAGGTTATACTGCATTGAAAAATTCTTATAATTAAGGAAGATATAGCAAATTTAGTTTTGGTTTCTTAAGAACAATTTGACCTCAAATTGCACCATATAGAACACCAGCACTACACACTTTCTGACAGTTGTCACATGTCTTGCTTGCAAGGAAATTTCAAAAGACTATGTATGAAGTTGAAATAGTAGTGGCATGCTAATATAAAATGCAAATATAAAAAGTTTGATTAAAAATTGACCCTGTCAGTAATCAGAACACAATAATTCCGGTTCAGTAACCACGAATATAGTCCCATTCTATTTTTAGATCAGATTGTTCATGTCTCCGTTTGGTGGTGTCACAAAAGTTAGATTTTGACATTCTTGGTAAGGATATAAAGGCAATTGTTTATTCTTTAGAATATGAGCTTATGGTGTGGTTGTTTGTGTGTATTTCGGCGACAGTGCACAGTGAGCAATAAGGCCATGGTGATGATTCGGAAGTGAAATCTGTGTTCCATTGCATGGTGTTTTGCTTACAATTCAGCCTCTCAAAAAAATGCAGGTCAACCCTTGACAAGAACTTCACCGTAAAGTCATCCTTGAAGGTATTTTAGATTAACATATGAATTGTATTGATTGTCACACAGTGGAAAGTTCAGTACTGAGAAACAAATGTAGGGACTATATAGTAAAATTAATTGTGTTCTATGGCCACATACACAAGTTGTTTCGCTTGTACTCTCTTGATTAGTGATGACTTTTCGCTAGTTAATCAATAATTACGTAAGAAAATAACGAGAAAAAAATGTTAATAGTCTCAGTTTTCTAATCGAGAAACAGTGAGACAATAAATGATCTAACTACAGGATAATTCTCCACAAACTCCAACTATTTTCTCTCTCTCTCTATCTGAGAATGATACGTGCTAAACTCCTTAAACTGGTCTGTGTCCCGTTGTGACGTCTTTAAACCTAGGAATGATGGTTAACTTCACAGACATACCGGCCAACGGGGGGAGAGAGAGCGAGCGAGCGAGAGAGAGAGAGAGAGAGAGAGAGAGAGAGAGAGAGAGAGAGAGAGAGAGAGAGAGAGAGAGAGAGAGCATAAAATCTTATGAGCAGTAGCAATGTAAATAATTATTAATTAAAGATAAGATTTTTATCATAATCTTCTTATAATTTTCTGCTATGAGAAGAAAATACTAGTATATTTAAGAGATGCCCTGCCCATGACGAGAGATTAAGAGAAAAATGTTCGGCTCTCTTAAACATAAGGTGTAGATACGGCTACATTCCTTGGGGAATGTTCGGCAATGCGTAGGTACGGGATGCTGCAAATGATACAAGCCTCTTTGAATTCTGACGAAACGGACTGTTTTTATTGAAACATTCAACATACAAAATTACATTCTAGTATCAATCTACATAAATTTAAATTATGAATATTAAAGATACATACAAAACTACAATATTCTTTCACTTACCAACATCATACATGTGTATAATTTCTGCCTTTTACAATATCATGCAGATATTTATACATTGAATATATTCTCCAAGCTAAAGAATCTAAAATTAATATTTCCAGACTAATACCGCAATTATTTAGTAGAAATATATTTTATTGCATTCAATCTAAAATACCACATATTAAACTCTATTATTTAAAGAGTATCTCATTTCTGAATTAATTATTACGAAGTATGATGTTGGCAGCGATCGTCGATTTTTACAACAATCAATAATATAATTACAAGTAAATATAAGTTCTTAAAATAATTAAACATTCCAATATATTATTATGAAGAAGAATAAATAAATATTTAAAAAATCTGATGTTGTAAATGCACTGATCTTTAACTGATATCTTATTTTAACATCTTAACAAAAAAAGCCTTAGATTATATTGAAAATTGTATGCAGTCGGTAGCTTACATGTAAATGATACAAGCCGCTTTGACTAAGCCGAGATTTGTGACTAAACGGACTAATTTTGCCAAACACTCTTCGGGCTTCTTATACACAGTCTATCCAGACGCGGCCAAATCTGGTCATACTTTTCAGTGCTTGGATTTTGCCCGAATCTCAGAGTCAAGCTCCATCGTTTTCTTACCGACTACCGTCTGGGCTATACGTCATCAGACAGACTTTTCCATGAACAAGGACTTTCTTATAAGCATTATACAATGTGTGAGACTGCAAATAGAGAAACATACTTTTTATTTAAATAGTTACCAATTCTATTACAAGAATAAAAAAATTGTTTTTAATACATTTTACTGAACAATTAACTGCTATCTATCTATCTATCTATCTATCTATCTATCTATCTATCTATCTATCTATCTATCTATCTATCCGTCTGTCTGTTCGTCCGTCTGTCCGTCCGTTAATCTTCCTGTCTGTCTGCCTGCCTGCCAACCTACCTACCTGCCTAATTACATACCTACCTACCTACCTTTCCTACCTACCTACCCACCTACATACCTACCTACCTACATACATACATACATACATACATACATACATACATACATACATACATACATACCTACATACATACATACATACATACCTACATACATACATACATACATACATACATACATACATACATACATACATACATACATACATACATACATTCATCCATACATACATACCTACCTACCTACCTACCTACCTACCTACCTACCTACCTACCTACCTACCTACCTACCTACCTACATACATACATACATACATACATACATACATACATACATACATACATACATACATACATATCTACATACATACCTACATACATACATACATACATACATACATACATACATACATACATACATACATACATACATACATGCACACACACACACATATATCATACGGATGAAAAATGTAAAGAAATTAAACACGTGTGAAAAGAAACCATTTTGTCTTGTCTCTGAGCAGGGGAGGCAACATATACTTACCAAATTACCATTGCATTATTACATTTAACTCCCGTAAATTAACATTTTCTTTCTCTATGCCAATTTATCGATATTGTACGTGATCATTGTTTGCATATTAAAATATGTTTCTCATATAAAATTTTATCGATATGTGCCGTTAAAATATTAAAGCAGACTCAGATTGTTTAAATCACGGACAGAAGTTGTAGGCGGGAGGAGGTGTTCTTTTAACGGACAAATGGCATCACGGAGTTTTGGGAATGAATGATGAAGTTGATAAGATTTGATAAGCATCAACCTGCCTCAATTAACACCATAATTTTGCATAGCTATACTAAAACAGACATTAAAAATATTGTATACCTATGACCCAAAATGTTACTGGAAGCTCATAGCAAATGAAGTTTATGCACACAAACCACACATTGATATTTCCTATCTAAGGATAATTTCTGATAAAAAGCGTTGTCCATAGTGCTAATGCAAGCCCTTTCCATAATTTAAAATAGTTCTTATCCATGTTCTTTTTTTATAGATATTCTGCTTTCCCTGACACCATGTTCAGTTGCTGCAGGTAGCTTAGCTGAACTGTCTAGAAAAATATTGAACAAACGGTCAGTATTTTACTGTGTAGGTACTAAGAAGTAACTATGGAAAGTGCACATGCCTCTAATCAGTTTTAATAACAACACAAAGCCCGAAACACCTAATTCACAAATACATCCATATCTTTAATAATTATACAATGACAGCTGAAAAAGTCACACCATAGCCTTAAGTTAAGAAATTTGACAATTTACGAAAATGTCCACTGCCATTTAACTTTGGGTTGGTATGGTAATTATGGAAATTTAACATTATGGTTGGGTATATCAGCTATCATAATGATAATAGAATAGTTGTTTTGGGAATTTAGATGGGTTGGTATGTGAATTGAACATGTGGTTTGTAGTACTATTGGACATATGGAACTTATTGACAAACACAAGTCTTGAAAACTATCATATAATCCTACCGACTAAAATACATCGTTCTGACCAATGCATACTCATACTAAGAAAAACCCATCCAAAACTGACCAATACCGATGTATCAACACTCGTCTTAACTATCCAATACTCACTCTTTAAAGAACGAAAAAGAAAGAGAGGACTGTAGCTGTGAATGATGGAATCGTCTGCTACACACTTATGGATTATTGTACACATCATTTCAAACCCATACCATCACAAATAGACAGAGCAAGTTAAGTGTGTGTCATTCACATACACTTAATATTCACTATAACATCACACATAACCAAATTTTAAAAATTTATCACAATTTATTTATAACTAATGTGCAGTGTTCAGTGATTGTTCGCTAATTTTATGTACATAATATTAATATTATTACCAAATGCTAATATTCTATATTGCAACTGTCAAAAATGTCCACAAAAGGGTATCTCGGTAGGCACAAGGCATGCCATCTGACCTGTCTAGAGATAATGTTTTAGGCGACGGCTAATTTGAATACCCGAAACCGAAGAGTGTGTGTGTGTGTGTGTGTGTGTGTGTGTGTGTGTTGGATTTCTAACGTAGCTTTTAAAAAAATTCAGTTATATTAATATGATGCCTGCAGTGAGATAGTTTATAGTGATGTCTAGCACGGTTGCATCATGCTGCAGACATTTATCATCATGTCCCACCCAGTCACATTATCCTGACACCAGGCCGATCAGTTCTAATACTAACCTCTTAATGCTGAGCTCCTAGCGAGGCAGCTGTTAATATCATTTTTTATAAGTCTTTGATATGACGCAGCCGGGGATCGAACCCGCAATCTCTCGCATCCGAGGTTGACACCCTAAATACTAGGCCACTGGAACGACTTTCAAAAGTAGAAAAAAGAAATTAGTAGATGTAAAGTAATAAAGAAATGACAAAGCAAAATTTATTTTGTGTCAATTTCTTTCTTGTAAGCAACTGTTGAACTAAATTCCTTTGCAAACAGTCGGATTTGTTTGCAGTGAGCTAACTTTTTGATGGAGAGAGGTCAAGTCCTTTTTTCTACATTGCCAGTTATGTTTGAAAACATGATTTTGTTGTTTCTATATGTTATTTTTTCCGCATATAATCTACCATATGTTTTACTGCCAAACCAGCATTATTCTTTTTCTCAGATATATAATAACTTGTATAGACAAAATGTTTTTCATTTCACTTTAGTGCTTTTGTATTTTTATATATATTTCTTGCGGGGCGTCGGAGATACTAACTTCAAATATATAGACAGATTTATTTTCATTTCTTTTTAGTGCTTTTATATTTTCTATATTTATCTCTTGCGGGGCGAAGGAGATACAATATTCAAATGTAAACTTTTGGTATGTTTTGGGGTATACTATATCATAGCATGGGACATTGTAAACTTTTGGTATGTTCTGGGGTGTACTATATCATAGCATGGGACATTGTAAACTTTTGGTATGTTTTGGGGTATACTATATCATAGCATGGGACATTGTAAACTTTTAGTATGTTTTGGAGTATACTATATCATAGCATGGGACATTGCAAACTTTTGGTATGTTTTGGGGTGTACTATATCATAGCATGGGACATTGTAAACTTTTGGTATGTTTTGGGGTATACTATATCATAGCATGGGACATTGTAAACTTTTGGTATGTTTTGGGGTATACTATATCATAGCATGGGACGTTGTAAACTTTTGGTATGTTTTGGGGTATACTATATCATAGCATGGGACATTGCAAACTTTTGGTATGTTTTGGGGTATACTATATCATAGCATGGGACATTGTAAACTTTTGGTATGTTTTGGGGTATACTATATCATAGCATGGGACATTGTAAACTTTTGGTATGTTTTGGGGTATACTATATCATAGCATGGAACATTGGTTAAGTTAACCGAATTATAATTAAATATTTTGCTGTTATTTACTTATTTATCTATTTGCATTTGCGATACAAGAAGTGTTACCATATGTATTAATAAGCCAACATAAGACTGCTTTTAATTATACAACTATGTTATTTATTTGTTGTGCCTTTACTATTAATTTAAGAATGACATTG
Organism: Potamilus streckersoni; assembly: GCA_016746295.1. Taxonomy (NCBI): domain Eukaryota; kingdom Metazoa; phylum Mollusca; class Bivalvia; order Unionida; family Unionidae; genus Potamilus; species Potamilus streckersoni. The sequence continues at coordinate 210,614 of JAEAOA010001756.1, forward strand.
AAGAGTTGTGCAATCTGGTCCTTTACTTTCACAATCAATAACATTTCATGCATATAGATAATACCCGAATATCTAATAATTGTGTAATGTCAAGCTTACATGTTTTGTGAAAGTTGATTGCAAGCTAATTTATTTTATTGATGGAAACACAGGTCTTCTGGAACTAATATCGGGATACATTCAAATCACATAATTGTTTTTTGTTAAAAGATAATATTAACTGATATTTATTTCACGTAAAATTTACTCCTCGTTTTATATTAGGTTTTATTAACAATGTTTCATTTAGTATAAGTACATTTATTACAGCTCTAAACAACTGAGAACATTAATTATTTTGTATTTATACAAAATGAATATAATTTAAGAACTATTTATAGATAGGACATATCTGATAACAAAAGTGTTCAGGCCGAACTTACTAAACTTCGTGAAAGTCATAATCTTGGCGTTTAGCGTAACGTGTTACGCTGTATGACGTCAGATGACGTCACTAAAATCATGTCCGCTTCCTTATCATTTCTCCGTTTGTTATGTGTATTTATTGGTGTTTTATTAACTTTATTTTTAGAACATGCAAATGCTTCAATAGAGAACAATTCAAAGACATGCACAGTAACGCCATGCTACACAAATTATTCAGTTCGTTCGAAGACGGAAAACGAGCGTTACAGAAATTTCAACAAATCATTGGGAAAGATACGGTCATATGTTTTTGACCTCAGAAAACGAAACACCTACAAGCGTGGAATATATCAGCGTTCCTCAATAAGTAACTTTCAAGGACGAAACATCCTTATTGACGCATTGAGACGTCATAGGGAATATGATCTCTTTATTATTGGGACGTACATTGCTGCTCAAAAATATTTTGGTAACACTTTCATAAATACTGATGGAAATGTACCTTTTCTATTTACACGATTTCCCCAACCACCGTACGGCATGCACAAGGATATAAAAGAGGCTTGCAGTGAAAACGTTGAGATGTGTGTCGTAGAAGTTTTATCCAAAGCGAAGATATCTGGAACCATGGGACCTATACTGAATACCAGCTCTAAATACCTAAAGGATCCTTTCAGCAAATTATCTGATATGGCTCTGTATCGAATATCTGCCATGTACTATTTTTGTTTGTATGCTCTTCGAGGTGCAAGTGCTCTAGAATTCAAAAATCAGGATAGAAAATGTTTGAGTGATTTGAGGATCACTTTAGATGCCAAATACACTTCGAGTAGCAACATTCCGTCTGATGCACGTGAAACTGAAGTATCATATGAAGAACAGCCTTTGACATGCGCATTTCTTTGGTTCTGCCCTGATCCATGCTATGGTCGGTTGACAAAAGGATCATTTCCGATGGAATATTTTCAAAATCCCGAAAGAGACAAAGGCAATCCTTGCAGAAATCTCACAAATCCAAAGTGTGCCTGGAAAGAAGATGATAATAATAACATTGAAGGTTTGCAGAAGAACTTATTCAACATTACATGCGAATGCAGTGAAGACTACCCAGGATCATTTTTTAACAACCAAAATAAGAAATGTACCTTCCAAAATGGATGTACTGTTGGCGACCGTTTATGTGGTACAACGACTCAGAGCACGAACAAACAATCCAAGAGCAAGTCTGAAAATCAGCTTACGAGCAATTCTCAGGGGAATGATTTAAAAATGTATGACGAGGACATAAATTATGATTTGATGGACTTTGAAGTATTTGGGTCCGCATCACTACAAAAAAGTCCGTTTTATCAAATTTTCTTTATCATGATTTTAACATGTATAAATACTATTTTGTTCGCATTAGGGTATAACTAAAATTGATCTCAAAGATATATAAATATATTTGTGGGGATTTTTTGGCGTACGTCTATAGCTGTGCATTTATATCTCAACATGTACAGATTTAAATCCACCTGTATCTGTTTTGTGACTAGGACATATCACTGAAAAATATTTACATTTAGACCTGTCATGTAGCTCAGCAATGTCCTATCATGAATAATTACATTTTGCAAATCCAGTAAACTAAATAGAAATTGGCTTATATCGAGCAATGATATGTTGAATAGTCACTTGTTACAGGTCCAAAAAACTAAATAACAATTTAAACTCTTTTAAGCATTCTATTATTAGTGAACACTCGTCTCGCTTTATATCGGTTTGACTTCATTGTGATTTTAATTCCATATGTCTTTAAACATCTCTGTTTCTTAAAATATCAAATGGGTCTCTCTCTCTCTCTCTCTCTCTCTCTCTCTCTCTCTCTCTCTCTCTCTCTCTCTCTCTCTCTCTCTCTCTCTCTCTCTCTCTCTCTCTCTCTCTCTCTCTCTCTCTTCGTGTCCCTCAACTTTCCCGACGAGGTACAAGATAGAAGGCAATTGCTTTGATGCAACGTAGTGTACCATAACCATTTAACACAACTTTGACCATAAGAATAATTAAAATCTTACCCGGAACTGTTTGAAGACACATGACTGTTATATACCGACAGCTGTCACCATTATTAAAGAGGAGGATATGACTTGAGGGACTTTAATTTTGCTTCAGACCAGGACATGGACGAAGGACATTTGCACGTAATAAAATTGGGCCAACTTTGTGTGAAACTTCAATTTGCACTAGCAACGGCCAACACAGTGAACGTCATCCTGTATGCAGAATTTGACAATACTCAGGAAATCAATAGTTTGAAACAATTAATTCTAGACTATTATATAGAATTTGAGAGATTCAGCACCAGAGATTCAACTCCATAGAAAAGGGAGCGAGTCTCGGAAAGGCACAAAAGAAACAATAGCTTCATACCTGTACTGCACAGTGGAAAAAAGCGTAGTCTACAATGAAGTCGATTGATGATCCAGAGAGATATATCTTATGACATACATCAACACACACAACTGATGGTAGTCAAACCGTTTTTTATTGATGAGGTAGGATATGACTCTGATTAAAATCCAGTGAAATGAATTTACGTTTCCAAAATCAAATGTTTACCTATGATATGTTCAGATAAAGCATACATAAAAATATAGATATTAAAGAAGGAAGAATAGCGACAATACCTCTGGGCTTATGAATAATGGTAAACGTTAAGTCAAACCGACCAAAGGATGAGAGAGAGAGAGAGAGAGAGAGAGAGAGAGAGAGAGAGAGAGAGAGAGAGAGAGAGAGAGAGAGAGAGAGAGAGAGAGAGAGAGAGAAAGAGAGAGAGAGAGTAGTTTGTAATGTTGCTAAAGCAGAATAATGACTTAGATCAATTGTAAATATATTAAAATATTTTAATTACGTCTTGTTGGTTCGTCAGTTGGCTTAGTTTCAATTCCACATTAATTTCCATGCGCCTGAAGGTGGATGCTAATGTGTTTATTTGATTGGTTTAACTATCCAAATGTTTTTACTACTGCTTTACTTTTATTATTAAAATAATCTTTCATGTTTAAATCATAAGTGTGTATTTAAAAAAAGAAACCAAGAAAAGAAAACACTTAACCTATCAATATGCAGAGGTGATTGTAAATAGTCACTACGGCAAAGAACTACATTTTGTAGCGGACACTCGCGGATGTGAGAAGTTCATTCACTAGTAAATCGAACTCCGTTCAAATAACAAATATATGTTTTTGTATGTGATATAAAAAAAAAACATATATGTATACTATGTGCGCTGTATCAATGTATACTACTTGTTGAATATATTTTTCATTGAAAGAAAACTCGGCAAGCTTCGTTTCCTTTTAATGATTTTTTTTTACATCTCGTGGTATATAATTGATTCAGCGTACATACTATATATATATATATATATATATATATATATATATATATATATATATATATATATATATATATATATATATATATATATGTATATGTGTGTGTGTGTGTGTGTGTGTGTGTGTGTGTGTGTGTGCGTCATATTTTTTTTTCTTGACATATCCATTAAAAAAACAGTAACGTACCTTCTCATCACTCTCGGTCGACCATTGCATGAATCCAATCCGGCGAATTAACCTTTATTTTCACCATTACGGTCACAAACACTGGGAATGTGAACCATGCCGGTAAGTAGCCCATTTGTACTAGCTTCTATTCTGCAGTAAATATACCGTAGGGTCTAATAATCGTTCCAAACACGGGTCCATCATCCGTCTAGGCTCGAGTTTTGAATATGATGACGTCATCAACCGTTATTTGTACTATCAGAACTTTAACTACTCATTTCTGTTATGGAAATTGATAAAAAAAAATTTATAAAATATTGCAATCTGAAATAAAAAATAAGTTAAAAATTTGATCTTGTAAAATTAATTTCATGACGTTATTTAGCCCGCGGTATAAACCAAGAAGACTAGAAAAAGAAAACTATGCACTAGTAGAATTAAACTTTTTCTAAATCTTCCTAGTATCCTTCATTTTTTACTATAAGAATATCCGGTATAGAATCAAATATCCGGGATATAATCTGCGTTACATAAATGTACAAAAAAGTAATAGATATCCCTTTGGCTTGTAGACTTTTAGGGAATTACACACAGTTTTTAGTATCCGCAACAAGTCTATACAAGCTGGTTGTATTTATAGTTTTAACTCCTGTGGAGAGTGCCATGTAGAAGTTTACAAACACAACGTGTTTGTGAAGTTTACAAACACAACGTGTTTGTGTTTGTTTTTGTTTTATATATGTTTTGTATTTGCCTTTGAAAAAGACTCATTAAGAGTCGAAAGCGCTCAGGCTAGATAGTTACTAGTTTCGCACTGTTCGTCGTCAGTTTATGGCATATATATATATATATATATATATATATATATATATATATATATATATATATATATATATATATATATATATATATATATATATATATATATATATATATATATATATATATACACACACACACACACATATATATATATATATATATATATATATATATATATATATATATATATATATATATATATCAGATCACAATTTATATATTGACTTTTATAAAAGTTACTGTGAAAAAAATGTATTCTGTCCAGGATTTCACATATTTTATTTAATAGTTTCCGCCCATCCCCTCAATTAAAATATTAAGATTTTTTTTCTCCATTAGTTCCAAATTCTTCTCTTTTAAAGAGTTCCCTAGCTTTTCTGTAAAGGTCTGACAATTTACCCGCCCTAATATCTGTCATTTTTTTCCCTTTTCCCTGGTTTCTTTTAGTTTTTTTCCAAACTATTTAGCTTTTATATGTCATTTTCTTTTTTTAAGTTGAATTAGTATTTCCTTTTTCTCGTTTGTTTCAAATTCCCTTAACTTTCTACTAAAAGTTAAAGCTATTCTTTTTATTTTATTTTTAAGTCTGTCCAATTAAAGTAATATATCCTCCCACTCAGTTAGGAGTTTTTCCTTTTCCTACAATTCTGGTCATAAGATTCCCGCCAAATTACTACTGGCTTTTCCCAGCGTATACTTAATTCTTATAAAACGGCAAGATGTACTTCTCATAATCTGCACAGGTATACTCATAAATTCACTGCAAATTTAAGCTATAACTTTGATCTAAGATTTAATCCTACCCACTATCTTACTTCCGATTGGATGTCGCTGTGGACTGCCCCATTCAAACTAAGCTGTATGGCCATAGTACACAATTAATTTTACTATATGGTCTCTACATTTGTTTCTCAGTACTGAACTTTCCACTGTGTGACAATCAATGCAAATCATATGTTAATCTAAAATACCTTCAAAGATGACTTTACGGTTTAGTTCTTGTCAAGGGTTGACCTGCATTTTTTTGAGAGGCTGAATTGTAAACAAAACACCAGGCAACGGAACACAGGTTTCACTTCCGGATCATCACCATGACCTTATTACTCAATGTGCACTGTCGCCGAAATACACACAGACAACCACACCATAAGCTCACATTTTAAAGAATAATCAATTGCCTTTAAATCCTTACCAAGAATGCCACAATCTAACTCTAGTATCACCACCAAATTTAGACCGGAAAAGTGATCTAAAAATAGACTGGGACTACATTCGTGGGTACTGAACCGGATTTTATTAATTGTGTACTGATTCCTGAAAGGGTCAATGTTTTTGTCAAACTTTTATATTTGCATTTTATTTTGCATGCCACTACTGTTTCAACTTATATAAAGTCTTTCGAAATTTCCTTGCAAGCAAGACATGTGACAGCTGTCAGAAAGTGTGTAGTGCTGGTGTTCTATAGGGTGCAATTTGAGGTCAAATTGTTCTTAAGAAACCAAAACTAAATTTGCTATATCTTCCTTAATTATAGGACTTTTTCAATGCAGCAAAAACCTAATTGTAATACTTGATAAGGCCTGTCTGAAAATAGTCTTGAAATTAAAAAATATTGATATATTAAATTTTAATGGAAATTTAAATAAATATATAAATTTTAAAAACTTTTTATTTTACAAAAAATAAATTTTCATACAAGTTATGACATTCAGTTTGACAAATTTAAGGCAGCAATGTTGACTAATGAATGGTCTTTAAAACAAATGGTAGCTTAGGTCTGTACAACTGATAATGTTAATCCCAGGTGTACTGAAGCATGATAGCTCACAGTGATTTTGACAGCAAATTGCAATATGCCTCTCCAGATGCATATAGGTGTACATACTTAAGAAACAATGACAGGTACTATGTTCCACATTTATTGTTTCAGGTACTTGGACAGTTGTTTGTATAACTAATATCCCACTCAAATTTAAAGTTTTGATGGGACCAATACCATGTTTTAAAGCAAATATGCATTACATTTTAATGCCGATAACTACAAAAGTCAACAATGCAATATGAAAATACAGTTTCACCTTACTGAAAATAATGCAAATCTCTCTCATGAAGATCTAAGCCATGTCTTTGAGATGCTGTATATCAGTGTACTGATATGAACTCATCTTGGTCACTTATAGCAGCACACTGCACATGTCCTTATGAGACCTTGCTATCACCATTGGACTACTGGAGAGCTTCCAAATTGATCCAACTCTAATACTTTGTTCCAGATACCAGACTAGACCTAAAAATATATATAACATGTTTCACTTAATTCTAAAAAAGGAAGATGTAGGCAAATGAAGTTAAAATGTGTTAGATATGGTGATTTAAAAATAACATTCAGGTTGCAAATATGGTTAAAAAGGTAAACTTGATAGAGTGACACTCAAAGATGTGAAGCAATGGGCATGTATTAAAGTGACAAATGCATCCTAAAAATAGATGAAGTTTCTACAAGCATATTTAGCCATTTACAGGTTAAATAACTAATCAGGTAGAGTATGTATCATAAAGTTTAAGGCAATGTTGGAACGGTGAGGTTTGATCATTGGTGCAAACATTGATACATACCAGTATAGTGGAAAGTCAAATGACAATGTACCAAATTAAAATTTATTACTATATGCAATCCTATTCATGAAGGAAAAACAATTTTAGATATTGTGAGTGAATATGGCAAAATGTGGCCACACAGATCAACTATAGGTACCAATAGATCCTATATCATCAATTAAATGTGAAATTTTCATCCCGAAAACTTGTAAACAAGGATGGATATTTGCATGTGTGGGACATATGCAATATACTTCTTAAAATCACATGTGCAAACATGATTCAAATAATCTGTTTGAACATTTTTAGTCTATTTATAAAAGTCTTGGCTACCAAGTTATTAAGTTCAATGATTCAATGATTCAATGGAATCAAATATCAGCTGATGCTGCAATACCACTCTCTGTCAAAGTACTAAATTCACATGTGTTACCATACAGAGGCATGTTCATGATGAAAATAACATCTTGGGATATTCTAAGTGCACACAGTTAAAACTGAGCCTTACAGATTCACTATAGGTACCATGTCAGCCTAACAATGTCAACTTTTGATTCCAAACATTACAAAATATATGCATATTTGTTCATGTCAGCTATGTAACCATGTTAGGATCAGTTGTAGAAAGTTAAATTCAAATAATCTATTTGAATATTACTTATGTAATCTTTGAAGTGTCAGATAACAAATATTATTAGTCATTAATAATGCATAAAGCAAAATGGATCATGAGAATTCCCATAATATCATCTGGGCTGCAATGTCGCACTACATCAATCAATATCTTAAAGAAACTGAACAATAGAATGGAATGCATTCTGTGTTCAACTTACATCATTTTGCTGTTTTCTTACATGCAATGATAAATATACCTGGGTAAAGTATATTTTATCCCTCTGACCTGTATTTCATTCTCTGACAGCTTAATATGATTTTGTAGAGAACTTGAACAGGTTCTAGTATAAAGTCTTCATCTCTGTCCTCTCACTAAATACCCTATAACTATGGTTATAAACAATTACTGATAGCTATACAAGCAGATATGTGTTACTCAGGAAGTCACCCCATCATAAACACATAAATTAACTGTTTTAACCCCAAATAAATAGTTTCAATGACCTAAAGGTACAAAGCAAAATAGAATTTTGTCTTCATGTATTTTAAATGAGGGTCTCATTTTGACTAATAAAGATATTTTCTCTGATCAAATTTGACAAATATCCATCATTTGAGCTTGTATATGGTGTAGGAGTATATATATGCTGATATCATTTAATATCATTCCCAAAAAATATTATATATGTGTATACTTGGTGGAAATTTTTTATTTTTTAATTGTTTTTTTAAATTTCATTTAAATTTTTAAAATTAATTTTTTTTTACTTTTAATTTCATTTTTATATTTTTAAAGTCAATATACATAACATATTAAAATTTCATGTATATGTCATTAATAATAAAAAAATTTATATCAGTTTCAAGTTTTTACTGACAGGCTATAGTACACAATTAATTTTACTATATGGTCTCTACATTTGTTTCTCAGTACTGAACTTTCCACTGTGTGACAATCAATACAAATCATATGTTAATCTAAAATACCTTCAAAGATGACGTCAAGGGTTGACCTGCATTTTTTTGAGAGGCTGAATTGTAAACAAAACACCAGGCAACGGAACACAGATTTCACTTTCGGATCATCACCATGACCTTATTACTCAATGTGCACTGTCGCCGAAATACACACAGACAACCACACCATAAGCTCACATTTTAAAGAATAATCAATTGCCTTTAAATCCTTACCAAGAATGCCAAAATCTAACTCTAGTATCACCACCAAATTTAGACCGGAAAAAGTGATCTAAAAATAGACTGGGACTACATTCGTGGGTACTGAATCGGATTTTATTAATTGTGTACTGATTCCGTATGATGTCTACGTGACGGGTGAGAACTCTGCCCGTTCACCTTGCGGGCTTCTTTTTTTTTTATCCCTGGAACAATGTTTAAGGCCTGAGTGTGATGACTACTAACGCTTTTACTGGCGGCTATTCTATAATCTGGGTGGCTGGCGAATTTGCATAATCGATTGTGGCGAATATTTACACATCAAACACGATAATAATATTATACTGATACTTGGACTGCAAAGGTGACAGAGACGCAGTTTTGAAAATACCATTCTGATCATTTAAACAGCTATTTAGGATAAATGTTCGTAACTTTTCGTTAATGGAATCGTTCAGACTATGTCCAGTGTTCTCTGTGGTATATAAAAATAGCGTAGAAAAGAATATTGAGGGAAAGTCTATCAGAGACGTACCATTATAAGTCAAAATGATAAACTTGTTTGAGAGAACATGCAATTGAAGTTTTGTCAGAAAAATAAGGGTCTCGGAGTCAATAAGCCAAGATTATGAAGAATTTATTTTTTAGCTGGCTGAATGGACTGTCACACACGGCTGCTTTATAAATGTCCGCTTTAACATTTTGGTACAGTGTTTCGGATTTAGACTAGCGATAGACTCCATCCCCGTCATCACATGAAAAGGTTGCTACAAAGAACATGCAAGTGACAAGGCATAAACTTATGTTCTTTAACTGATAATAAGAATGTCAAAAATATACTTACATTTTTGCCTCTTGAATTTCCTCAAAATATATTTAGTTCTGCAAATCTGAATTGCATGGATTCTAAATCTTAATTACCCACTGAGAAATTGTACTGTAATTTCGACTACGTTTCCGACTGCAATCATATTCTCATTACTGCACTTGAAATAAACGTGATATTTCATAGCGTCTTGCTGATAAAGACAATTTAAAGAGTTCATATTTTCCCCACATTATGATTCCAAACATTGAGTGAGAGAACAGAAATGCGCATGCAGCTGATTCAAGACTCGTCCCTACCAATTAAAGTCAAAGACACATGTGCTTTGTTTACAAATGACACATTTAAAATAATCCAGTCCATAATCTAAATTAAATATAATCGACAAAAACAAATCTATTCATTCCAGACCAACTAGAAAAGCTGTCGCACTGAGCATTCATTCACAATATCACTCTAAATTTCAATTTTAAGTAGACCAAAACTACAATTCTTATTGTAAACTGATGTTGAAAGCTTGACTAAGTTCAAAGGTCGCTGCGCGGTGCTATGTGCATTTTAATATCGTTATTGTTTACTGATGATTTCATAGTTGCATATTTATTTTGGAATACAGCATAAATTCAATTACTTTTGTTTCCTGATGTATATTTGTATACATAAGCGCTAGGTAGCATAAGGAAATGAGTATCTAATAAAAAGGTTACTGTGCAGAGGAAAATGTGAACTCGTTTTCTCGGATGAATACTTCACTCCTAAAAGTAGTGCAGTATAAATCTGACAACATTCGTTGGTGTTTTTCCAGTCCAATGCAGAAACCTATAAATACGTCTCAATTAATTAAATTTTGCCGAATATCACACTGTCCTCTATGTCTTGTTATTCAGTATTCGTTATCAAAGTTTGAAGTGTTAGTATCAAAAGTATGTTATCATTTATATGAGAAAACAGTACTTTTGTGTGAATAACATCGTTATTTTTTCAAATTCGCTTGGTTCTCAGCTTGAAATTGGGCTTTTTCGTTTCTTATTTTTCTTGTGGGTATAATTCAATCATTTTTTTTTTGTGGGAAGAGGGTGAATCTGAATTTCCATTTATTTAGTCAAATTACTAATGTGATGAATTCTATTTATTTAGTCAAATTACTAATGTGATTAATTCTATTTATTTAGTCAAATTACTAATGTGATTAATTCTATTTATTTAGTCAAATTACTAATGTGATTAATTATATTTATTTAGTCAGATTACTAATGTGATTTATTATATTTTGCAAGAAACGTTTGCATAAACAAAGCCCAATCACAGATTAGGTGCCAGGCCTGCTAAATCGGAGTAGGACCAGATGAAGGAATCGGTAGTGCCAGCACCCAGTCGCTAGTAGCGACGGCTTCGTGGACGGATTGAACTGCACGTTTCTTAACTCCCTGTGACGTTCGAGGTCATGTTCACAGCGAATGAACTTTAACTGTTTCCAGATTCCAGAAGAATGTGAACACTGACTGTCCTACATTTGACCCATCCATCAAGCACTACACATTTCTACATTTTATTTATGCACGTCGACTTACACATAAACCATTTGTACATACTACCTTATCAAATTAAAGGCAAATGGTACGTATATTGTACTGATACTATAAATAAACGTAACTAAAGTAGGTAAGTCATATACATCGCAAGATTGCTCAAATTGTAAGTATTTTTATTTACCTGTATATACAATTAAAACGTCCATTCAACCAATGAGCTCAAGTATACGTTTGAATAGTTCCTCTGAAGTATATATGAATGTTAATTTAAAGTAATAAGGGCTAACCAAAAATTTCACACTTGCATGCATTTTTTCTCCAAATTTGACAATATACGATTACTTAGAGTACAGCCAACAAACCTTTTGTTGCAGACATTGAATCTGAATGACATTTTCTCTGAAATTTATTCTACATGCTTCTTTAGAACATGGCATTGAGGCAAAACAAAACATTTTATTGTAACTACATATCTGAATCGTACGTTTTGAAATGCTGGTGTGCCATTTTTTTCACAACAGTTTTAAAGGAATCGTATGTCTAAAACAGGCCAGTCAACTTTTTTCCAAAAGAAAGATAAAAATAATGGATGGCCACATGTTAGCTGAAAAATGTGGAAAACTGTGGATTGTCGCATTGAATAGCTAGAGTTTTTATGGCTTGAAAACCGGTTCAAAACGTTTGACTTACTTATGTGCAATATTTTATATCTCCTTACAACTAAGAAAATTTTCATTTTTATCCGACATTAATACATTCTTAACTACGACATAATAAACAATTCTTCAATTCGCCTTCCCCCACCCCATTTCTTTATATGTAAGACTACATATCTCAAAGGGAAAGCGGTGCAGCTGGAACGATACTATTACGGCCCATCTCTTTTTATATTGGCTGATGCTGGCCTAAATTTGCAAGCCAATATGTATTTAGTCAAATATCCATCCCCTGATTGGTCAGTTAGTAACGTCAGTGATATTATAACCTTAACTACTAGTGAGGAATAACATCCTCAGTGATTGGTTGGCAGAGTCACATTAAATTGATTCCTATGAGTAAGAGCGACGAAATATCGGTACTATTTTCAAAGATAGCAGATGATAGTTTTCTGCAGTCTATCACAGAAATGCAGTGATTGGTTGGTAGAATCGCATTATAATAAACAAAAGCGATGAAATAATTGTACTTTTTAAAACTAGCAGTTGATATTTTTCTGCGGTCTCATTAGCACCTGACGTGTGATGCACTTGCCAGCAAAGGGATTCCTTCTAAATTTATTCCAGCAAGATTTATTTCACTTGAGTACGCTTATTATGAGGAGGGATAACTTTTTCGTTTGAAATAAATTGCTTGTCAATTGTTTTGTCCTAATCCTGGAAAATAGTAATTTGGTTACTATTATTTCAACCTTATTTAACATCCAGCAGTGTTGCTGTATTGTTTATTATTAATGATGTTTTGACTATCTTTTATAATAGTGTTTCTCTCTCTCTCTCTCTCTCTCTCTCTCTCTCTCTCTCTCTCTCTCTCTCTCTCTCTCTCTCTCTCTATATATATATATATATATATATATATATATATATATATATATACATATACTCATTGATAATAAACAATACAATATATATATATAATTTCATCGACTTGTTCTCGTTCTTAATTTTTAATTCGTTTCATTGACTAGTTGAATATTTTCAGAAATGTTGTATTGAAGTAGATGCAATTCGTTTTTATTTGCCTTGTATCATTGACAAATTTGTGGCACGGTTGCTTGACGATTAATGCAGGATTATCGGTGACTGAAAATGGCTATTTACTGCTAAGGGGTTCAATATGGCACTAGGCGGATTCATACGATTTCGTGTACTTAATGTCAAGTTACAAAGGGTTGTTGCTTACTTAATACGTTTCAAGAGATAAACAATGAAGCGGAAATTAGTCTGGAACAACAGACTGTGGAGTCAGGCAGTTCAAAGGGATTGCCCCGAATATAAATTATTCTCTTGGAAGAGAAGCACAATATTTATTAACCTACGAAATTAAAGTTATCCTAAAGCCATTAGATGTACAAGTTTCTTCCGGAAGTCATTAAATAAATTGATCACATCTTGTTAAAATACATTTTCTTTAAAGATACCATCTTGTATATATTCTTTTAAACATGACGATAAAATAGCTCTTTCATAGCTAGTGTGTATTTATTATACATTTCCTAGTGAGGTTCTGAAATTTATCAGTGGTAGAAAATGATACAGCCACATTGGCGATACTACTTTTGGAAATACTTTCGTTTTCCATGTTAGAAGTATATCTGCCTTTATGTATTATTCAAACCCATATATATATATATATATATATATATATATATATATATATATATATATATATATATATGTATATATATATATATATATATATATATATATATATATATATATATATATATATATATATATATATATCAGTATTAAGATTTACAAATCTTATAAAATGCATATGGCGTACATTATGCAATCATTGAGGTGGCATCAAGAAATTCATTAGAAACGAAATTCAAACAGCAAAAGATAAATGGTATTTTGTTTAAACAAGATAATATATTATATAAAGTAGACGTTACTTTGTGGAAACGATATTATTATGTTGTTTATGCAAGGTACTATTACATCTAAAGATAATATTTTGTTTATAGAAGGTATCAAATTGGTGATCGTTTACTAATGAATTTATGAAACAAGTTGCATAAGTTTGTTAATCTATTATTACCCATTTGAGATTATATTTGTCAAATAGATTTTATTTTAATGGAAGTATTGTAAAGGTTTAAAAAATAAAAATAATAAAATTGATGACCGTTAACATAAAATGGATTTTAAAAACAAATTATAATTGAAAGAGCAACTATCCTCCCAAACAAATAGAACATTTACCACAGACAACATTATTTATCGACACTGGACAGTCATATACATTGATTTCGATGAGACTGTTACAAATGTGAGTGTGTAAATTCAACTTTTAAGCATTCCCGTTGTTGAATATTAGTGTGCAGCGATGATTATTGGATACAGAAATTCCAAATTTACTAATGCATGTGTAACTTGATATTTGCATTATTTGATTTAGAACATTAGGCAAATTTTATTTAGAGTCGGAATTGCACACGTAATATGAAACATTATATCGGTGAACATTTTTACCGCATAAAATATGCTCTGATGACTGTCATAATTCTGCTTTCTTCTCTAAGACAAGGTGAGATTATTTACTCCTATGAGTTATCATTTATACCAAATTTGTTATAGGGTGGGGTCCATGTTACAGGTCCACTCCCCTGCCCTATACCCAGTGGCCAATGACGTTAGTTCTATGTGCAATGAGCCCCTTTGGGGTAAATTTGCCATATTGCGACATATGTTACCTGTTTTCTCAATTTCCTTTGGGTAATACATTCGAAAACATGGTGTCCAAAATTCTGATAATAAAAGTTTTTAAAAACATTTCTGGAAGGGAGATAAAGAAAATTCCATAGGTAGCAGTCAATCAGTAAAGAGAATACTGCACAAGAATTGCATGGGCTTGTTGGGCCAATCAGATTCACATAAAGTGATACGTATACAGGTTGACATATCAAAAATATGATTATGCACACACTATATGTAAAATGTACCAAGTATCTGATTAAAACAAGATATAGTCTTGTTAAGTAAGATGTGAAAAATATATAATGTGGATTTAACAAATCAGATCAGATTTATTTTTTTTAAAGTGTCTGCTGAACATCCCATGTTGAAAATATAAGTAATTAGAAGTTCAATTTTATAATCATGCGCTCTTTGCTTTCAAGAGAATGTGAAGTGACGTGATTATGATTTTTAACGTAGTTTAACACTTTTTCAGTTATGTCGCAACGATATTTGTAGTGTGGCAGTTTATAGTGATGTCTAGTACTGGAATCTGTAGTGTGGCAGTTTATAGTGATGTCTAGCACTGGAGCATCATCAAACAAGTAGCACGATCAAGAGAATGTAAAAAATAAACACAATATGCAATGTATTAGGCATTATATGTTCTCATAGTAGATTAACTCGACCCTCCTTAATAAAATTTGACTCAACATATGAAATATATTTATTTGTAATCAATTTGCCCATTTGGACACCATATGGGCAATGTATTAGTCAAAAACAGTGATGCTCCATGAAAATAAAATTGGTCATGCAAAATCAGTTTTTCTTTTCCTGACAACTACGTCACACTTTCAGTGTTCGTCACACCTCAACAACCTCCATCTCTGAAAAAAAGTACTGAAAACTACTACTTTTGTCAATTAGGCACGGCGCTGATTTAATTGTATCAATGCTGCATAGAAATTGGAACTTTTAGGAAGATATAATATGGAAATGAGGCCACTGTACTGCAAATGACATCAACTACTAACCAATCGGGAGACAGACAGTCACTAGCCTTTGACTGTCCAGCTGATGCTCAGTTATGGGTGTTTCGGTTTCTTAGCCAGACGTTTGGCCACCATTGGAGTCAAAGGGAGAAGGGTGTGTTCATTCCATTAAAGAACTTGAACACTTTACACGGTAGAGACGAGCTTTATTTGAAGGTCATTCTTATTACAACGACTCTGTAAAAGACTAACGTATTTCACAATATTTCTATAAGATAGATAAGCCAAAACGAATTTGCAACATGCACAAGGTTAGTCCGAGTTTCCTCTGATCCTTGCCACTCCATTTTTGATACTTGGACATTTATATTGGGATGCAATGTCAGAGTCCACTGCCTATCGAAAAATTGAAATTTTCCGACACCATTTTGTGTAGGCATAGAGTAGCCACTTCTATTCCAGCCTAGCAAACTTTAACGATCTTTAGTTGAGATACACCTGCATGCAATCGATAGGAATATGGTTTATTTTCTTAGAAATAGCGAGTGTAGCATTCGTTATATCTTTAATCCTCTGCCAGACAGGATGTGACTATAGCTTTGATGAAATTTAACCTGGAACGACTAATTTGCATTCTGAGTCACGTGACTAAACCTAATCTCGCAACCTACATGTCAATGACATCAGAGTTCAAATAGTCATGTGATGTCAACAGTAAACCATTTCGAAAGTCATTGTACATATAATTCGAAAATATTAATTAAAAGTCACAGAATATTTGTACATAAATATAATGCACACTTAATTCTTAACATATTTATTCTGAGAACAACGACTAGACACCTGTCGGTATCACAGCAATGTGGAGAAAGCCAGATTCATCAAGTACTAAGCACGTGTCAGCGATATATATTAGTCGTATTACAGCTACATTGATTTGTGCTCTTCGCTTGTTGAATCTTGTTTTTTCCTGAGACATTTACAGATTTCTGGTCGTTGTTTTCAGATGTCTATGTTCTTTTATTTTTCTACAAATATTACTAGACTTTCAATTATATGTTCGATTTATTTTCCTACATCAACATTAGAGATACTTAATTGTTAGTTGTTGTTGTTGTTGTTGTTGGGCTTAACGCCATTTTTCAGCACACGATAGGCTATACATGGCGGCCAGTATTAATGGTGGAGGAAGAAACCGGGAAATCACCGAAAACAACCACCGACCCACGAGAAGCTACTGGCAAGCTTTCTCACATATCCACATTCGCCGAATCCTAGACTCGAACTCACGCAGACAGAGGTGAGATGGCAGTGATCCGTAACGGACAGCGCTTTAGACCACTCGGCCACTTATTAATATCACGGGTCTATTCGAACTCTAAAGTCATTGATATGTTGGTCACGATTGTTGTGTAGTCAAATTTGATCAAAATTATAGTTTCGGCTGGTCTGTCAGTGGTTTTAGGATATAACGAATGCTATACTCGCAATATCTTAGAAAATAAATTATATTCGTATCGATTGCATGCAGGTATATATCAATGAAAGGTCATTAAGTTTGCTAGGCCAGCCAGCAAGCGGCTGCCCTATGCCGTCACCAATGGTGTCAGAGAAATTCCAACTTTTCGAAGGGCAATGGACTCTGGCCTACACGCCAACATAAATGTCAAAATATCATACATGGGGTGGCAAGGGTCAAATGAAATTCGGACTAGCGTAAGATATAAAGCGCAATTTTCAGAATTTCAATACGCTCGTGACTGTGCCTTGAAAACACAGTGGTTAGTGGAAGCAATCAGTTGCGATGGCAGAAAGTTTCAAACGTTTATGTCATTGCCCATGGTTTTATATTCAAAAAGATTGTTATGGGCGACTGCCAATACAATGCATGGGACTGTGTCAAATTTGGTGTATATGCAATGATAACCCAGTTCAATTTTGCTACTGGTAAGGATAAATATATTGCTTTGTATCGCATTAGATTTGGAGACGGAGTCAGAGATGTTATTCACTGTGCAGAAAACCTCGATATTACTCACAGCCAAAAGGCAAACAGATGGGATTTGGTCCCGGCTTGAAAAATCATATCTGAGAAATTTTACTAATCTGAGTCAACGGGAAGTTGGGAATTTTTCATATTTTGAGATATGGCAGCAGACTGCTGCATGATTTCCAACTTAAAAAGAGATACAGCTAATTGAATTTGGCAATCTGTATCAAGCAATGCATGCATATGCAATATCGGTCTAAATTAATACCATCCATAATTATTTAAGACCATTTCCAGATCATACCGAATGTCACGTTTCACAAAACGACTCCTTGAATTAGTAGCATCTCGTGTCTGAAATATAAAAGGCATTTATAAAATTCGTTGTCAGATTTTGAATGCATCTAGTAATATTTAGATATTTATTATTTTCGTCATCTTATTTTGAATGGATTTTGTAATATTACCTCCCTAAATTGTTCATTGTGTGCCCAGCGATATGTTAGTTCTCCTTTTCAAATCGCTGGCTTATGAGCAAAGCCATCTAGAGCAGAGAACCATTCTAGAAGTAATACATCATATTCTCACCATACACAGACCTGCAACCATGAGGGTGAAGTACAATGTAGATATTATTTTTCACTTAAGATGTTTTACACCATCATTTCTTCAGCGTTAAACTCTAATGGTTACAAGACCTTAATCTGTTACTTCGAAATTATAATTTGAGTGATATTGACGTTCATCTGGCTCTATTTCTATAATTTCATATTTATTGATATTTCATTACTTTTCATACAATATAGCAAACAAAAAATGAGTTCTGACTTTTTAAAAATCTTTTGGGAAATCATTGCAGTATTTAAAAAGGTTACACCGCAGTGCTTTATATGTATACTCTTTTTTTCAATATAAACTAAGACGTGTTCTTGAAGTGTATTTGATGCAAAATGAATGCCAATGCTCTTAGATTGTGTAAATATTCGTCTGCAATATACATCATCCTTATGCCAGATGTCAAGTTGCTGCACAAAAATATATCCAAACAGAATAATCCACTAATGGATTAGACACAAGAACGTTCCCTCATTTCAGTGAACCATGATTGCATTGAACGAAAAGAAGGTAAACAGTGTCTAATGGCAGATGTTAACACCTGCATAGTGTATCTGTGTGGTTTTCATTAATGCAGGACCGGCCTGGTTTTCCTATGCCCCAGAGAAAAGACCTGGCAATTGATAAAGTTATCCCACCATCTAATATTGGTAAAACAATTTTGCATGGTCTATAATTCATGGATCAGTATGCCAATTGTTACTAACGGAAGTTTCATACATGTAATATTAGCAGCCATTAAATACAATGGGGATATAGTCCACTACATGTTCACACTTCCCTCAGTTGCTCAGTCCAAAGCCGGACTCTATGGGTCACTTGTTTTGGAATTATTATACAAACCCTTGGTATATGTTCTTGAATGTTCTTGTGTTCGCATTCAAAATCGATCTGATGACCAGAGTTAATCTCATGGCGCATGACACTCCCTTGTCGTCGTTCTCTTCCACTTCCTTTTCATATGTAGTGCGATTTTTCAGATCAAGAACAGCGCAAGCGAACCATGCTCTTGACGTTAGTGCGAGAGGAACCGCGTGAGCAATGTTTTTTTTTGTACTAAGAACATTGTTTTTATCTCAAGAAATGTTAAATCAAGACATATACAAGTGAAGCAGAAAGTCTACAAGAAAGATAGGGTTAATTTTATGTTTCAACATGAATGGTAGACGCATCTTAAAGCCCTTAACTTGAATGGATAAAGTATGTCAGGCATCTGGGAAAGTCACTCAATATTGTTGAGTTACTTTCGAGTTTCCTATGGGGTTTTTTTTGTTTTTTTTTAAAAGTTGATTCTTTTCACAAAGTTTAGAGGCAGGTAATTATTCGATTTGAATGTATCTAATTATGGGTCCAAGCTTCATGGTCACTCATCACAGACTAATCAATATATTATGATGGGCAATCCGACTCGGATTTTCTTTTGTTAAGAATTATAGAGATTTAAATAGCTATCCAGGATTTCCTTCCATAAAGACGTTGTGCTTGTCACATTTGTAAGCAGAATATTTATTATTCTAAAACTTAGCGGACACCTCTGTAACTTTGATAGATATTCTTGCCGTCCTGTGTTTCACATCTGCAGCTTAATGCCACAAGCAAAGGAAAACAAAACGGAAAAAGAAATTTAACCTTGCACTGCATTTTGTCAAAAGCACCTACGAAGCATCAACGCCCTCTTTTCCATATCAGATAGTGTAAACGATCTCCTGCAGGATACATAATCCATATGTCTGATGTGAAATGGTTGCACCGAAAGGCACATGAAGTGCATCTGTCATTGTCGAATTAAGCAGTCTTTATGCCCACATTCAAGTAAACTGGGAACACTACCAGTATATGTCAGAATGTCTTTCGTTAGTAAATTTCGAGTAATTTTATTTACTCTGTTCCCAGATTAATGAAATTTTAATTATTCCTATTTCTGGCTACTCTTACATTGTCATTGGCAACAATGCGGTATTACCATATATTGAATCCATCCCATCGGAAAAAGCACTATTGAACCCACCATTTAAATTTAATTTTTTTAAAAAATTTATCATATATATATATATATATATATATATATATATATATATATATATATATATATATATTTGATTTATAATAAGAAAAATCTATTATATCCATTACTAAAAATAATTATCTTAATGATCTTAATGTATAAGAAAACGCAATATCTCTCTTTGAA
Organism: Potamilus streckersoni; assembly: GCA_016746295.1. Classification (NCBI taxonomy): domain Eukaryota; kingdom Metazoa; phylum Mollusca; class Bivalvia; order Unionida; family Unionidae; genus Potamilus; species Potamilus streckersoni. The sequence continues at coordinate 231,325 of JAEAOA010001756.1, forward strand.
TGATAATCACAATATATATATATTTTTTTTTTTTTGGTTCTCTGCATACCTAATGTATTTCTAATTATCCAACTTTTGCCGATTCTGATTAATATTGTAACTATGTCTTTAACATAAAGGCAGGCTCGAACATTCGACTAAATATTGCACATATAATTCTCACGATCATTTAAGCTTCAAACCGGCGCATAATGGTAACAGATTTTTCCCGACTGATGATAGAGCATTGTTTCCACGACACATCAGTATTCATGCCATCGAAACAAACACTGTTCTTGATAAGCTTTCTCTTTTTCCCATTCAAGATGGCCCAGTGCTAGTCACGAGTATCTTTCTTGTATCCTACCCCCATGTGTATGATGTTTAAAGACGCGCGATACCTGTCAAATATATTAGAACCAGCCCAGAAATGAGTGAATATGAAACAGAGGGTGTGGCGGTTTGAGTGTTCATGATTAGTTGTTAATTATAAATTATAAATTAACTAAAATCATCTTTTTCCAAACAGACCTGAACATTAGCTGAGATGAGATTGAGATATTCTATTTAAGTGCTGTCAATTTGTCTACTACTTTGGTTCATAGACCTCAGTAATGAAAATAGCAATGTATTTCTTAGGAAGGTATATATATTTAACTACATATTGTTTTAAAACAAAACGCAGCGGTTCATCTAGATTTCTCAGATAAGTAACATACCGACAATCCTTACTTACAAGTCGAGTCAAAATGCAAACAACACAGATCCAGATCACCCGTACCATAATGTACCTGCAGATCAGAGTCGATGTTATTTGTTTCATTGCTTTCTCCTAACAAACTTTTGATGTCACAATTTCTGTAAGTAAGGTGGTACCAAAACACAGATATATGTTATATATGGAAAGTTTAAAACAACCGATCCAGTGAAATAATTAATAGAGATTGTGTACAGACTCAAATGTAATGCAAACAAATCACTGGTATCTGAGTGATATTATGAGACTTGTTTTATTTTCAAAATATTTAAATAGAAAGAAGTGTGTAGGATTTTCGGGATGTTGAATGATAGATGACCAGTCCTGGTCACCACACGCGGTGTATTGGATAGTAGAAATGGTACCACTAACAATATTTTTGCTGCGATATACCTGAGTATTTCTGAACTTACTGTGATACGTCCCACGGTATACCGGAGTTTTTCTGAACTTACTGCAATACGTCCCACGGTATACCGGAGTATTTCTGAACTTACTGCGATACGTCCCACGGTATATTGCAGTTCTGATAGGGACCAACCATTTTTCTTATACAGAGACCTAAAACTATAGGTTTATAGCTGAAAAAATATCTTGCTCTTATTTAAAGCAAAATAATATATATATATTTATATCATAGTTAAAAACAAATAAAATAAAACAGAATAAAAGAAAATTGCATTCGATCACCAGCCCAATTAAATGGTCAGTTCCTTGAAATAAGTTGCATTTGTCATGCGCATTAAATTATTGTACAAGTTCCAACTGAGAAACTGCAATTAAAATGAGTTAATTAAGTTTACAGTAGAGCTGTCACCCTGTTAGAGGCGTTGTACTGACATTTGAGAGCTTGTTGATAAAAATAGGAGATGTAAACATCGAAGACTAACTAGAAGTTATTGATATAAAAAGCACTGAAACTTTGAGTGGGATACACCTGGGCAAGATAATTGTTAGACAGGACCAGTAAAAATAAAATATAAAAAAACTGACTAAACGAATAAGAAAACATTTAGTACAATTGAGAAATTTCGTAAAATTCAAACAAAAAAAACAACAACTTCTGTCCTGAATATTTTACGATGATTTGCCGTCTTTTAAACTAATACGTCTTTCCAATATTAACCTACGATAGAAAACAACGAAAAAATTATATTTACTTTCTGTTTAATCAGATTTATTTCCAGAAAGTTTTTGTTTGAACACATTATCACGTGTCAAACATACGATTAAAGGATCTTGAATATAATCATATTTCTAATATTCCAAATTAATTAAAGACAAATACAACTGATTTTTTTTACAAAGAATTAATAATATGTTTTAAATATTGCTTCGTGTAAAATGAAAACATGGTCTTAATATTATTAAATTCGTAACGACATTACTCGGGAATTCCTTAGTAACTGAAATGAAGAAGAACCATCGTTAGTACCACAAGAAATACATCCTTGGTAAACTGGTATACCTGTGATATCGCGCACCTCGATTGGATCGCATGTGCGGGCAAGTAGCAATTACGCAAAACAAGGTGTACATTCATGTTAGATGGCTAGGTGATGGATAGTATATAATTAATTTGTAATCACTATGTAAAATTAATGTTTGCGTTTAGAGTTTCATACCCATGTAAAATTCACCTTTGAGGCTATACGCTTTTGAACCTGCTTTAACATGAGAGGTCCTTTTAAAACTATATCGTCCCAATATTATGTCATGAAAACTCATATAACGACGAATGAGTATATTATACAAGCTCAATATTAAAAGCACAACATCAATAAACAAATATTGAAAATGATCAATTTCAAAAATTTCCAAATCCTTATCGATTAGATTGTTATACATGTATGTAATATCCATTGGAGATTATTGAATTCCATTCGTTTCTACTTAATGAAAACATAAGATACAAGTTTGAGAATTTATAGAAACAATCCAAAGCGTACAGATGTTACAAATATTATAAGGAAAATTTGATAATTAAGATAGTTAATGATTTAATTTAATTAAAGAAAAATATTTGATCCAAAATGATTGGAATGGTTCAGTAATCATTAGGTAAATGCTTTTGGTCTATCAGCACAGTAACAATATCTTTCCGTTGTCAGAATGACAAAAATTTCAATAGTACAGAGAGAGAGAGAGAGAGAGAGAGAGAGAGAGAGAGAGAGAGAGAGAGAGAGAGAGAGAGAGAGAGAGAGAGAGAGAGAGAGAGAGAGAGGGGGGGAGTTGTTTATTCCACGCAGGAAGGCTACAGTAAGACGTATCTTTTATACAGTATCTCTTTCTATCCTAATTTCCAAAAAGTGATTTTTATATTATCTCTGTATAAACAAAAGATCTGCGTGCATGCTTTCTGTCCTTTCATCTATCGACACAAGATAAGATTATATCAATTACAAGCATAAATCAAAATGGCTCCTATCATGTTATTAGTCTTTGTTTTTCATATAGACCTTATTAAAAGCAACGGTTAATAAAGATGAAACAAATATTTGAACAGACCTGTCAAGCCATGCCTTTCAAGTTATTATGTTATGGATGACATCTACGATTGGTATATGTACCGTGTAATACCTTGAGACTTTCGTTTTGATTTATGTTTGTTTGGGTTTGTGTGATCGTGTGCAAAAGGGTGTAACTCGTGCACGATGCTTGATAAGTATTTGTTAATAAATTTATATTTTCAAGTAAATGCTTCCTCCATATAAAAATCTCAAAACGTTTTATCTTTAAAAATTTCCTAATGATTTTGAGAGGTCTTCTGAATCACAAATTGCTTTTCTTTTTAGCTTTTTTAAAACATTATTTTGATTGACGCTGATGCCGTTCTTATAAAACTCTTTCACAGAACTAATCCTTTGGTACACGTTTGGAATTTTGCCTCATACAGAACTTTAGCGCGAATGCTCAACACAGTATTATAGACAACAAGAACTGTTTCATTTTGACTATTTGTAACAATGTATCGTTACAACAGCGAATTTGCTGATCTATTTCTGATCTAAAGACGGGAAATTTGGTCCTTGTACCTTATAAAAAAATACGTTTTTTTCCACATGCAAAGCTCATGTAAAACTAGTATCCGCACATAAATGTCTACTATGCTTTAATAAAAAAAATATATTATCGAAATTATATTCCACTTTTGGATTACTAACAGCCTATATTTTCAAGAAAGCTGATATTTTCTTTATGTAGATTGGTGTGGCTTAAATTTCGTGTTTCTGAACGAAGTTTATGTCAGTAAGACCATATTTCAATGGCATTGGGGGTGGGGATTTTTTATGCAGTTCAGCCTTATCACGAGTACCTTATTCGTTCTTGGTGATTCGATTTGTCGTCTTTTTGAATAAAAGTGAAGATATAAACAGGGAAATAATTACACCAGAATCTCTGGATGAATTGATATGTATAAAACAAGATAGGGCTTAGAACTGTGTCTGTTAGCATCCGTACAAATTGTGATACAATGTTAAAATATTATTGTATCACTTAAATTATACAATGTGTACTAGCCTATTTCTCTTCAAAGTAGTTCTCCTCAAAACTTCATATTTTACAGTCCTAAAATTAGATATAAACTATTCCGAAATTCAAAGTTCATAAAGCTTAGCTTCTTGGACAATCATAAATAGTGGCGAAAAGGTAACATATTCATTAACCTCCGAATGCTGTGCAGCACAACGAAGCAGACAAAGAACATTAGGCCTAACTATCTAAATATACATCTTGTAATACCTTACGTAAATACGTTACGGCTTACAGACATTGTTACAGGTTTTTCGTTAAGATGAAAGGTTTCAAAGCAGATGCATTGCTGTTTAGCAAAAACGACTTTATCTTTCTCTGGTGCGTTTGAAGTTCGATATTTACCGCTTGCTCCTATTAGCCACCCACAGACTTTGTAATAACGTCCTATACAGTTCTCCATTATCGGTTCTTTAGCATTTCATTGGCGTTTGCACTAACAATAGTACACGACACACGAGCCTTTATCAAAACAGTTTATTTAACTGGCATTTAAACATAATTGTCACTCTATCCAATCGGTCTGTCTATCACATTCATGCAAAGTTATGGAATAGTGAATTTAACATAGATTTATGATTTCGTCTGGTATTCATGGTACAATTTAGAATAAAGATGTATGATCCTGCCAACAACAACGTCTGACTGCATGAATATCTATCTACTCTGTACACTCACTCACGCAATTTGCAGAACACATTGAAATACTTGATGAAAAGTTTAGAGTGCTTGATATCTAACTTCGTAATTCGTAAACAACTTGTAAGACAATTCATTCCCAGAAAATACATTACAGAACAGATATCATTTTCGACATCACCCATCACAGTGACGGAAGTATGGTCGTTTTCCTCTGAATTATGGGTTTTTCGTGTTTTTTCGTTGCTCATGATATTTTGAAAGATTTCGTATGTGAGACACTGACGGAAAAGTAGGAACTACACGCTATGTGTAATGTATACTCTAAACAAATTAATTAAACACAAAGGATCAGAATAATTATTGCCCACTGACATGATTAAAGTTCGTGAATAAAATGGTGGCAAATAGTTCCTATGTTGAGAAATCTTTAATGTCGAATATTATAGTTCTTTAATATTTAGCAAACTAAATGGAAAACATAATTAGCTTATATAGTAAATATGCACCGATATAAATACTAACCAAATGCGGCATTGCACATCTGGAATGCCGCAACAGTAAGCAAAACACTTAATTATTGGCATTATGTACAATGCAGAGTGGAGTGTTGGAGAGGAGTCTGGTGTGAAGTCTGAAGTTTGGTGTCTGGGGTGTATTAATCTATACCAAGTTATGGTATTTGTTTGTTTCCATATTCATGTGTTTATTCTCAAAGTTATATAACTTTATTACCATTATATTACTTACTATGATTTGGGTACTGTAGCATATGAAATCTTAGTGGCTTTACAAGTGCTAATTTGTGCTTTGGTATCCGTATTAACCTAGTAAAAAGGAAATGAAGTACAGTTGTTAGCAAATTGCAAATGTGTAATAGCTAGTGCTACTGCTACGTCCTGTATAAAGGTGTAATAATAGTAGTATGTTCTGTGTAAATGTATAGTATCTAGTACTATGTCCTGTGTAAGTATGTAATAGCTAGTAATATGCCCTGTGTAAATGTAAAATAGCCTGTAATATGTCCTGTGTAAATGTATAATCGCTAGTACTATGTCCTGTGTAAATGTATTACAGCTAGTACTATGCCCTGTGTAAATGTGTAATAGCTAGTACTGTGACCTATGCAAATGTCTAATAGCTCATATCATGACCTGTGCAAATAAGTAATAGCTAGTACTATGTCCCATGTAAAGTAACAAATTGCCTTTGCAACAATAACAGTTTGTTTGATATAAAACACTTTCTAGCATCGCTATTAACATACAATGACATGATGTGAAAAGAACACAGAAAAGTAATAGTAATATAAACAAGAAATAATTTAAGTAATACAATTATGTGTGTGTGTGTTTGTGTGTGTGTGAGAGAGAGAGAGAGAGAGAGAGAGAGAGAGAGAGAGAGAGAGAGAGAGAGAGAGAGAGAGAGAGAGAGAGAGAGAGATGCAGTTTATAGTGATGTGTAGCACTGGGGCATCATGCCGCAGACATATAGCATGATGTCCCACCTAGTCTCATTGTCCTCACACCAGGCCGACCGGTGGTCCTAACACTAACCTCTTAATGCTGAGCCTATAGCAAGACAACTAACTGTAAGTGCCATTGTCATAAGTCTTTGACATGACTCGACCTGGGTTAGACCCCACGACCTCATGCATCCGAGGCAGATGCTCTAACCTACAATAATATAGAAAAGAAATAATTACTTTGTGTATATTTTGCAATGTAAATCAAGTCTTATAGCCAAATGGAACCAGAAAAGAGCTCGTTTGATCTTTTATCAAGCTATGGAATATTGAATTAAAGAACTGGAATCCTTGTATCAGCTTCCATGTCGTTTACAGGGAGGCAGTAGCCTGTGATTTTCATTCATGCCAGACGTTTGTTTTTTATTTTACCTCAAAATAATTTTTGTTCTTCAGCTAATATAATGAATATAAGTAGATGCTCTTTTTGCCATGCATTTCTTTTAAAATAAATTGATTTAAATTTTGATTTGTTTACACCAAACTGATTGACTGATGAGATCGATCTCGACGACGACAATCTGAAGTTTGTTTTCATTAGAGTAGAGATATTTACCAGTGTAAAATTATCACTTAAGAGATCAGAGTTAGAACGCATTGGATGCAAAGCTAAGTCATTTATAAACTATAGAACACAATAACAATTGAAAAAGAAGAAACCCTAATATGAGCCTTGAGGAACACAACTTATTATGTTGGCTATCAGTTATTTAATGAGCAAATAATCCGCCATCTTGAATTCTGGTTTAAAAATCAATGTCGATTGCGCGAGTAAGTTTGCTGGATTCAGCAGATTGCAGCCACTGGTCCATAAGTTTCGTCATGAATGCTTATTTAGGAAGCAAGGTTATGACTAATGTAAGAGTTGTTTCACGTAAAGATGTCCAATGTTGTCACACGTTAAGACATCCGAAGTTGTTACACGTTAAGATGTCTGACGTTGTCACACGTTAAGATGTCCGAAGATGTTACACGTTAAGATGCCCAAAGTTGTTACATGTTATGATGCCCGAAAAGATGTTTGATGACATGTTTTTAATATTGTTTGAATGTTCAAATAGAAACGACCTAGATTGATAGCAAGATGGCTCATACACGTTCTTTCAATACGAACTGATAATACCTTTGCTAATTTCGCTCCCTTAAATCTGGTAAAATAAATACCTTTTAATACATAGACTTTTCTCCATATATACAGGATCTCAAATGGGTAACGACTTAATATTGAATTTATGAAACAAGTTGAATAATGTCCAACTTTTGCGAGCCTTGGCAAATCAAAGAAAAAGCTTCCATCCGCTTAAACAGAACATTTTGTAACCATAAAATCATTTTTCAAAACAGAATTATAAATGCGATGTGATGATGCCACATTGTTTTACGGTAAGATGTCACAGTACAGCAGGCCGACAGTAGAATATACGTGGACCCTAAAATGTGTGTTTAAAAACGTTAGATTGTTGCGATTTTCATGTGAAATGGATTACCGGATACAAAACGTTCCACGTTAATGCAATGAATTTGTGACCTGATATTTGTAATGCTTGATTTGAAAAATAGACTGTACAGAAGACATCAACAAATTTATTTTTTGCATCCCATATATGCTACGTAAAGATGCTGTGGTTGGATAAAGATCTGTCAGTTAGGAGACCCATTCATGTCCAGATTATTCTCCGAACAGAGGTGAGTTTGTTTACTTCGTTAATTTAACATTTAAACCACGCTTGTATATACGGTGGATTCTATATTTATGTTACTAATATACGCACCAAACCCACCCACCCAGCTATCCCTTAGTTTTATTCGTTAATGTCGTTCTTGTCTTGTAGTTTTATGCTATTTTTCGTATGATGATATTGTTAAACATAACATAATGAACTCCTGTGGAAGTAGCATATACATATTAAGAAAGCCAATATATTTCCTCAATTTCCATTTGCGAGTCGAGTTAAAAAATGGCCGCCAAAAATTGTTGATTCAGAACAAAACATTCCAGAAGGCGAGGTTAAAAGCGTTTTCCTACGGTCGCAGCCAATCATTAAAGACACAAATGCACAATAATTTCATGATCTCATCTCGACCAATCAGAATCACATAAAGTGATATGTTCACACTAATAATATCAAAAATATGAACCTGTGATAAAAAAATGTTACAATATCGATCAGAGTTTAGAACGGTAGCCTATGACGTCATATGCCTTTGCAGGCATTATTACTTCAGGTGAAAGATACCCTTCTGAATGATATTTAACAGACAGCGCATGCATCTCCACTGCGATAGTGTGTTAAGTGTGCTCTACTTGTGCGAAGAAGTGAGATACACGTGTAAGTACTCCTTACAGACTATTTTTTTACAAATTTGTATTTATCAAGTTCATCTGAATTTGTTATGTTATCAACTTGATGGAAATGAATTGTAAATTTCCTGTCGAGAATCTATAAACGGCGTAACTAAGCTGTATTGAGTACAGGTGAGAGAAATCTATCGATAGAGGTGAGTGGTATATGTTTTACTGAAACACACTGAATACAGAGGAGTAAACTTTGAAGTAACTGAATTCGACTGATTGTGACATGAGATGAACTCATTATTCTAGAAAGATCTTCCTTTGCTAAACAAAATGAAACTGTGTTTTGGGCCTAGTTTCTAAAAATAGGCATGTATATGAAACAGAGTCTGAAAGTGTGCATTTTTGCATGGGTGCCGTGATCCAAACTTCAATGGATTATAATTTTTTAAATGATTTAATATATGCTTTAAACTTGTATAATATTGTCCAAACAGAGAGTGATGAACGTAATGTGTGTAAAATACGAACAGGTAATACTTCAAATACAACAAATAATATACCCCCGTGTCGTTTGATGGGTACGCAAAAATATAAACATATGAATACTAAGCTACTTCTCTAGACTTAAAATAATAATTACTACGACATTTATAACATTAAATACGAATGCACTAGTCTAAACTTACAATAAGAATCTCTACATTTATAACATTAAATACGAATGCTCTTGTCTAAGCTTAATATTATTTACTACGACATTTATAACATTCTAAACGAATGCACTAGTCTAAACTTACATTAGTAATTACTAGGACATTTATAGCATTAAACACGAATGTTATTGTCTAAAATTACCATAGTAATTACTATGACATTTATAACATTAAATACGAATGCACTAGTCTAAACTTACATTAGTAACTAGCAGGACATATATAACATTGAATACGAATGCTCGTGTCTAAAATTACCATAGTAATTACAAGGACATTTATAACATTGAATTCGAATGCACTTGTCTAAACTTACAATAGTAATTACTAGGACATTTATAACATTAAATACGAATGCACTAGTCTAAACTTACAATAATAATTACTAGGACATTTATAACATTAAATACGAATGCACTTCTCTAAACTTACAAAAGCAATTACTAGGACATTTACAAGAATAAATACGAATGCACTTGCCTAACTTACAAAGGTAATTACTAGGACATTTATAACATTAAATACGACGGCACGAGTCTAAACTTACATTAGTAATTACTAGGACATTTATAACATTAAATACGACGGCACGAGTCTAAACTTACATTAGTAATTACTAGGACATTTATAACATTAAATACGAATGCACGAGTCTAAACTTACAATAGTAATTACTAGGACATTATCACATTAAATACAAACGCTCTTGTCTAAAATTACAATAGTAATTACTAGGACATTTATAACATTAAATACGAATGCACTTCTCTAAACTTACAAAAGCAATTACTAGGACATTTAAAAGATTAAATATGAATGCTCTTGTCTAACTTACAAAGGTAATTACTACGACATTTATAAGATTAAATGCGAATGCTCTTGTCTAAACGTTCAATAGTAATCACTAGGACATTTATACCATTAAATACGAATGCACTAGTCTAAACTTACATTAGTAATTACTAAGACATTTATAACATTAAATACTAATGCACTAGTCTAAACATACAATAGTAATTACTAGTACATTTATAACATTAAATAGGAATGCACTTGTCTAAACTTACATTAGTAATTACTAGGACATTTCAACATTAAATATGAATGCACTAGTCTAAACTTATATTAGTAATTACTAGGACTTTTATAACATTAAATACGAATGCACTAATCTAAACTTACAAAAGTAATTACTAGGACATTTATAACATTAAATAAAAATGCACTTGTCTAAACTTACAATAGTAATTACTAGGACATTTATAACATTAAATACGAATGCACTAGTCTAAACTTACAATAATAATTACTATGACATTTATAACATTAAATACGAATGCACTTCTCTAAACTTACAAAAGCAATTACTACGACATTTACAAGATTAAATACGAATGCACTTGTCTAACTTACAAAGGTAAATACTACGTCATTTATGACATTAAATTCGAATGCACTTGTCTAAACTTACAAAGGTAATCACTAGGACATTTACAACATTAAATACGGATGCATTTTTATAAACATTTATGACATTAAATTCGAATGCACTTGTCTAAACTTACAAAGGTAATCACTAGGACATTTACAACATTAAATACGGATGCATTTTTATAAACGTACAATAGTAATCACTAAGACATTTATAACATTAAATACGAATGCACTAGTCTAAACTTACAATAGTAGTTACAAGAACATTTGTAACATCAAATACGAATGCACTTGTCTAAACTTACAATAGTAATCACTAGGACATTTACAACATCAAATACGAATGCACTTGTCGAAACTTACAATGATAATCACTAGGACATTTATAACATTAGATACAAATTTACTTCTCTAAACGTACAATAGTAATCACTTGGATATTTACAACATTTAATACGAATGCACTTGTATAAACTTACAAAGGTAATTACTAGGACATTTACAACATTAAATACGAATGTGCTTGTTTATACGAATATGGAGCTTTTGAACTGTACCGTACCGTAAACTATATTTACACCAAATTCTTTTGGTGAACTCTTTGGAGCAGAACTTTTTATCTGTCTTGCGCGGTAGATGCAAATGTATATTTTATTCTATCCACTTAAACATAGCAAAAAATCTCCAAGATTATTGTAATTTAAACTCTGAGAACTAATAATGAATTCATAGTTCGTCATTTGTTTATGAATATATTTTCTCCTCGTATATTTTTTTGAATATCCAAAATATAACGTTTGTCATGACACATTTCATTTTTCGTCTCTCGAGACAGAGATAGAATACCAGTGTATTCTTTGAAAAAACTTTGTTTGATGATAATCGTTTAGAATCATAGTTTCACAATCAGGTATATACCCATGAGAATATATTGTGAAGTAAATTATTTTTTATATATTCTTTCGATTTTCAACATATAGGCTTATATCTTTCTAAAAGCTCGTGTATTATATCTCAACTCGTGTATCCTTCTCAATATATCTTAATTAATAATTAAAAATCCATTGCACAATGACGTTGATAAATTTCTATGATAGGTCATATATCAGAATAAACTACATCTCCTTAACTACGCCTACTCACGCACATGATAAATAACAATTTATAAATAAACATAAAACAATGAATTAATTTTGATGAGTTTGAAAAGTATAAATATATTTTTTAAAAATAAATTATCATTCAGAAGCTGCTAGAGTCAGACTAGCTGCTCAAATTTAGATAATGAACGCCTTGTTTATTATCTATATGAATTTAGTACGCTACTATACTTTCATCGTATACTTTCTAAGTCAATATAATTTAAAGATGGTCATAAGGATATGTATCATTTCGTTTATATTTCAAATTCGAGAATGTTTCTCCTACGCCTCATGAATATGTCAATTAAGTGTTTTATCTTTCACTTTTATTAATTTCTCTATGCTGAATGTTTCTGATAAGACGTGCAGAGCTTGCAGGAGTTGAAACAAGAGATACGTATTTCCTAGTATAAAGACCTCAAAGTTGACCCTTTTGGATCGATGATGTTAAAGTATGATGCGCAAATGTTTTAAAGCGTGCAGTTTTCAGACACAGCTCTATTTATTTCCTCCAATCACTGTCAGCTGCAGTTTACACAGAGTCCCTTCTGAAATATAAATCTTGAAACCAAATGCCCAGAAATTGTAACATATCATTGTAAACTGTACACTGTGTATAATGTGCATCCTTGACATTACTTTCCATACCAGTTGTGTTCTCTCAAGGACAACAATTCGAACAATTACCAAGTATTTATACTTTTTGCTCGTGCAATGTTCACTATAGGCTACGATGAAATTCTTGTAAACATAAATTTCCACAGAAACATGTCACTATAGCTGTGTCATTTCCTACTAGATTTACTGAATGATGGATTATTTTAGCACATTTGCACAAATTGATACCTGCATAAAACAATTCCTTATGTCATGTAGCTTCCGACGTGAATGGGGGTTTTGGTGTATAGTGCTCTGTTAATTCATTTGCCGATCGTCATCTAGGGAATGACCACCCTCGGTCTTCTTGCCCAGTGTGAGTAGATAGAATATATTGACAGAGAACTAAGCAAGACTATTTCGAAGAAAGAAACATCATTGTAACGACTGGTGATAGGAGTACAATGTTTCCCATTCTAAAATAAGTGACATAAACATATATCAGAAACGTCTGGTGTGCAACAAACATTCTTTAAATCTGTGTTCTGTTAGTGTACTCTCCCACTAATATCAGGGCAGACTAGGATAAAGTTTACAACTGTAATGCACTGTCATATCCTATGCATTGATGTGTTTTTATTGCTATACAGATAGTCGTCTACCCATGCAAGAGTTCCCAAATCTTCCATACAGTCCTGATTCAGGTTCAAATGATTCTTTTCGGTATCTTATATATAACTGGATAGTCAAACTGATAAGTGTATACATGTGTTTGGAGAGTATCCTGTTCACTAATCAATGTTTTTTTGTACAGGGAAATAATAAATTGTTCAATACCCCTCGTACAGTTATCAGCGTAGGACTTGCTGAAAACTTTGCAAATTCCAAAAGCTGACCTCACAAAAAAGCAATGCCCTGAACTGTCTGTGGTACACTGCACAAGGGATGTTGCATGGGTTGCTTGATAATAGAAGACGTGCTACACGTCTGAGATCTATTCTGATAGTGCTGCTGAACTGCCAGTGCATTTCTCCTCAGTTCAGTTTGTAGCTCTATAGTCCGATGCTACATCCCCGTTTGTTTGTAACCCACCTCCCTCCCTACCGATCTCAATAACTAAATGGTGCACATCACTAAGTCGATTGAATCATAGATTTATAATTTCTAACCTATCACCAGAATGGCACTAATACTGGCATACCCTTGCACCTGTCATGCTTAACGGAATTTTTATACTAACACGGCGCCATATTCCGTACACTATGGGGTAGTTTATTTCCATCCGACAAAATAATGACGTAATTGATCCTATTCGGTAACTGCCGGATAATTCCGTAAATTACTACAACGTTGAGTTTGGAATTATATGCCTTTGCACACATGAACATATTAATGAAACCACTTGTTAAATTCACGTAAAGGGCAATTTTGTTTAATTTCCCTTTTCTTGTTTCGACACTGTAAATATCGAAGGCAGACGACGTTTGTATGTACATCTTTAGTCGCACATACAACCTTTTGCTGAAAATGGACTTGTCCAGGAACTGGAAATGAGTCTCAGGCATGTCCGTCTATAATATTGAAAACTTCCGTTAAGCATGAAACGCGCAGACAATAACGGTGTTATGGTTATTCTATTCAGTCTTGTTAGAAAATATAAATCAATGAATGAATTGACTAAGTTCTTTGCACTTTTTATCAAATTAAAGGTTTCCGTTATTGAAATCGGTAGGGGAGGCTACAAACCAGCATGGTCTGTTGATCTTATCTGTGGTTTCATGAGCAGAATATCGATGCTCGTGTCATGCCGTCTTATCATCATCAGTTTCCTGTGGCAGCCCATGTGAAAACTGTTCAGCTTCTTGGCATACAGGTTGTACGCCGCATAGGTTTTGCATGCATATATCATGATGGGCAACACAATGGCCTTGTAGATCTTCAGTTGTTTTGTTATTTTTTTGTAAACTGACGCCTCTGTGCCCCCACTCCGATGCCTCAGCACGTACTCTACCAAAGGCTACACTTGTCTGTGCAATTCTGGCGTTTATTGGAAGGCGTAATCTTCCTATCTTTCTTTTTGGTTCTTTATCTTTACATTTTAGGTTATCTTTTAAATTGGTATCGAATAGTCAGTGCTAACCAGCCGTTAAACCCCTTTCATGCATGGTCAGCTTAAAACAATTTAGAAAACTAATATCTTTAATTTTATTTTTATCTCTTGACATTAGAATATAATTATATTTGAAATATAATATACAAGTATGTCTGTATTATGAAAACTAACTCGACTGCAAACAAAACTTCATAACTTAATACAGTTGAAAGTTGTAGCAGTTAACATTAAGTAATGTCACTAATAATATTCAGTTAGTATGTTCACTCTCCAATAGTAGCCATGTGCTATACATTTATACAAGTTTAAATGTGAAAAAGTTGACCTACGTTTGCTTCATCTAGATGATGTATGTATTATATATATTGAATGTATGGTCATGTATATTATTATATATATTTAATGTATGGTCATGTTTATTATTATATATATTGAATGTATGGTCATGTATATTATTATATATATTTAATGTATGGTCATGTTTATTATTATATATATTGAATGTATGGTCATGTATATTATTATATATATTTAATGTATGGTCATGTATATTATTATATATATATTTCATGTATGGTCATATATATTATTATATATATTTAATATATGGTCATGTATATTATTATATATATTTAATGTATGGTCATGTATATTATTATATATATTTAATGTATGGTCATATATATTATTATATATATTTAGTCAGCCAATGCAGAGAATAAAGAACACGGATCTAGAGTGAATTCATACGCTTTTTTGTGTACGTGAATATGCATATGTGCACGTAGCTACACATTTCCGTATACTAGAATATCAGGCCTCCCGGGTTGCAGTTTTGAAGTCTCAGTAAAGGTCTCTGTAGGCAGAAATGTTTTTTGAGAAATCAGCAACGAAAATCTTTGTACTCATATTTTGATACCAAATTATGTCACGTGGCATATAAGCTCTCGTACATTTCGTCATTGTGTAACATATATTGCTTGCAGGCATATGCACCCGACAACTTGCATTCCCATATTAAATGTCATATTGACTTGAAAGTTAAAAATATTTCTAGCACAAAAAGCCCGTACATATGCCCTATTTATCGTAAGTAGGTTTGCAATAGGTCTATATAGAGTTACTAAGTAATTGCTCTGCAAAATAATAAGGTAGGTATGTTGCGATCCATTCTTGCCTCACTATATGAAAATTATAGCATCTTACCTTCTGTCAAAGATTTTGGTTCTAGATTTTCTGTGCAAGATATTGAACTTATTGTTACTGATATTCTAACCTGAATATATTTAGGAATTATAGGTTACTGCATTTGTATGGAAAAATATAAAAGACGCTTGTTTTCTGACTAATACTGCACGACCATGGGAGTGTAGTATTAGTCCTAGAAAAAGAGTTCATATATTTATGCAAAAAATGTGGTGACCTTTTTATTATATGTTTATTTCGTTTTCTTACCTAAAGCTAAAATAACATAGGAATACACCACAAGAAACAAAGAAATATAATTTATGCTGTATTTCAAAATAAAGACACAATCGTAGATTCAACAATGCACAGTAACTATATTAATGTGCATACAGCACAGCACAGCAACCTTTGATATTAACTTTAAAAATTTCTCGCTTAAGTATACTTAAACTTAAAATTTTGAGGTCATATTTTGATAGAGAGCGAATTTTAAAAAAAATTCTGCCAGTTAGTCTGCAATTAATTGATTTTGTTTTTAATGTTTTTAATGTTGCATCAACTCAATTCTGCTTTTCTGCTGATAATGGACTAGATTTATTGGGTCAATTCAGTGCAGTAAGGGGAATGTAATTTTAGATGGAAATAGAATACACTGCCGGTGTGTACCATATCATTCGGATTTGCAGTACTAACTAAGAAAGTACAAATTCATTTAAATTTACGATGCATAAATTTAAGTATATTTGTTACCATTCTTTACACCAGCTGCAAAAGACATATTTTATTACCTATCATTTATTTACATGCTCGCCGTTGGCGCTTTGACGATAGGCCATTTAGCTAACGGAAATAATCCTTTCTCGTCTTTTTGACTTACAAGCTCTGATTCGCTTAGTCTACAACTAAAACCTTCGGTTGCATTTGTTATATCAAATTGTGTGTTCAATTGGCTTGTAAAATGTTACGTCTCTGATAGATATGTGATAGCTCTTAGCCTTAGTATGCTTTTCTGTGCTATTTTTAGACCTAGAAATCACTCGTCATAGTCTGAACCACTTTATTTGCGAAATGTGACGAATATTTCTCCTAAATATCTGTTTATATGATCGAAATTTTATTTCCAATTACTTCGTTCCCTGCGTTTGTTGTTGACATTCCGAATATCACGTTCATTCGTTAGGTTATTTTTAATCTTTTATTTGTAACTCAATGAACTCGTCCACGTCGTTAACTTTATTAACTCCACTCTTGAGATAACGAAACAGCATGTTTAATTCTTCCACAAGCAAATCTACTAAATCAAAAGCTAAACATGTGCTAAATAGGCGTGTATTGTTTGTTTACTATTCGAGCATTATGAAAAAAATATGAAAAAATAATGCACGATTCTGAAAATGAAAAGTTATTGGAGAAGAAAATACGAGCATATAATAACATGGCATTGTAGAATTTTACAATTTGCTAGATTGTATTACCCGCTAAAGGGATGTTATATATCTTTGTACACTTCACTAGAATATATTACAAGCTGAACGAATGCCTCATAAACTTTATACTTGATCACACTATATTACCCGCATAAGACGTATCTTATTACATTGTACACTTGATTACATTATACTACCCATGTAACAGTGTGAATTTTGATAGACGGTAGCACATTATTGAGTGAATCTTGCGGCAGTCAGCTTGCCACGTAACAATTAACCTTGACCTATGGGCAAGGTCCGCAATAAATCGCTAGCCTGCGACGAATTTTAGGTCCTGGTTGATTTTTAATTGAGATAACAGTTAGGGACATGGGCGGTGTCAGGTTAACGTGGGTCAAGTAGAGAAAAATCGAGCAAGCGAAGACAATACAGATACAATTTGTGTCATTGGAAATAAGTGTCATAAAATGAATTTTTTTTATAAATAATTATTAGATAGCGCAGAAATAAGAAGTGTTGCCCAAGCCTGGATAGGCGTGGGTTGATCTTTTGCGGTCAGGTAAAGTTAACCCTGACTGTCTAAGCGAAATTAGAGCTGTGTGTTTCGCAGACAAAATTCAATGTTTTCAGTATTCTCCTCGAACGTTTAGTCAATCGGAGTTTCTGCAGGGAAGAGGGAATTTAGCTCCGTGAAAATATCAAGCATTTTTTCGTTATAAAGTGTAGAAGTAACGGGTGTTTGAAAGTTGGGGAACACGAAACTTAAAGAGACAAAGAGATTCGGATAAGTAGAAAAAAGCTAGTCTCGAGAAGGCACAAGGTATTATCTCAGTCTCATTCAGTTTCTTCACTGATATAAGTTTATAATTATATTATTAATTTATTTGTTTTAAATTCATACATAGATTTTCATTGAGTTAGGAATTTGATTATTTATATTCATTTGTTTTGAATTTTATATGACTCATTTATTCTAAGAATGTCATGCATTTGATAAGGATAGGAAAATATCATACATTATTTCTGACAGGAATTGAACAAATTGTGGGGATCCTTTTCAGTTCCAGAAGTGTAAAATCTTGACATACATTTACAATGTGTATTTTTTTATTATCTTTGGTGTCAAAGAGCTCAAAATATGCTCCATACCGGAGGCAATCAGAACAGACAACCAAGTAATAATGGTTGATGACTAGAAATGAGCCGAGGAGAGAGAGAGAGAGAGAGAGAGAGAGAGAGAGAGAGAGAGAGAGAGAGAGAGAGAGAGAGAGAGAGAGAGAGAGAGAGAGAGAGAATTAATAAGGCATCTCTGACCTATACCCAAACGTTGGCTATGGACAACCCAGTAGCAACTAAATTATGCAGACATAATGGGCAATATGAGTTTGATCGTTCACTCGTTTCTGTGATGAAATTGGTCCTATCGGTATAAACAGAACGGCTAATTGCATTTTTGTATAGTTTGGTAAGTTTAATTCTAAGAGAAAATGTATCTTTCAAATGAAATTTTCAATTTCATTTCGTTTATGTAATTTATCAAATTGTTATATTTTTCATACAGGCGGTCGCCTTGTTCTATTATATGTCTCTACTCAGATCTCAGTTATTCCATTCATTAATTTCATATTTTATTTTATTATTTACTCGATCTGAGCTATCGTCCTCTACATAACGATAACCAAATCACTGGAACTTTTTACACTTGACTAGACGATGTTATCCGCTTATTGGATGTTTAATAACTTTTTCGGCAGTGTGCAAAAATACATGATTTTAATAAATGTTGTGTTTCTGTGTCTGTGTCAGTTTGTATGTGTGTGCTTCATCAAACTGTGCATAGTAGTGTTCACATTCTGGTATAATAACGACGTTATACGACAATGAATATCAGTATGGATGATTTTAAGTCATAACGGAGGAATACAGGAAGCTAAAACATCAAATGAATTACGATCATGGTTTGTCAGAAATAAAACAGCGACAGTTCAACATCATGATCCATGAAAATGTGCATCTAATGTCACAACATGTTGTCCAATTCTCACCGACACCCATCAACCACGGGTTGGTCGCAATATATGATCCTATCTACACCGAGAACTAACACCCACAGGTTGGTTGCAATATGTAATCCTTTCCACACAGACACACGACACCAACAGGTTGATCGCAGTATATTATTATATTCTCTCCGATACCCACAGGTCACAGGAAAATAGCATGAAGTACTCAAAACTGAACATTGAGTTTCGTTCCTGCCTGAAAGTTCTTAAAATATTCACCTTAAAACGATTAGGTGATGATGAAATTTAGAATGGTCCTGAATATTGCCTTCAGCCTCTTTGGCAGTTGATATAGAATGTTGAACTAATTGGGCTTGAGAAACGCTGTAATAGTCGTGAAAACTTATCTCAATTAGCACTAATGCAGACATTGGGATATTCGCCTCTGATAAAGGTTTACTGCCCAAATCTATAAAACGCTATGTGTTGTATCTCCGAATTCACACCACGCAAAAACACTTTAGCCGAAGATAGATACCTACACTCTCCTACAAAATATATTCTGCAGTTTGAAAAGTCAGACGCAATCACTGGTGTGCCTCCCTCAGAAACTTTTTATCAACAGCTGTCAACTTGGATCATATCATTGCACTGAATTTTCCTTGCTACCAGGAGTAATTGTTGATAACAAGGGATAAAGTTCCAAAACTGAATTTATTACTAGTATTATAAGTCAATTGATGCAAGTATCTTTGTTCTAACAGCTAAGTGCACTAGTAAGCATTTTATTTCATGCATGCATCTACCTCAAATTCAACATCTTATTTACCTATTAGTACAAATGTGAAATTCTACTCACAATTTGAATATGAAAACTATTACAGATCGATTGTAAACTTTTATTTGTGCGCTGCTGAACAAAAATAAAGGCACAGGACTAGACTACAAAATAGTTTTAAAACAGAAGAATCCATTTTGATCCAAGATTGTTATTGTTTTTAACATCAAATTTTATTCTGAAATTAACAGACAGCTAAAAACTTTGTTGCCTAAGTAACAAACATAATCATTTGAATGAATTGCAATAGCAGCAAAATAAGAACACGTTAATTATGTCAGTTTGAATACGTTGTAGAAATAATTAAAGGAGGGTAAGATTCTTTATCAAAATTAATGTAAAAGAAATCTCCGTGAACTACTATAGATTATTCCATTTGAACGTTGCACACAAATTGTATAATAGAACAGCTAATTGTATATATATATATATATATATATATATATATATATATATATATATATATATATATATATATATATATATATATATATATATATATATATATATAGACTATTTCTAAGAGAAAGTGAATAACCCAAATGTCATGTTCAATTTCATTTCGTTTATGTAATTAATTAAATTGTTTTATTTTACATACGTTGGCTCGTGGTTTTCTATTTTATATCTTTGCTCAGATCTGTGTTATTCCATTCATTTATTTCATCTTTCATTTTATTGTTTACTCCTAAAAAAAATGGTAACCAAAGTACCATAAGAAGAATCCATGACTAATCTTAGCACCTTCACTTTAGTCCAACGTAATCAGATGAGAGAGATATGTTCTCTGCTCAATCCGAGCAAACTTTGGTTGGCACTTATATGTAATATATATATATATATATATATATATATATATATATATATATATATATATATATATATATATATATATATATATATATATATATATACATATGTATATATATATACATATGTATATATATATATATATATATATATATATATATATATATATATATATATATATATATATATATATATATATATATATATATATATATATATATATATATATATATATATATATGTATGTATATATATATGTATATATATACATATGTATATATATATATATATATATATATATATATATATATATATATATATATATATATATATATATATATACACATACATATATATATATATATATATATATATATATATATATATATATATATATATATATATATATATATATATACATATATATATATATATATATATATATCCTTTAAATTGAGAATGGTGTTAAATCGAATGTGTTTTATATTTTCGCTGTGTTGTGAGTATCCTCACCTTCTGTATATAAGATAATGATGAATAATTTTATGTGTTTGTAATATTGAACGTTATGGAGCATCCCTTCCGTCTTAATATAAGATAATACTATCAAATAAAATTTATTTATAATTTTGCTGTGTTACTAGTTTTACATGCGGAATATGCGTAAATGTAACTGTGTTTGAAAAATTTAAAGAAAGTTTAGCGAATCAATAAATAAATTATACCCTTATTTCTGTACGAGAATGGAATATTTAGAATGTATAACTGTGATGGTCATTCCCATGTAAACAAAATCTGCTAATTAAAAGATGTGTATACTTAACAATTAGAGATCTTGAGATTCCTGTCATTTTTGTTTTCTTTCCTTTCGTAACTTTATGGAGGCATGCTCGCTTTAAACCCTCTTAAATGAATACCTAAATAATGTAGTAAATTAGTAATCTACAAGTAAATTAGTTATCTAGTAAATTAGCAATATAATAAATTAGAGTGATAGATAGTACCAAAAACAGTCCAGATCACTAACATATCACCTCTGTCCATGGTTGTTCAAGCGTCGGCCAGGCCATCAAGGATATGATTAAGCCAGCCTGTTGCTACCTAGGTGGTTCTCCAACAAATATACTGGCCTCAATGTATAGCCATTATCAGGTGATGAAAAATGGCGTCAAACCCACCAAGCCGAACTAAAAGCAAACGTTGTTTTATACAGAACAATTTCATTAGTGAAAACTTAATGCGGCTTCAAAGAAATCGCTTGCCGGACTATCCTCCCGTGTTCAGTTCTCTGAGGCACAGTTTATGTCGAGGGTTTTGATCTAATCAGATCTTTATGGTAACAAAATATACTATCTTTATTTGTATCCGTAGCTGGCAGAGCAATTACCACGTCAGAAAATATACTGAAAGGTGTCCGTTTCACAGAATCGGATTACCACTGACAGCGACTACTTCAGATCCTTAAGTTCTCACACCGATAAGAACGCCAGTCCAACAACCATCCGATAGCTAACTAGCTACACAATTATGATGCGAAAAAAACCCCAGCAAATATCAAATTATTATTTTTTTCTTTTTTTCCCTCCTTAATATCATGCTCATCCGGTGACGTTTTAGACACAGATGCATTTTGGTATGCATGTGTCTATAAATATGTTTTTAAAAGTTACTTCAGCAGATGGATATAGAGGCAAAGGGAACTAAATGCACTTATAACTTAAGACATTTTCAGATGGATATAGAGGCAAAGGGAAATAAATGTGACTTATAACTTAAGACATCAGCAGATGGATATAGAGACAAAGGGAACTAAATGTGACTTATAACTTAAGACATTATCAGATGGATATAGAGGCAAAGGGAACTAAATGTGACTTATAACTTAAGACATCAGCAGATGGATATAGAGGCAAAGGGAACTAAATGTACTTATAACTTAAGACGCTTAGTCATCAAAGCATCTGGACATTGTTTTTAATAATGTGTAGTTGGGTGTGGTCATTTTCTAAAGCCAGCGGGAAAACCAGTTTTGCTCATGCTGAAGGAGACGTCATTGTTAAGTGTACTGCTTCTATAATGTCTGTTATTTATTGTATCATTAAGTATTCATAAAATCATGTATTTTGTAGCTATCTAATATAGTCACGTGACCGAAACCTCTTACAATCTGATGATCCTAGCCTTTGCTACGTTGAAAGTCGTTACAGTTTAGTTGCATTTGAAAACATGAGCCTAGAACCAAGTTTAAGTTCCTACTGATGAGCCATGAATCTTTAAAAACCATTTATCAAATACCCACTCATTTATCGCAATTATGGAGTCATTTTGGAAAGCAAGATGGCATGGAAGCAACATCTCAACAACAAGATACACGTGATTTTAACCTTTTATTAAAATAAAATATGATTCTAAAAGCACAATATACTTGTGAATGGCATGAGACAGCTAAACAAATGATATACTTTACACCCACACATTTCTTCAAAACGTACTCAAGATTCTTTACAAAACATTTAAACTGTATTCTTCAGTTTGAAACTATACAATTTTTTTACAAGATAAGCCTTTTTAGACAACGAAAATTACAACAGTTCCAAATATTTGGTTCACTCCCTTTTTAGACACGAATATAGGCGTTTCCAGCATGTAGGAGTAGACATCTTCCTGAGTTTGGGTTACTTTTTTAAGTGGTTTGCATGATTAAATAGCTACAGAGATAATAAGCATCCCCAACCGAAGAAAATTTAGATACTCTACAAGATGATAATATACAAGGAAAATATTGCAGCTTGATGGTGAAATGTATCAAAATTCAAATATATCAAATGAAATAAAATAAGGAGCGAATCTCGTATTTGCTATGTATGTATGTATGTATGTATGTATGTATGTATGTATGTATGTATGTATGTATGTATGTATGTATGTATGTATGTATGTATGTATGTATGTATGTATGTATGTATGTATGTATGTATGTATGTATGTGTAAAACACAGCTTAAGAGCGGGGTTTTGTTGTTGCCTTATGGGTAAACGCCATCATTCAGCGCACAATAGACTACACATTGCGGCCAGTATACCTGGTGGAGGAAGAACCTGGGAAAGCAAAGGTAACAGCAACTGGCCCACAGAAAGCTACTCAAAAAGCTTTTTACATATCCGCATTGGATGAAGCCAAGACTCAAACTCACAATGACAGAGGCAAGATGGCAGCAATTGGTAAAGGCGAGTGCTATAGACCACTCAGCCACCCAGGGACCCCAGAGCGGTTTTTTATTATATGAAAAAATATCATAAATTCAAACATTCTAAAAAAAAACTTGTTTTAATTTCGAATCAAAAGGAGACGTTTCTAATCGATTCAGATTTTTAAAAGGCCTTCTAGTCTCGTCTTTTTTACTTTGTTTTGTTTGTTTCTTGTTCTTTGATGAAATTTGATTTTAGAAATTCAAATTATGGCACGAAGACGATGAATTTATGCATTTCTAGTGATGAACAATATTCTGATACTTACATATATGTAGCCACATTTAATTGCTGGCGCAGGTAAATTAAAGAATTGCTAGAATGCATGTTTATTTTTCTATAGAGCAAAACAAATATAAGAATTATGTACCGATCTTGTTACCAAAGATAGGGAAGAGTCGGGAAGATTTACTTTAGGACAAATTATTTCAAAAGTGTTTGTTACATTTTTTTCAATGCTCAGGATAAAATCTGATTAAAAGCTCAATTTAATCTATGGGCTTATAATGGAATCTCTTTATAGCAAACTTAACTCCAAAATATCATTTCAAATTCTGTTTAAGCTGAATTACAAATTATTTCCTGTCATTTTACTTTGGGACTGAGTGACTAAAATGATTATTGAATGTATAACTGCAAACTACACAGACCCAGATCTGCCTTCGCATAAAGTACTGGCAGATCTGGGTGTGTTCAGTTTGTTATGAATAATCATTAGCACAAACAGCATAGACCCACACCTGAAGGCGCAATACGCTACGGCAGGTCAGAAGCTTTTTTTTTGTTGTTTGCGGTTTGACTTTCCTCTTAAATACGATAATCATCATGCTAACGCATTAGGTAGGCTTCATAATACAGGCTTACAAGCTGGATTAAACAGGAGGCTACTTTGGCCAGTAATAATACAGAATGCCCATGGCCATTTCCGTCATCATTCCTACCACGTCCATAAAGTGCAAGAATACCATGCGCGAATTTTACATACATCATGATTCACTCTTGTATGAAACTAGCGATTACGTGTTAAACTATTCACAGGGAATTTCATGTCCAACATATTTGGTACAGGCCTATCGAGAACAACCATTATACATATCCGCTTCTTTATCATTATACAACGCAAAACAATATGTTCCTGATAGCAAAGAACTAACAAGGAAACATATAATTGCTCTTTCTACTCAGTCACTACAGTAACTCGAAAGAAAACTTAATAAAAACAAGAATCAAGAAGAACTTTAAGATCTAGCGGGTACCCTAAAGTTTATACTGTACTCAAAACGTAATACGCAAGTATCAAGTAGAACGTTTAGCCCAAGCTGGTACCCTAAAGTTTATACTGTAATCAAAACATAATACGCAAGTATCAAGTAGAACGTTTAGCTCCAGCTGGAACTATAAAGTTTATACTGTACTCAAAACGTAATACGCAAGTATCAAGTAGAACGATTAGCTCCAGCTGGTACCCTAAATTTTTTACTGCACTCAAAACGTAATACGCAAGTATCAAATAGAACGTTTAGCTTAAGCTGGTACCCTAAATTTTATACTGCACTCAAAACGTAATATGCAAGTATCAATAAAAAGAAGCATAGCACATCGATCCTGCTGAAGATAATAATGCACATATTTTATAAAATTCAAAAGATAAGAAATAGCACTAATGTATGCCAGTCATGCTGTAATAAAATAACGTTATCAAGACCAGACAAAGACCACCCTGAAACCATGCACACCTAGTCCCATCATCATCGCCCTTTCTTTGACCGTGAACATAAATAGCGCCTATATAAGCAAGGTTTGCTGAAGATCAGTTTGCTATATGCAAAAGACCTGACAGCTAACAAAAACATATCTAAACACAGACAAATGGTTTATGGTACACTGTGCTCTTGTGATTTTGAAACACAGAAATGCTATGACTGTTTTTACAAAAAATGTGCCTTAAATCATCAAGAAATTTGTATGTATGTATGTATGTATGTATGTATGTATGTATGTATGTATGTATGTATGTATGTATGTATGTATGTATGTATGTATGTATGTATGTATACCTTTTCAAAGTTCAAACATTCACTGAAATACGCAGAAAATAATCTGAACCCCAATACTTCAATTTCTACCAGTGTTGTCTGCAGAATTATTTTCGGGGGTTGGGGTGGCAAACATGTTATTAAGTTTTAAGGATTAAGGATAAACATATTTTAGTGGGCCTCCACTTTGCCCCTATGTGATGGCGCCCATGCCCTCGAGCTAAAATTGCTTCATTCTGTACTGAAATGTTTACATCTTATCAAATTATGTATGGATACGAGAGTGAGACTGATTACAGCTCGAAAATCTCTATTAAATAGCAAATATTTGTTAGACTGTTCAGCCCAGTGTCATTTATTAAATCTCTTTAACGTGTGTACCAACGAATTTGATGTTTCTAATGCAGACTTGCATAATTTCAAGTTTGTTACACATGGATTAGACGTCATACATCCACATTCATTGAAGCTCGTCAAAGATAAACATCTATTGTTTCACCTATTCCGTACGTCTGGGTTAGCTCTTTTTATATTTTCTTTAAGGAAATTACGTTTGAAGTGTAAACATTTATATAGATTGAACACATACAAAAAAATATAAAGTCTTATCGGCAAGAAGTTTTTATGAATGATCCTGTTTAGGCCAGCGGTCGGGACCAGATATTGACTCAATACTCGCATTTAGCTTAGGACAATTTTTTTAAGTACTATTAGTTAGAAAGGTTGCTTTGCCACATGTAATCGCTCTTCTTCGTGGGTATATAAGAAGTTAATTGTCGAGGTTACTAGCATTAAGATAAAATTCAGTTCATGCTCTAACACCTACTAGAAACTTGCTCAACTTTGAGATAAATTGTTTTTGGATAGAATTGATCTTACACGAATTGAAAAATCTCTCCGCCTACTGAATCACGTGACAAGACCATCATGCTAACCGCCGACAAACAAGCAGTACTGGGCAAGCAAATATGTTTCAGTTTAAGATATATATTTATTAAAAAGGATTTGAATTATTCCTAAAAATGTAAAATCACAAAGCTGCATAAAAAATACTGCCTTAGACAATATTTATATTTGTAGTTAAAGTTCATTTAGTAATAGCCTAGTGTTTTATATCAGTAACTAATAAAAAATAAATTTTTAATTTGTTGGAAAAATTATTCATGTAAATTGAAAATGGCTCCAAAAGATGACAATGAATTTCGTATATAACCTTATCTTTATTAATCTTATATGGCTTATGTTTATGCTGCATTGGAAGTAAACGAAACTAAAATTGATAACAAAATCCTAAATAATTACTGTTAGAAGTATACTGTCGTCTATCATAATGTTAAATTTCTACTGTTCGTCCGATGGAATTTTGATCAATGATGTCTGTCGTTGATAACATGTAAATGCAAGCTTAATATATCGGACAATAATATCTGAAACCATCGTTTTTTGTATTTCTTTTGTATTTCAACATTTTTGAATCTCCACCCATCCTTCAGACCAATGAGAAGGTAATGAGCCAATCATGTGTCTGAAAGATCGAAATGAATTGAACTTTGTAGGTACTTATGGGCTAGGTAGCAAAGGTAAAGGTCATAATAGGCCGCCCTGCTCCTAAAAACTATTACAAATTAGGCGTATTAAAGCTAATTGTTAAAACTTTATAGAATTATATGAATGTATACCCAGTGAAATATGTCGATACTTTCACATGATTAACTTTATTAATTGCAATTTAATCATTTGTGTGTTTGACAAAGAGTTTCCATGGCAACGCCTTTTGATAATTCATATATTTTCAAGAATTCCTTAAAGTGGACAAAAAACAAAACGATAGAAACAAACGGTGATTTAGTAGAACGTTTACACTGATTCATGTGATTTTCTCTTCTATTTAGAAAGAATGTCACTTCTCCTGCGCATAAGTAACATATCAAGCAGCTCTCGATTACTCTTTTTGTTGTCCTTCTTTAATGAAGAAAGGGCAACGATAGACATCTGACTGAATAACAATGAAAACTTTTCTCTTTTCATTGTTATTTTTCTTTTTCTTTTTGCAACATCAGTTTTTATTGTGTATACTTTTTCAGTAGTTGTCAGCGATATGATTATTTTGAAAGCTGGTGACACGTACTAAAGGTACTCTCAGTATGCATAATGTGCAGCCATATTTATAAACTAGTCGGAGGGCGTGGTGTGCATTTCTCATGATCTTATCAAAATTTACAAAATAAATTTTTAATAACTCCAAGCCTTGCTTCTGGAAGTATGTTTATACCCTTGGTGTCTGTTACATTCTTGCGAGTTTCTTCATAATAATCCTAGAGAAAGAAAGCTTAGAAAACTTGTCATAAGAACAAGCAACGGATTGGGATGGGGGTGGTGGTTTGCAAACTTTGCCTCAATATAAAATAGCTACAGATTATAACAACAAATAAGTGAACAACAACATAACAAAGAACCTCATAATTTGAGAAACGAAATGTTTATAGTTCATTTTAAATACAGATTCTTGTACATGTAAAACATAGAATATGAAACTAGAAATATATGTCAAACATAAGTATCCTTTGTTTTAAGCTTGCAGCCGATACACTGGAGATCAAACTAAGGGCGATTGAACAAAGATTCAACCTAATAGCCGATGACAATTAATGAGCTTATAAAATTGTTTTGGGACACGGGACGTGTTTATTCGGTCATACCACAATATTCAGCAGTTATTGGTAACCAAGTAAAGGTGATATTATATATATATATATATATATATATATATATATATATATATATATATATATATATATATATATATATATATATATATATATAACAGACAGACAGGCAGATATACATATGCTCATATCTATGCTGTTTTTAACCTGTCATTTTCTCTGCATTTTAATGAACTACTGTTTAATGAGATGTAACAGACCAACGCATTGTCTAATGATATTTGATAGCCACTGCACGGAATATCCGGCATGAACCCTCTCACTGCCATGGGTCTCCTTTGTGTGATTCATCGAAGTACTTAAGTTTAGTTCATTATTCATATTTTTACACTGCATTAGGTTTTTTTTTTTATTTTTTTTATTTTTGTGCTTTGGTGGGGTGTGTTACATGGTCGATAGCATCATCTACACCGAATTGCTGCCAATATTCGTTATTCTGACAGACTATAAGAGTTTCAGTATTCACAGTTTAAATACAGTACATTCGTTTAAGAATGTGTTGCGCACCGTATCATTTATCAAAAGGAAAAAGTGTCGTAGTACATTTTACAGAGTAAAGAAGAAAACGTGTTTTCATACAAGATAGATTGATGTCAAGACGATAGCAAGTATCAGAGTTCTAAAAGTGACAACATGTTAACAAATAAAACCATTTTTAAAAGGGCGATCTCTATTCTCACTGTGACCATGTTTTAGCAGTTATGAAATGTTTATTCATGTTGCTGTTGATCGTATCAGATGCAGAAAATGAGTTGCTGCAACATATGTGAAACCACTGTTAACAAATGGCGACACAAAACTTGTAGTTATGGCTAGATGAACTGGAAATCTTATGGATTAAAAAGCGGATTAAAGGTGGAGGTATGTGTCTGTGTGCGTGTTGTGTGTTTGTGTGTGTAGTACTGAGCAAAAGTTAAATGTCAAGCACTGTAAAATCAAAGACCATGCGGAAAATCTAAGAAAGACAAAGCCATATGACCAGATGTATCTATTCACCGCAAGACAAAATATAAACGGTTCATATATAAAACAAAATTTAAAATTAAAGATACAAAACGGAATGAAAGGCAAAGAAATGTATTTTCGTTGAAAAGGTTCAAATTGTGTTGTATAAACTGCAATCTTTTATTTAAAAAAAAGTCCCTAACTTTCTGAACTGGAGAACTATCACAGGATCCACCTCAAAGCAAATAGATTACCTCTGTTAATCACTTCTTGCATCGTGCAGGAGGGCGCACCGGGTCTATTATACGTCTTTAAACTCAGTAGTAGGAGAAAGTAAGAATCCGAGCTCAACAACCCCCTCCAGACCTCCAAACAAATACAAAATACCTAGGTAACGTAATAGAAAACCTATTGCAATCAATAATTGCGTTAAGAATCCGAGCTCAACAAATACAAAATACCTAGGCAACGTAATAGAACACCTGTTGCAATCAATAATTGCGTTAAGAATCCGAGCTCAACAACCCCTCTAGACCTCCAAACAAATACAATAGAACACCTGTTGCAAAATACCTAGGTAACAGGTAAAATTTAATTACGTGATCTTCCAGAATAAGCAAAATGATATGTCAGACTCAATTTTTCAAATCATTATGATTTAGCAGAGCGTGGCGATTGTGGACTAAATTACGCATTAGAATTCCAGTAAGGTAAGTGGTATTATATAAAATTTTATGTTATATCATACTTCTTTTGATAATCTTTCTCATATTTGCTGATCCTCATGGGAAGAATATCTGTTAACATGTTGTCAATAATACGAAATTCACGTATTAAATCGTCCATATTATATTTTACTCCTCGTAGGTAAGATCTTATTTGATCAAGTAGTTTTTTGTAAGTTATAATTGATGTTAAGCAGCCGTGCTTTTTTATCAAAATTTTAGGTTCAACTTTTTTACAAGCTGCTGTAAGAGAAACACCAACACCGGATATGATTAACAAAAACGGGTTTAATGATATACCACTTGAAATTATGCCAGAACTAGTCATTAACAAGGGTAGATATGATATTACTCGAAGTATTTTGTTATAATATTTGTAACATTTTTTAACGCACCAAAGTTTTTTATGATAATATTTGTAGTATTGTATTAGTGCGTCAACATCCTGTTCTGGAATATCTTTTGAAATATGATTGAAATCAACTATACTTTTTTTCATTATAATATTTGTTCACATAATCTCAGGCTTGATTAAGTAACTAGTTGAGGTGTTTCAGCCACAAATTCCAGACAATACCAATATGACACAGCAGTTAATTTTTTGTCATCTGCTATTAGCATAAAAGTTTCTTCAACATCTTTGTTTAACACAATAGACACTGTTCCAGAGAAATTATCAGTCGAGTGACGCCATGGAAATAATGTAAATATATTAAACTTTGCACTGCTCAACACGGACAATCTATACACACCAGTGACCTCTGCAGTATGTTTGAGAGTGTTATTTTGCGGCGACCAAGTAGACATTCCAGAAGCAACAGTATAGACAATATTTTTAATCTGCTTGTGAGGAATTTTAATCATACTCGTTTTCTCAACAATACTAGGAATTCCACTAATAATATCGTTGAGTTTTGTGTTAATATTATCGAGTGTAATATCAACAGACGGTGGACTTCCAAAAAATTCGTTATTGGTTTTGTTTATGCGTTGTTTTATGTTTTTGCGAAAATTTAAAAACGTGCGTGATGTGAATTAGTAAAATCGGTTTTGAACGTGGTGATTTTCATTGTGTGATATCATCAACATATTTTCTTTTTTTTTTTTTTTGTTACAGCATCAAAATCAGATTCTGGTGTTCTAAGATTATTGATGCCAATTATTGTTCATGTTTGAGAAAAGGCAGCGTACATTATACCGCCACGCACCGACTCGTACTTTGATTCCTGATCATCAATCTTATTTCTTAGTAGCATGCGTCATTATCTCAGTTGGGTTTCCAAGTGGTATGTGATCTTTGTTCTGGTTCATAGCAATGTTTCCCGTAAATAAATCACCTGCATTTCTACATAATCGTTAACTGACCTACCCGAATCCTTCTATCTTACTTGATTGTTAAAAGTAACACTATTATTAGCAACTGCAGTAGGATTTCGTACTAGTACATCTGATAGTTGTACATTACTCGTCTTTAATCGTTCCTTGTTTGTTCTGGAAAACGACAACTGCATTTGGATCTACACTTCAACGTTTAACAAATTGTTGATTCATTTTGAGCTTATCAAGAGTCGCCACATACTTGGATAAGTCACCCCTGGTAACCTTCTGTTAATAAATCTACTGCTAATTGTTCCAAATTTTATAGTAGCTCATTTATACATACCGTTCTACCACAAAATTGTGGTTTAATATAACATAAAAATTATACGATGGCGAAGATAATAAAAACTTTGACACCGAGCGAGCGTTTGGTGAAGAATAAACATAAAATTGAACTTCCAGACTGTCTTTATCTTATTGTTGGGCGAACTGGGTCTGGGTAAAACAAAGTTGTTATTAATCTTTTACTCAATAATAACTTTAACTATGATAAGGTGTATATTTACACCATTAACCCCCAACAAGACAAATACAAAATTATTAAACGAGTATAAATGATAAACATCGTGATGTACTTGGCATTGGTGATGATATATTTTTGATAAAACACCAGAAGTAACTCGTTCCAGTGACTGAATGAACTCGATTCGTCAGAGCTGCATAAGATAAGTAAATCCGTCTTTGATGATATCCGCTCCAACAATGAGGAAATGAACAAGATTAGATCATATTTTTTTCACTATCAACGTAATAAAAGATGTATTTCTGTTTTATCTTGCCCAAGGTGTTTTATAATGTTGATAGGTTTATTAGGCGAAATTGTTACGGTTTTTCATATTATTTCCACGGGACTAGATAATGTGGATGAGTGAAGAAATATTGCAAAACGAACAATGTGGTGATTGTTACCAAAAGATAAATTTATCTCGAATTATATCAATCGAGCAAACTAAAGATCGATATAGTTCGTTTTTTATTTGACAAGCTAGCGCGTGATCCTACCAAAATGTTTCGTTGTTTGCCTTGAGACGTTTCTATGATTTATAATTTTGTTAAAGCGTATAAAAATAATGGACAAACATCAAACAGAAAATCGAATGTACTAAAAAAAGTTTTCTCGAAACTCGAGGCGGCTCGTTTAAGAAAAAGGTATAGGAAGAAGCTCGACGTGGACACCCCCAAGTTCAAGCAGAAGAAGAAAGAACCAAATTTTTCAAAAAACCTGTTTACTGAGCAATGCTTGGCAAGCAGCAGAAATACCCAAACATCAACTCCAGAAGAACTAGCAAAATGAAAGAAAAGGGTTTGTTTGGTTTACTTGGAGAAAGATCAAAAGACAGAACCTGTAAAAATTGTAAACGAACTGGTAAGAAACATTTGCTGATCCTGCTGCACACAGACAAGCTTATTTTGACAGGGCTAATGAACACTCCTCTCCACTTGAACATCAACAGCGCAATAACAAGGATAGACGGTTTAATCCTGATGAGTAATAAGAACTTTGATGGAAAAATTATCAGAACAAACTGAAGAATTAGCTGTAAAGAAACAACAAATACTTTCAAGAAAGTGTGAATAAAAATGTTACCTTTTTAAGATCTCTTACAAACCTTGTACAAGAAGACAAGCTCGGTTTAAAATAGAAGATGTTGTGTATGAAGAAGTTATGGAAAAGAATAATAGCACATAATATTAATAGTATTCGAGATTGGCCAAAAGAAAACTAACGATTAATTTGATGAAAAATTAAGAAAGAATTAGTAAAAATGGTGTACATGCTGATGAAGAAATTAAAGATCAAAAAGATTGAAAGAATTTCCAACATTATTCAATTATATAGAGATGGAATTATGGCTGAGGTTTTTCTTAAAAACATCAATACGATATCGAAATAAACCAAGGTGGTTATAGTAAAGGTTGGGATTTAAAAAGACCTACTCAAACAATTATGAAAATAGGCGAGATAAAAAATTACCAGAGGAAAAGACTGGATTCTGAGTTAAAGTTTTTGTCATCAAACGCAGACATAGTTCGATCGGCTAATGCTGTTGATATCCTCTAAAGAAGCTGGTAATGAAAGAGTATAGATTGATAAAGAAATTATTGATATAAATGATAATCTAAGATCGAGTGGATTACTAACATCATCCGAGTACGAAATTTTACACCGCGATCTTATCTAAAATATTAGTATAATGCAAACAACATTATTGCTTGATTCATCACAAAGAACCGGAAACAGCGCGAATTTTTACAGTAAATTACAACCCACCAATAGAACTAGATCCTGCAAAACAGTATGAGATTGGATTAATATCTTGTACTTGTTGGAACGCCATGCCGAATATTAAAACTGGGATTATGATGAAATTTTAAGCCGTAAATGTTAAACAAATCTCCAACATCACAAAAATGAGTTTATTGATTCTTCAATACAAACTACAGATTCCACAAGGGACTTATAACATTACTGATCTAAACAGGAACAATAAAAGAGCTTTCTAACAAAAGCTGGTGGAATGCTGATAATTCGAATTACCGGCGACTTCTAACACCTTACGAGCTCGGATAACAGTGAAAAGAAATATGTAAAGTCCTCTTGAAGAAAAAGAAGTTTTGGAAAGGATGTTAGGTTTTACTAGAGTCTTTATACTATACCACCGGTGAAGATAAATCTTTGACATTTGATGGAGAAACTACCAGTAGATATCAACAAGAAGTAAATACAATACTCATCAAGTGCACTAGATCGCATTCTGATCTTATTTACGTTTCAAAAGGCAAACCCCCGCGGGCAAACGATCTACAGTTTCTCACCAGAAGTCCCACCGGGGGCTCTCAGGCAAATCACTCCGCGACAGATTATCTACTATCCAATAACACCTGAGAATCAAATTACAAGCATTACAATGCAACTCACAGAACCAATCTGGACGACAAATAGAACGTGAACAACGAGATAGTCACGTATTCCTTACACCTCGCACTGCTTAGGCATGTGATTTTGTGTACATAATTTTATAAAATGAGACGAAAGAAAAGTTATCGAGAAAAAATCCGTAGGTGGATTTTTTCTGGAAATATATTTACAAACAATTGCAGAGTTTATCCAGGAATCGCGCCGTAAAGTAGCGCCATTGCACTTGACGCCGGTTAAGCTTTCGCTACAGGGGCGGCATCTTCAGCAGGCACTGCAGTAGGGCAAAAGATTGCTGATAAGATTAAAGGACCCTTCAACAACACCTACGGTTGTCAGAAATAAAACGAGTAATATCGGATATTGCGCAACAGAACAAACAAAACGAGCTATGATAGCTACAACACAACAATTATTGTCGCCGAGTGGTGAAGAAATAGTACGTAAACTTGAAAACAAAACACCCCCGATGACCCCTGCTGCCTTTTTTAAATTTTGTGTAAACGATTATAAAATAAATGTCAGCTAAAAAACTATATCGACTTTGCAGAACGGAAATTGATACTGTCGATGCTGTAACAGAATTAGAGTATGTCGAGTATCTCGATGAGAAACTCGAACGAAGTCCGAATAAAACTGGGGTTAGAAACTTTAACACAAGAGACATGAGAGACGTGTTTCTACTACCCCATAGGCTATGTAGAAGTGCGTGGGTCAATATTAGAAGCAGTGATTAGGTGGTGATATTGCAGCTAATTGTAGAAATCGCTCGTTCGTCAATAATGGTTGGAGTTTGTTTAAGGAGTGCACCGATACCAACTGGCCAATCAAACCGTAGAAATATTTCGATGCACTTACCATAGCGAGTACAATACTAAACATCGTTTCGTTTAGCGATGACTATTCCAGATCAATAGCCAACAAATATGATGTGGTTCAAAGATACTGGACTGGGGACAAACTGTGTCGAGCGAGTTTATTTCAAGAGGTGCTTTTGCTCACGGAGCGGTGACCGCTGCATGATGCATATTAATGAAAGAGATTTTATCTTATTGCTAATGCTAACAATTGGTATAGCCGCACCAGGTGCAGCTGCGGATGGGCAACGCCACAGAGATTTCAATTATTGCGCTTGTCTGTAATCTTGGTATACTACCACCAGCTGCAGGCGCAGATGTTATAGTGCGAATGTATAAATATAGAAGCGCAACGTGTTATTAGTGCACGTTACACATAAATATAACGAGGATTTACCTAAACGAGAAAGCGTTTGCCGCAGGAATCTCGCCCAAATAACGATGATGCTTCCGTTAAGTACATCTTTGGATTTTGCCGTGAGATTATAACAAAGTGTTTCGAGGAATAAAACATACGCTTATATTAGATCGAGCTGATCAAAACGATTGTATAATACACGCCCGGGTGGAGTGGCTGAGGGACAGTTTTCTATTACAAGATTAGCACTGTGGATGCCTCGGGTTGTCCCTTCATTAGCTAAAATGATGGAGCTCGAATCTTTACTAGCCACCTTTACAAAAAAGATACACTCCAACAGAACAGGATATATCAAACAGCCATTCCAACGCGAACTGATTAACATGGCGTGGAACGACCACGCCCAGCGAACAACTACCGCGGACAACTTGTTCGTCGTATTTCAACGACAAGCACGTCGTAACAATCAGGCAATAAACAACTCCATATTCGTTAACACCAGGACGTTAGACGATATTGTGAGAGT
This sequence comes from Potamilus streckersoni, assembly GCA_016746295.1. NCBI lineage: Eukaryota > Metazoa > Mollusca > Bivalvia > Unionida > Unionidae > Potamilus > Potamilus streckersoni. The sequence continues at coordinate 268,041 of JAEAOA010001756.1, forward strand.
AAATTCCAAACAGTATCCCCGAACGTGCAATCGAATGTAACTTTTGCGAAGACGCCAACAAAAACATCTTCGGCCGTACATGTATCTTATTGGAAGCAATGCAAAAATATCAGAACGCGGGACAGTTGGATCTCAATATCAATAGAAGAGTTTCGAACGCTCTATCCCATCTTTTATTTTTGACGTATCAAAACATTTGGAGCGTGTGTTGGATCGACTGCACGATATTGAGGTCACGTGGACACTGGGCGCTGTGCCCAGGAATGAACAGTATAACGAAATACGAGCTATTGGTTAGTGATCGATTTCTGACCATCGATTCAATCAAAGGAAAATGACAGTACAAGTTTATCTAACAACTGGGATATAACATTATGAAAACCAAATACACAAACTCGAGAAAATAACCTAACATCTGGTCAAGTTGAAAAATTATCAGCAGCTGTTGCTAAACGCAGCTCTTGTTTCTTTGATGATTCTCTCCGGAAACTTCAAATAAAATGCAGTAAAAGTCATGCTAACGCCACAACAAATCAATAAACTCGACAAAAGGAAAACCATTTGTGTTGAAAGTATCTGTTTCTCAGGTAACGCAATGTCAAATGAAGGTGTATTTTTTGTACCTGCGTTATCAGTAATAGCTAGAAAAGTTTTACCAGTACTTGGTACACTTGGACTTGCGGCTGCGTCAGGAGCAGTCTCTGGCGCAACAAAGAAAGAAAGCAGTCGAAGGTCGTGGTATCAACAAATCTATCGTTAATTTTTATGTAAACAGTATTAAAATAAAATGCCAACGAAAAAGTCGCCGAAAAAAACCAAAATCATCGAAAAAAAAGAAAACAACAAAACGCAAAACAAAACAAAACAAGGAGGAAAATTATTCCTTTTCGCTCCACTTTCTAGCGGGACTAGCGGGAAGTCTGCTGCCAAACTTACTAGGAATCGGACGCGGAGTAACTCTACCAGGGACCAGGACGTTTATTGAGCAATTTTGACATCATTGAAAAAATTGAAGGACGTTGTTGGATTATTCGAGGAGTATTTTCAAGGATGAACTCGATGACGTACCAACAGGCGGTTCTTTGTGTTGTAAATATTGAAAACTTCAATGATGGCTCTGGCACCCACGGGTTGCTGTCCACGATAACAATTATTTTGATTCGTTCGGACTTCCTCCAAGCGCCATCTCATAAAAAAATAATATTTTTAAAAAACTTTGATAAAATAAATTATTCGTCTATCAACTACAGCCGATTGTGAAACATCAGCTTGTGGTTATTATTGTATCATGTTTGTTCAAACAAATGGCACCAGAGTAAAAGCTCTGGATTAAAAACTTTGGGAGTCAAAACTTTTTAACGTTTAGTTTTGAAGTTTTTTTACAATTAGATGACGCATCCTTTACATGCGAATGATACTATTGGCAATCTATTTTATCGAAACTCCTTGAGATAATAAGGTCAACCCTACTGTCATCAAATGCAAATCTAAAACAGATACACACGGCATGAGGGCGACTGAACAAACGGGACAAAATAATAGAACGCAAATTAAAAAGTATTTGTGCAATCTGTTGGTAGAAAAGAAAATGTCAACATACTGTCTCAAATGCAAAACTAAAACAGAGAACAAGGATGAGATGACGGAAAAAACGAAAAATAATAGAATGATGTTAAAAAGTATTTGTGCAATCTGTGGTAGAAAGAAAAGTATGTTTTTGAAAAAACAAGTAGGATCTAGCGTTGATAGAGTTATCTTGATCGACGATTAATCTTATGAAACAAAATAAAATAAAATGAAATGCAATTGTGATTGTGACAAAGATCTTTGCATAGAACAAGATAAAATCATTACGTACTGTCAACGTTGTAACAACAGAGAAATAATAGGGTTAGGTATAGATATACATAAACTAATTGGTAAATTACCAAAACCAAAAGGCGGTTGGACTTTGCCAGGTCATCGTTATACAGGTCCGTGGAATCCGCTAGATCAACAACTAGATGAAAACGACAATCCATTGCCAGGACAAGAGCCTTATAATCAAGTGGATGCAATAGCAATGCGTCACGATATCTGTTATCGTGATCATGAAAACTCGAAAGCAGATTGTGATAAAGTAATGTTAGACGAATTACATGATATGGAGCCAACAAATCTACGAGAACGTTTTGATAGAAGATTTGTTCAAGGAATGATAGGAGCAAAATATAAACTTGGACTCGGCAAAGAATTATATGATGATCTTGCAGTCGAACTACACAGACCTAAAAAAAAAAGTTTCCGAGACGTAAAGTTGTTGCAAACGCTGTAGATGATATCTGGGCAATAGATTTGGTAGATGTATCCAATCTGGCTCAGTTTAACGTTGGCGCTGATGGCGCTCCAAAGAAGTATTTGTTTAACGTTATAGATGTTTTCAGTAAATACGCTTTTAGTGTGCCAGTTTCAGATAAAACAGGAACGTCAATCACTGATGCGTTAAAACAAATAATAACGAGTACTGAAAGAAAACCAAACAAAATCTGGACTGATCATGGAGCCGAGTTTTTTAACAAAAAGTTTGAACAGTTTCTAGAACAAAATAATATTAAAAAATACGTTACAGGAAACGAAGGCAAAAGCGTTGTTGTCGAGAGATTTAATCGCACGCTAAACGAAAAATTACACAAACATATGACAGCTAAAAACACCAACAGGTACATCGATGACCTTTCTCAAATCGTAGGTGAATATAATAACACGAAACATCGAACCATCAAAATGTCACCCAATGACGCTATCAAAAATCCAATATTAGCAAACGAAAACATGTACCGCAGACATAAATTTAAGGTCGGTGATAAAGTTAGAATCTCTTTGACTAAAAAGATATTTGAAAAAGGATTTACTCCAAACTGGAGCGAAGAAGTATTTGTTGTTGATAAAGTACTCTTAACAGTACCTGTAACGTACGCGTTAAAAGATCTGGCAGGTGAACCTATAGTAGGTAGTTTTTACGAACAAGAACTACAAAAAACTGAACAAGATGTTTTCATTATCGAAAAAGTGATTAGGAAAAAAGGAGATAAAAGTTTAGTCAAATGGCGTGGGTATAGTGATAAATTTAACAGCTGGATTCCAACCCGGTCGATTTTATCGACTGCGAAATAATGCTATTATAAATTTCCTCATACTTTCGTTTGATAGATTTGCATTTTACTGGTTTACATAATGATATTAGATATTGTCTGCGATCGTCAGAGATCGTCATAAGATTAAAAATCTTAACAAATATGAAATCGAATTTGATATTTTTCTGTCGGTCTGGAATTTTAATGTTTAAAAAAGGTCTGATTAACTGTAAAAATACCTGCTGTTCGGTAACGGTAAAATTAAATTTTATAATTTTTTTAGCAATGTGATACTTGACATTATATTTTCCAGTGGTTGGTCTGCTATAATTATATCTGTTAACGACGGTGACTATTTCACCATCATCAGACTCGTTGTTATATAAAATATCATCTTCGTTATAACCAATGGATTTGTCTATCATATCATTAGAGATTGTGGAGACCTTATCGCTAGCAAGTCGTTTCATCATATCCATATTATAATATACTTTTTATCTAATTTGTTGTTATAAGATGACTGACAAGGTCAAATATCACCAAAAAGTTAATATAATAAACTACCACGAACTGACTGAAGCGGTAAGAAAATGCTTGTCAGGTTATAGTTCATATTCCGTTGACGTTATTGTAATGCAAGGTGATTCTCATAAAATATTACTAACAGAAGCAGAAAAAAATAAAATTAATGAAAGTGCAGTAGTGACGCTAAAATTTGATTGCGATGATATTATAGCATTTGCTCATCATTGTTTGACTAAAACCGAATTACAAAATATTATTAATCATCATATCTAAAAATAATACTAGCATCATATTTGTTTGAAAAAGCTGATTTTGTTGCTCCATCAGCTACAAATTTTACTGCTCTGGGATTTATATTATAATATTTCGCCGCAGCTGTAATTGATTTGAATTTGATCTCCTCATCCGTTTCAAGGTTTAACGAAATAACAGGTTTTATTGGGCATCTAAAATTAATACCACCACCTCGTCCTTTTCTCACATTTTCCTGTTGGGTCACTAGCTCCAGATTTTCCAATCGATTGTCTGTTTTTACATTATTGATATGATTAATAACCAGACCATTGGGTATAGATCCGTTGAACACCTCGTAAACAAACCTATGACCAGTATAACAAACTCGATCTGTCGATGTTCCTCTAACAGTCACACTGATATATCCCATATTGCTCATATTATTAAGAACTTTTTTAGTTTTTCTGTTTCTTATAATACCGCGATCGTTAGCCTCGTATAAATCAAAGACCGGATGCGGCTGAAACTCATCTTGTAAGGATAAATTTTCAATATTATCATCAGTGACTTTACCGTTATAATGATATACTCGTTTCCCCTCTGGAATGTCATCGCAAAATAACGTGTAAATAAAATCTTTTCTAAACATCGTAATTCTTTCAGTATTATCTCCCTTTACACTAATCGTATAACCCGCTAACGTTGCTTTACCAACAGATATTCCAGTTTTGATATTAATAACCGAACCAAGTGCATTTCCAGCGTACAGGTTGTACTTCGGATAAACATGATATACCTCTTGCTCACGTGCGCTTGTCAGATTTACTGTCATTATATTATAGGTGATATTTTTATCTCTAATTGTTGTTTAGCGGAGTAAATTATCAATTAGATATTAGACTATAGTATAGCGATGTTGAAATTGCGAGATATAGCCAAGAAGAGACTTATGGGAGAACCTGTTAAAATAGCGACTGCTTTTACAGGTTTTGACAATAGTTATCAGTTTGATAATCAAAACGTTTTAGTAAATTTTTCTGAAACAAATCTCTTTCATCTGCTACAGACGACTGTAAAACGTGAGCTTGAAAAACACAAGGGTCTAAGATTGTTAGTGCAATATCACGTTATATTTTCAAAACTACTTGTGACGGAAGAATCTACTAACAAGGAAATTGCAGACCCTTACATCAACGCAAAATCTAGACGTGTTTTACTTGGTAATGATCTTTTGTCACTATCTAATGAAATACACCAAGAAATTTGGAAAAAAATAGAAGAATTTACCGAATTAGGTTCGGGTTGGAAGTTTGAAATGATCAAGGAAATTTTGTTTCACACGATGAAATATGACGCATTACGCGGTAGTTCGTATATCGACCTGCCACCAAAAATAAAAAATAAACAGTGCTGTATAAACATAAAAAACGTCGATAGCAAATGTTTCCAATGGGCTGTTCTTTCCGCGCTATTTCCAGCAGAAAAAAATGCTGATCGTGTTGAGAAGTATATCAGTCACGTGTCAAGATTAAATTGTGCTGGTATTGACTTTCCAGTGGCAGAAAATCAAATACCAAAGTTTGAAAAGCAAAATAATGTTTCGATTAACGTTTTCGGATTAGATGAAAAAGAAAATGTCTATCCGAGGTATATTTCAGAAAAAGCTTCACAATCGACTATCAATTTACTGTTTTATAAAAATCATTACGTTTGGATCAAAAACTTTAACAGACTAGTTGGAAGACAGTATAATAAAAATAACAACAAAAAGTTCTTTTGTTATCGCTGCTTGCACGGTTGTAGAGACAATGAAACATTACAAAAGCATTTGCAGTACTGTAGTGACGTACAAAGAATAACAATGCCATCTAAAAAAGATAGCGTGTTACAGTTTGTCCATCATAATCATAAACTAAAAATTCCTTTCGTCATATACGTCGATTTCGAATGCTTACTTCAACCTGTACTTGGCGTAGAAAATGATCCTAACCAATCGAGTACAAGAAAAATTCAAAATCATGTTCCATGCGGAGTAGCGTACAAGGTAGTTTGTTGCGCTGATTCGAGATTATCTAAACCAATCCAACTCTATCGTGGTAAAAATCCAGCTGTCTGGCTTCTCAAGCAGTTGATTAATGAAGTTGATAATATTACTTATCGTTTGAAAAGAGTAACTCCAATGTTAAAATTAACACCTCAACAAGAATCTGATCACGAGCAAGCGAAAATTTGTTATATTTGTGAAAAAGCTTTTGATACTGACAACAAAAAAGTACGTGACCATTGCCATTTGACCGGACAGTATCGTGGAGCGGCTCATGACCAGTGTAATTTAAAATTTCACGCTCCAGATTTTATTCCAGTTATTCTTCACAATTTTCGAGGATATGATAGTCACATCATCGTAGAAGCTTTTGGTGATCCTGAGATAAAAGCTCATCTAAAACTCAATAATGTCATCAAATGCATTCCAAATAATTTTGAAAAGTATATGTCAGTTACGCTAGGTAAATTACGTTTTATTGACAGCCTGCAGTTTATGGCAGCATCGTTAGATGAGCTAGTAAAAGGTTGTAGTAAATTTAATAACCTAAGAGACTGTTTTGGAGATAAATTTAATCTATTAGCTAAAAAAGGAGTTTTTCCATACGAATATCTCGACGATTGGAGTAAATTTGATGAAACATCTTTACCTAGCAAAGACAAATTTTACTCACAACTTAAAAATGAAAATATAACTGATGACGAGTACAAGTATGCACAAGATATCTGGAAAGAGTTTGATTGTAAGACTTTTGGTGATTATCACGATTTGTATTTGAAAACTGACGTGTTATTATTAGCAGATGTTTTTGAAAGTTTTCGAGAAGTGAGTTATAATAATTACGGACTAGATCCTTGTTGGTATTATTCTGCCCCCGGACTGTCATGGGATGCTCTGTTAAAGTTTAGTAAGGTAAGGTTGGAATTACTGACTGATGTTGATATGTTCAATTTTATTGAAAAAGGTATCCGAGGCGGTATTAGCGTGATAACGAAGAAATATGCTGAAGCAAACAACAAATATTTGAAAGAGTATAATCCTGACCTTCCTTCGAAGTATATAGTTTATCTAGATTGCAATAACTTGTACGGGTATTCGATGGCAGAATCAATGCCGTTTGGTGGATTTCATTGGATCACGGCTGATCAATTTCTATCAGAGACAGAAAAAAAGATACCCGACGATGTTTCATATTTCGTTGAAGTTGATCTCGATTATCCAACTTCGCTACACAAATTGCATAACGATTACCCTTTCTGTGCGGAATCGATGGTCATAGATTATAGTTTGTTATCAGAAGAACAACAAGCGTCAGCATCACCAAGGCAACATTCCATGGTAAAGAAACTAGTACCAAATTTGCTTCATAAACGTAATTATGTTTTGCATTACAAAGCTTTAAAACAAGCAGTCGATGCTGGTCTCGTGTTGAGAAAAGTTCATCGCGTACTAAAATTTAATCAGTCACCGTGGATGAGAGGTTATATTAACTCGAACACTACAAGAAGAGCTGCAGCAAAAACTGATTTTGAGAAAAACTTTTTCAAACTGATGAACAATTCTGTTTTTGGTAAGACGATGGAGAATATTAGGAAACGCGTAAATATCGAACTAGTCAATGATATCAATCGCAGAAACAAACTTGTGTCAGACGATGATTTTGTGAGCATGAAAATATTTAATGAGAATCTTGTTGCGATACAAAGAAGAAAAACAAATCTAAAACTAAACAAGCCGATCTATGTTGGAGCTTCAGTGTTAGATTTATCAAAGTGGCTGATGTATGATTTTCATTATAATTTTGTTAAAAATCAATGGCCGGCTAGTAGATTATTATTTACTGATACTGATTCGCTCGTATATGAAATCGAATGCGAGGACATCTATCAGGACATGCATGATAATAGATATCTGTTTGATCTTTCTGATTACCCACGTGACAGTAAATTTCATGACGACACAAATAAAAAGGTTATTGGTAAGTTCAAAGATGAAATGAACTCGAGCGCTATCAAATACTTTATCGGATTACGCAGCAAAATGTATGCCGTATTATTGGACAATAATAAAATAACAAAAAAAGCAAAAGGTCTGCCTCGTGATTTTGTTAAAAAGTTTATAAAATTTGATGACTACAAGTATGCGCTTGATGGCGGTGTTAGTTTTATAAGAGCTATGTCAATTCGGACAAATCATCATAAGCTCGAAACAGATGTCCTTATCAAACGCGGTTTGAGCAATTTTGATGATAAACGTTATTGCGAAAATGGGGTAGATACATTTGCACTTGGGTATTGTCATGATGATAGAGATATATTTGACATTATCTTTGCAAACTAAAATTTTATCTAAACTTAAGAAATAATGTTTGAAAATTTGACAGTGACAAATAGCTACAGTAGCAAAATCAAATATCTAATGATGGACGGCAAACCATTGACAGTTGAAATTAATAATGAAACATCAGGCATATGCTTTAGTGGTACCCGTGACAAGTTAAAACTTTCGCTCATCAGATCTGATGACAGCGAGTATTTTAATTATCTCGAACAATTGTATCAAAAGTTGCTAGCGGAATTTAACAACTTTCACTGTCCGATTAGTCAGCATAAATACACCAAACTTACAATTGATCTTGATCGGTCAAAGGTGTATTTTATCGACAAAAAATACCCTCTTAACAAATCACAAATAAAAGATTTGTTTGAGTCCCGTCGTTATGTGAGCGGTAAAGTAAAGTTTAACCTCTATTACCATGATAATGAAATATTTTTGATATCTACAGTTGAGACATTAACAGTTGGTAATGAGGTATAATACCACTTACCTTACTGGAATTCTAATGCGTAATTTAGTCCACAATCGCCACGCTCTGCTAAATCGTAATGATTTGGAAGATTGAGTCTGACATATCATTCTGCTTATTCTGGAAGATCACTTAATTAAATTTTACCTGTTACCTAGGTATTTTGCAACAGGTGTTCTATTGTATTTGTTTGGAGGTCTAGAGGGGTTGTTGAGCTCGGATTCTTAACGCAATTATTGATTGCAACAGGTGTTCTATTACGTTACCTAGGTATTTTGTATTTGTTGAGCTCGGATTCTTAACGCAATTATTGATTGCAATAGGTTTTCTATTACGTTACCTAGGTATTTTGTATTTGTTTGGAGGTCTGGAGGGGGTTGTTGAGCTCGGATTCTTACTTTCTCCTACTACTAACTCTCGCAAGATTCTCTCCACATACTTTTCATTATACATTTTTTATTCAACAGCACAGTGGCCGTCTTGAATCAATTCCAGACTTTAAAAGTATGTGCTACGCGAGTGGTTTTAATGACATTTGGAGTGTTCCAGCATCAAATATAGTTTAATCTGTAAAAAATGCTTAACGACTCTAGATGAATCTCAAAACACTTCTCGAATAGAACATAAACTTTAGTGGGGGTTTGTCAGCCAATATATGATGATATAAGTAAAGGTAGTTAACCCTTTAATAAACATTACTACCTAATGACTTGTTTATTTGGCGTCGTACCAGATGTCATTCACTTACGATCAGATATAAAAGTAGTTTTAATTTATTATAAATCTATAATGGGATGGATGAATGCATGTTTTAAATGTTGCTATCAGCTTGGGAAAGTTAGATGAGGTTTTAAAATGTACGAGAAACGCACTACATTCGAAGAGTACGAGGAAAATAATCCAATTATTTCGAGGACTGGATCACACAGAGTATATAAATATTTAAGTAAATCTAAAATTCAGATGGAATGATAAAATTCGTTCAGCTTCAAACACTAAATATAATTTTGCATCAAGAATTTTAACAATATTCATTGTAAGTATGGATTTCTTTCTTTTAATTTTTAAATATGTATGAAGCGTGAATTTTCTAATGAGATTTATACCTCAGATGTTAGCCATGCTTCAAGGAAAACTTCATTCGACTACGTTCTAAAATAATCTTCAAACGGAGGAACTGGAGCTTTTACAAGAACAAGGAAAATGTCCTCGAAGTAAGAGTTCACATTGTTTTATGATGACTCAGCAAGAGGCAATTTACCAGAGTTCGAGTTTCATATGATGAAAGATGCTATATATACATAATCTTCATGAATTTGATTTTTAAAAGAAACAAAGCGGATGATTTAAAGAGGGAAACAATAAAGGAAAGGACGTTTTTTAATCAATAAAATAAATTAAATCATTAAAATATTACGAACTCTTTATATATTTGGCTCAAAGTTGCCTTCAATTGAAGAAAAGGCATATATTTTTAATTATAACTCCAGAACCTAAGTAAATTGTTTATATTACTCTTTCAACGTGAGACAAGTTCCTCCATGAGAAGATCAAGCAAATAAGTGTGAAAGTGAAGCGATGATTTTGTTGACAATTTCGACTCAATTCTTCACCCACATTATTAAAATACCATTCAAAATATTAACAAAAATTATACAGTTCAGATAATCGTGACCTTAGGAAGGTATTCATTTTTTGTTCTAGAGAAAATAATTTCTAGATAACCTGCATACATGTAATCTGACTTTACCCTCTTCAAAATAGGAAATCGGATATATTAGCTTCTGCTAAAATAGGCTGTATTAGGCATCGGGTTACTTCAAAGAACCGGAACACGTGTTTCCAGTAATATATAATCTAATTTTATTGTGTTTCATTACTTGGTGCAGTTGATTTGAATTATTTTCACTGATTTGTATTATTTTCTTTAGGTTGTATCTTTTTGTTGGTTTGTATTTTTTTTTTTTTTGTTGATTTGTATAGATGTCATTGTTTTATATTAATTTCGGTTGTTTTGTGCGGTGTTTGTCGTTTCTTTTCACATATATTGTCATTAACTCTGGAGGAGATTGTACGTATCTACCAGAGATACGGGAATTCAGGAGCACAGATTCCAATGCTGCGTTCTTGCAAACATGGAAAGCATAACTCGTCAGTTGGAATACTGATGCAATACGCGCTGCTTTAGACTTGTAATCTTATTACTCCACACAAATGATATTTAAAAGGGGTAATTACAGCTATAAAAAGTCAAACAATTCAGAAATAATTGAAGAACATGAATCAAATTTTGCTTTGTTCAGATATTACTGTGAAAACAATTTTTACCAAGCCTCAGCGAATAGATTGAGATTGGTTAAAATCACATTACGCAACAGAAAAACAAGACATTACCCGTTGATATCATCAGAAAAGAAAAACATTTGAATTCGTGCGCCTTTTGTGTTCTTTCAAACTATTTGCAAATAAGGGTTAAAATTTGGATATTAATTTTTGAATTCCTTTTGCCCTTCATAACTGTTTCTAGTTCTAAGAACTGAACTTCGTATTTTACAAGATACATGAATTCATGATGCTTGAAAAGTAATTGAACGCTCTCCATGAACGGCCTTCTGATTCGGTTATGCAATTCGTGCAGTTTGTAATCGAGTTTTATATTTCATGACTTCATCAATCTCTCAATATAAACGTTCAATTCTTTTATATAACTTTGTAAGAGCTAAAATTATATGCAACTAAATTAATACCTCAAAAATAATCTAGAATGAGTGATTTTTTTCTCATCACATTTGATAGTTTCTATTATTTAAGACCAACCCTGTGAACTCTGTAATCTCGCCCGTTCACTGTGGCTCGTGCTTGCTTTAGTGTGCAAGCGTATGAATGTTGTGTCAAGTTCCTGCACAAACAGAAAACTAAACTTGGGAACATGGTTTGACGCAGTCTGTTATATGAGAAAAGATCACATGAGCATGGTCCACCTACTGAGGATAAATAGTATTTTATTGCTCTGGAACGATGTATCTTTACTATACTTGCTAGCCACACATTAAAGAAATTACTGGGGCAGAAAAGAAACTGAAAAGAAAACACGGGCTCGTATGATGATTCAGACTCTATCTTAAAACAGCATCAGCTATTATATAATTGTCATTGTATTTTTAATTTCCATAATTGTCATTGAATTTTGAAAGTTCCATAATTAGTATTACGTGAACAAAGAATTGTATATTTCGAACTGTCATTTTTATATTGTTTATTCGTGGAAATTTTATTGATTGGATTTTTATTAAATTTTATTTTATTTGTAACGGGGGCTCGTCTTATGTGTTCTATATATTAGCTCAGATTATTACTTTATCCCTACTTGTAGTAACTTATTCGATACCGGGCAAATTTCACCGTTGGAGGTCACCCCATAGACACGAAGCCATAAACATATTTTACCACAATTACCCTGTTATTAGTATCATAATTACCCACATAATATAATTACCTTACTATTAGTAGCATAGTTTGGTCATTATAAGATTTGGTGTTGTCGTAAAAAAAAAAAACTGTAATATTAACAACTTTCCGAAGTGGTATAAAGCTTGACGTAGTGGTATAAAACTATTGATGAATGAGTATAACACTTGGTGTAATAGTATAAAACTGGTGTAGTTGTATAAACAATGGTCTAGTAGTATAAGACTTGTTGGAATAGTATAAAACTAGTAGTAGTGGTATAAACTTGGTGTAATAGTATAGAATATGGTGTAGCAGTATAAAATTTGGCGTAGTGGTATACAACTTGGGGTAGTGGCATAAAAGTAAGTGTAGTAGTATAAGATTTAGCGTAGTAGTATAACACGTGGTGTAGTATTGTACAGTTTTATAAGTATCAAACAATATTTAATTATTTTACATTCATCTTTCAAAATTCAAGATATTAACAGACGATTTTTATGCATACATGCATATATTGAATAAATGCTTCCCAAGGAAATGGCGTACATTTAAAATGTCGAGTTAAATCCATATAAAATATGCAGCCAATTATATTTTAATTTTAGATTAAATTTTCATAAGCATGCAATGCCAAAACTACACCTGTGTTGCATGCTTTACATTAAAATGTTGGTATATACTAAATTTCAAAGCGGTTTGTATTCCTTTATGTACGGACATGAATGCTAAAGATGGAATTAACCTTCAACAGCTCCCGCAGAGATTATGACGAAAGTCACTCTGTGCGTTGCAGCAAGCACTGGTGACTGAAATTATTGGAGATTCAAATCGTCTAACCCTTGAAATTTAATTATTCAGGATCCATTCATCCATATTTTCATCTAAATCGTAATTTGGTATCAAGTGTTTATGTTTACTGTATGATCCATATCGAACTCTCATTTCGCCATTTTCGATACCTTTGCCGATAAAATGAGTGTAGGCACTGTTCACATACTATCATCTCTGCAACTGTGCGAGAACTGTTTCATTAAATGTGTTGATATGTTTCCCTCTGAAATATCAGAAAATGCTAACTTTGAGAATTAAATGAGAAGAACGAGAAATTTAATTTTTGTCTGATTTAATTTATTACCTCTTCCTGTTACACAACTCTGTCTTGTCACGTTGATTTGATGCTCTGTTGTTTCGATGGCATTTGCTGTTTTTTTTATTACAAAGGATGCCAGTCGATGAGACTGGACATGCAAACCACTAAAATCGGCATTGATTCTTAGACATAATTAGAAGGAGGATATATTAGCAATTGGGCACTGAACGGATTAGTTACAGCATCTATGAAAATATGTTTAAATATTGCACGAAAAGAAACTTTTCCTTTTTATATGCTGGCGAAATTGCATTAAACCACTAGTAATTATGAGTGACTAAAAACCACAGCCCACCGTGAATCCCAGGTTTTATCACATTTGCTATGTTCTAATTATTCTGACTTCAACACGTAAACTAATTATTCTTATCAAATGTTAAGTTTGTTGCAATACACTGTAACGTACATTCAGCTAAGCTTTGATATCCCAGATAGCACACTGGAACCATGGTACCAACTGTAGACTCGTCGGACATATCCTGTATCATGGTGACACGTGCTCAATGCTTCGCTGAGCACCTTTGAATGGTATAACCTCAAATGACTGACTTATCAACAAACTCCTGGTATCAAAAGCGTTTCAATTAACTGCTCTATGGACGTATATTCCTACGCTAATTATTCTTTTCAAGTTATGCGCATTAATCTGTTTCGCCGATGCCGCTTACTTGTACTACATATTACTTTAAATGACTTGAGTCAAATGTACGTCATGAAGTGAGCTCAGTGAAAGCTGTAATTGATATATTCGCCTTGACAACTCTATCGACACCAGCCTATCTTCGATACATATCTGTTGGGGAGCATCTAAAAGTCGTCATAAATGTTTTATCAATCAGAGGTACTTAGCGCACCTTCGTTCTATATATACCCAATTTACATAAAGTCGCGGATGCTAACGTATTTTATTACCAGTTTCAGTCAGCAGTAATATTTCTTTTTAATCCTTTTAAGTTACATATTCGGTATCCTTACGCTCTATTGAATTGCATCAGGAGATAAAAAAAACTAAATAATGATAGGAAGCATTAAAAAATGGTCGTTGTCAACATTTTCCACAGTGTTTAGAATTCATAAATTTTGTAATTGTTCATATTTTGTTTTCTTACAAGTATGGTGAATTTAACTTGGCAGTACATTATCATTTAAACTCCTTTATGAAAATTAAATTCATCAATAATGAGAAAATGTCTAGTGAAATGAGAAATGTCACAAATATTATTTCAAATATTATTTAAAACAAAAATTTTGAATTGTGTAGAAAATCAAGTCAGTTTACTTATGTCTGTTATGAGTGAAATGGAAAATCATGTCATTTTGTTTTTCATGGATGTAAGTGAGTGTGGTGTAGTTCCTGCAAGAGTCATTAACTTAATAAGTAATTTCTGATGAGAGGGAAACAATAAAAAAGGATCAAAGTTCTTTGATAATTCAGATTATTAGTCTCATTCATAAAACTGTGTTATTTGTGGTTGCAATTGTACCCCCTAAAGATGCAGAAAAATATTTTAAATTAGGATGGTTGCGCACAGCTCATTTAATGCGATATCAGCTTTTAAATTCTAAAATTGTATTTGCGGGATTACCTATGTAGAAATGATATGTATGTTACCTGTGAATAGATGTTATGTATGTTACCCGTGTATAAATGTTATGTATGTTACATGTATAGAGATGTTTAAGTATGTTACCCGTGTAGAGAAGCAATGTATGTTACCCGTGTAGAGATGAAATGGATGGTTCATGCGTATAGATACTACGTATATTACATGCGTATAGATAATATGTATGATACTTATGTATAGATGGTATGTGTGTTACCTGTGTATGGCTGATATGTTTACTACCTATGTAGTAAGTGTGTTACTTGAAATATAGCTTATATTTTACTACCTGTATATTGATGAAATGTATGTTACCTGTGTATAGATTCTGTATGCTACATGTGTATAAATATTATGTGTTACCTGTGTATAGCTGTGTATGTGTGCTATCTGTGTATAGGTGACATGCATGTTACATTTGTATAGATACTATTATGTTACCTGTGTGTAGATGCTTTGTATGTTACCTGTGTATAAACTATATGTATCTTACCTGTGTATAGATGATATATGTGTGTTACCTGTGCATGGTGATATGCATGTTACCTGTGTATAGATATGTATGTTACCTGTGTAGAAATGCTAATTTGTTACCTGTGTATTTATATGTGTGCTACCTGTGTATGGTGATATATATATATATATATATATATATATATATATATATATATATATATATATATATATATATATATATATATATATATATATATATATAAAGAATACAAATCATATGGCGAATAACAACCCTCTCAAGCGTACTGGATCCACCAAGGGATCACGTCTGTCAGGGATTAATTAAAATAGATGCAATAAACTGACGACGAACAGTACGAAACTAGTAACTAACTAGCCTAAGCGCTTTCGACTCCCAATGAGTCTTTTTCAAAGGCAAATACAAAACATAGTTACGACAAACAAATAAACACAAAAACGTTGCGTCCGTAAACCTCTACATTTCTATCTTCACATGTGCTAAAACTATAAATACAACCAGCTTGTATAGACTAGTTGCGGAAACTGAAAACGTTGTATAATTCCCTAAAAGTCTACAAGCCAAAGCGACATCTATTTTTACTTTGTGTACATATGTAACGCAGATTATATCCCGGATATTTGGTTCTATACCGGTTATTCTTATAGTAAAAATTGAAGGATAAGAAGATTTAGAAAATGTTAAATTCTACTAGTGCATAGTTTTCATTTTCTAGTCTTCTTGGTTTAGACCGCTTGGTTTCAATGTTCTAAGGCGGCGTATCCAGTATGATTCCTTTTCCTTCCTGGTTTCGGAACTCCAGCTGTGGTTGTTGGCAATAGCGATAAGTATTATATCACTGAAAGTGTGGCCAGGGGAGGAGAAGTGTTCTGCGACCGGGCTTCTGTACAGCTTTTTTGTCATCCAATCAGATCTATGAAGGTTTATCCTTATGTGTAGCTTTTCAGTTTCTCCCACGTACTGAAGGCCACAGATCTTACATGTGATGAGATAAATCACATTCTCTGTTTTGCACGTTTTGTGTGGACCATGTATGTTTAGTTTTTCTTTAGTCACTGTGCTAGTGAATGTCTTGGTCTCTATCATATGTTGACAGGTTTTGCATCTTTTATCGCCACAGGGTCCAGATTGACTAGGTTGGTTTTGACTAGCGATTGTTGTTAGCTTGGCCCTGACTAGGATGTCCTTTAGGTTTGAAGAGCTGGCTAAACATTTAATTTACCGAGGCTACGAAAAAGACCTGATTGCGGAGGCAATCCAAAGGGTCAAACAAACAAACCGTGATGACCTACTCAGATATGGACAGAAAGAAAAGGTTGATAGGATACCATTTATTCTGACCTATCACCCAGACAATCCCAAAGTAGGTAAAATCATCGCAAACCACTGGCCAACCGTGCAATCGTCAGACATACTAAACCTAATACTTCCGAACAAACCTGTAGTAGCTTACCGGAGACCAAAAAACCTAAAGGACATCCTAGTCAGGGCCAAGCTAACAACAATCGCTAGTCAAAACCAACCTAGTCAATCTGGACCCTGTGGCGATAAAAGATGCAAAACCTGTCAACATATGATAGAGACCAAGACATTCACTAGCACAGTGACTAAAGAAAAACTAAACATACATGGTCCACACAAAACGTGCAAAACAGAGAATGTGATTTATCTCATCACATGTAAGATCTGTGGCCTTCAGTACGTGGGAGAAACTGAAAAGCTACACATAAGGATAAACCTTCATAGATCTGATTGGATGACAAAAAAGCTGTACAGAAGCCCGGTCGCAGAACACTTCTCCTCCCCTGGCCACACTTTCAGTGATATAATACTTATCGCTATTGCCAACAACCACAGCTGGAGTTCCGAAACCAGGAAGGAAAAGGAATCATACTGGATACGCCGCCTTAGAACATTGAAACCAAGCGGTCTAAACCAAGAAGACTAGAAAATGAAAACTATGCACTAGTAGAATTTAACATTTTCTAAATCTTCTTATCCTTCAATTTTTACTATAAGAATAACCGGTATAGAACCAAATATCCGGGATATAATCTGCGTTACATATGTACACAAAGTAAAAATAGATGTCGCTTTGGCTTGTAGACTTTTAGGGAATTATACAACGTTTTCAGTTTCCGCAACTAGTCTATACAAGCTGGTTGTATTTATAGTTTTAGCACATGTGAAGATAGAAATGTAGAGGTTTACGGACGCAACGTTTTTGTGTTTATTTGTTTGTCGTAACTATGTTTTGTATTTGCCTTTGAAAAAGACTCATTGGGAGTCGAAAGCGCTTAGGCTAGTTAGTTACTAGTTTCGTACTGTTCGTCGTCAGTTTATTGCATCTATATATATATATATATATATATATATATATATATATATATATATATATATATATATATATATATTACCTTTCTATAAATGTTATCTATGTTACCTGTGTATAGATGCTATTTATATTACCTGTCTTTTTGTTTTTGAATTTCAGTTCGATCTAATGGATACTGTATATCAGAAAACTCGAACGGTAAACAGTGATTCAAACATTTATAATTTTCGATATCGGTTATTGAAAGACTTCTGACTAATTATCTTTTTGTCTCTAGAGTAAAAGATTAATAAAGGATGCGTCATGACACGACATGTATTTTTATATTATGGTTATTTCAAAATTACATACAACTGATATCTAAACAGGGCGTTTATATGCACCATGTTGTTGCTGCTGTTTTTGTTGTTTAGGTAATGTCTGATACTTTGAATGCTTCCTTTTTTGAAGATCTGTTTCATCCAGAATCGCGAAATACCACAGTTAACACCTAGTTATACAACTGTTTCATTCAGGATCTCCATTATAAACGCCCAGTGATGTAATTAACTATTAATGAAACAATTATAGCACGTAAGCTTGAGTTGCAGCCACTAACGATACAAGTCAGTTACAGTTTAAACCCCCAATTTAGTATATATTGTATTATTAATAATTCTTATATCAATATTGTATTATTAAGGGTTCTTATTTCAATATTGTATTATTAGGGGTTTTATATCAATTTTGCATTATTAGGGGTTCTTATATCAATAACAGTTCCTACAGAGATCTTTACTTTGTATAAATGGTGATGATGTAGATACTTTGCAATGCATAGTCAAAACAGTGTAAAATCGATAGACCGGTATCATTGGTTATCTTGCCGGACTCTGTCAGTGCTCTTCGGGTCTGAATTCTGAAAAAGCTGCCCTCCTGTCAGCTTGCAGGCCGCGTATCTGGCTAAAGTACTGCATTCATGTTCAAATGTTTCATTATCAATTAATCAATCTTCAATCAATCAACCAACCAATCAACAAATCAATCAATCAATCAATCAATCGTAAGATCAGGGAATGCTTGACTGTGGATTTACTTTCTATATATTATGCCTTTTTCGCAGAACATAACTGTTTTCATCAGAAAACAATTAGAATTTTGTTTGCGAGTTAACAGGAACATGTACTCTCGGCAGTTAACTAGTAAAAATAATATTATCGGTAATCGCAAATTTCAAATAATAGTTCCTGCATCAATCTGAAAAGTGTTATTAACGAAAAATGTTCTCCTTGCAACAAGCTTTCTATCAAATGCGTCTTACTCCAAAAGAAAACTGTATCTTATTTTTATAATTTCTTTGGCGGGGGTGTGAGGGTCTGAGTCGGGGTTGGTTACGCATAAAAGTAAATAGTTTCCTCGCCATTTTCAGTTTTCTCCATCATGAGAAATCACAATGATCATAATTCTAATTGATTCACTGATCAAATGGTGTTTAATAAAATATGTACATATGGAATATTATATTGTATTGACACATTCTGAGTCAAGTGTTGTGCCCAGAGACAAACTACAGAGGCCGACTAGATTTGGTCAGGGCAAGATTCGAACCTTAACCGTCCGGCGAGCTAACTACTGAGCAACTACTGCTTCGCCAACATATGAGTCATCAAGATAATTAAAATTTTCTCTTTAAATCACGGATTTGTCAGTCAACGTATGAACGAAAAGATCTCACATGCTTTATATTTTATAATAAAATTTTACATGCATTATATTTTAAAATATCATAGGATGGAACATCAAAGAAGTTAACTAATTTTTTAAATTTCTTTTATTTCTACTTTCTTCATATTATTCTTATGAATTTTAATATGATCA
Source organism: Potamilus streckersoni (assembly GCA_016746295.1). Classification (NCBI taxonomy): domain Eukaryota; kingdom Metazoa; phylum Mollusca; class Bivalvia; order Unionida; family Unionidae; genus Potamilus; species Potamilus streckersoni. The sequence goes on from JAEAOA010001756.1 coordinate 287,655, forward strand.
TTACTGGAAAAGGTGTTCTCGCAATTTTTATGCAAACACACACACACACACACACACACACACACACACACACATCTATCGGAAATTCTGAACCACCTGATTGCGAACAAAATTACAGTAACAAATACATTATTATAATAAACTCTGGATATCCCAAAATATTCTATTATTAATTGACAACAAATGGAAATGATTTGTCCAAACAATCCAACGGGCAGAAAATACATACTATCTAAGTAGCAAGTACGGCTAAGTGAACTATGGCAGATTGTGCTGTGTGAAATGTGAGCGCCAATTACCGAGTGGTCTGGAGGGCTGGTCTCTCAAATTAGAAGACTGATGTTTTTGTTTATCCTTGCGCCTAATTGAAAGATCGAATTTCGAGACCCTCAGGAAAAACAAGATCAAATCTTGATTCCCAAATATATACTTGACCACAGGTAAAAGAGAGATTGCAGTTATCTACTTGCCTAGAGGTAAAAACGAGATTCGCAGATCACTCCTAACTAAGCTTCGATGGCCTTTAAAATGTACCTGCGATCTTGATACGAATGGGTAAACAATTATCGAGCATCCAGCCTGGGAGTCAGAAACAGTACTCACAGAAACACGTTCTGTCTGGTTAATTTTAATTTATGAAGAGATAGCAAGTGCGTACACAAATCGCGTCCATGTTTAGTCCGCAACGTGCAACATTAGTGTTCCGGTGGCACGCAGTCTATTGGCGCTGTGTCACAACCTGTCTTTATTTAGATTACTAAATTCCCACGCATGATGTTTTTTATCAATGGATGTGGCGAATATAGTTCCAATTACAGTGTGAGAGGATGTTGATGTGATACAAAGCTGTATATAATAGGTGCGGCATCAAGCAGACACAAAATTGGATTTGCAACTTTATACAGATGCAGCCACGAGGAAATTATCTCGATTTGCAGGTAGGAAATTTTACGGTATTATCCAAATATAAGGGAAAGTACTGGAAACAAATCGACAGACTTCTATAGTCTTGTGGAAATTGAGTACAGACCTAAGCTTACACCAAATTCAGAATTGAAAACTTACTATATGCAAGCAGGAAAACGGAAGAAAGTAAACTCTGATTAAGCTAATGGGTTAAAGAAACTAAAGAAAATAAAAATCAAAATGAAATGAGCACTAAGAAGTAAACCCTAGGAAAATTAAACACGTAAAAACACAAAATGGAAGGGAACAACATTACAAGGGAAAACTTTTGGAAACACGGGGTGTCACTTCCAAATCTAACCAGTTAATATGTTGGGGAGATAAGGAGGTATCGACATGACGTAAAATTAGAATCTATAAACATGACATTGAAAGAACGAAATATAATCATATATTCGGAATTCAAATTTTTGTAGCCTCTCACTCTCAATTCATCTCAGAAAGCCTCTTGCAAACTCTTTTTCAAACGAAATCTTGAATACTCTTGAACCATTTGCATGAACTTTGTTTATTAAATATATCATCTCCTTTCTCACCAAAGTACAATCGAAAGTAAAATATTTGACACTTTAATTTTTGTGCAACTAGAGTTACAACAAGAGACTCAAAATATGTGTTTTGTGGGTGTGGGATTATTGGACAAAATAAATGAAATTTATGTTGACGAGTGTAACAAATCGTACATGTTTTATGCTTTCTTGGAAGGTAGTAGTTACAGTTTTTAGAAAGTAGGCTTAAAAGTGTAAACAGACAATCAGATTACTGTTGTTTGTGGGGGGGATTTTTTGCTTGTGCTTGCTTTGTTTCCATTCCTTTCCTTTCCTTTTCTCAATGTTTTCGAAGACTATATTTTGGAGTGATGATGCAGGCCCATCTTCAAAGCAAATTTCGCAAAGAGATTATATAAGTGGAAAAAAAAAGAAAGATGGGAGGGTATTCTATGTTTATTAAACTGATTTTGACGAGGATACATTAACTTGATTTGCTTGAATACGACTCACCAATATGATTCGACTGCAGACATAGTTCGAAGTCACACAAGGGGCAATATCTCCTTTACGTTTTTCGGATAAAGATGAGACTCTGACATAGATCATTCTGACATAAAGCCTAATTCTAAATTTATCCTCAATCCCTGGAGTCTTTCTGAAGTTATTGAACGGAATCGACATTTTCTTTGGACCGGAAACAAGGCAATGGTTCATAATAAAATAAAAAGTTCTATACATGACTTAACATGATTTAAAGACGAAAATACGATCGAGAATACATCTTCGAGTGGATTTACAGTATAAATCGAGTCATCAAAAACGCAAATGTCATGGATTATTATCGAAATACGCCTAATTAAGGACCTTTGTTTATTCTGCTCCGGTTTGTCAGTTTTTGTCTCCACGTTTGTCTTTCCTTCAGTGTTTCTATCTGCATACATCCTTATAGCGACCTATATGTGAGGAACTATGTTTGTCTCATTGTCTGTCTGTATATGAAGTCATACATTAGCAAAATCTTCCATTTTATGAATTTGTAAGTATGAAGACGATCCAACTTAGAAATTATTAAACTAGCAACTTAGAAATCATTATACTAGTAACTTATAAATCATTATACTAGTAACTTAGAAATCATTATACTAGTCTGCAGCAATGTCCAAGTTTTTCAGTAAAATCAGGGCAAAGTTACCTCTTTAGACATCGGATGAATATCCACATAAAATGATGTTTCTCCATCATATTGTATATACCATAGTATCCATATATGATAATGCCCTAAACAGATGTTAATTTTTTTTGTAGCCAGGCAATGTAATTTAACAATACCTGTGACCTTTGGACTCTAACGTTTAAGAACAGCTGGCGGTGATTCTATTATGTAAGTGTGAATAAACACTATACTGCGAGCACTGAAATTAGTACTATTGTAACGACACGAAAGGAGTCCAGACGGCAGCAAAAAAAGGTGTTAAAAGTTCAATTAGCCCGCGTAGGATCAGAACAGCTCTCGTGGCTTTGCGAACAAATCTAAAGGACATTTTATGTGACAGTTAAAAGGAAATACTTGATCTTCCCTTTCGGACAACAGTTACAAAAGGTAAGATACAATTTTTCATTAACATTTTTAACTTCTTCATAGGCTGCAAACTGATGTTGATGGAGGGGATAAATTGTCATTTTTATTATTCAGCAACTTTTATTGCGTTCCATTTAATATCAAACCGGAAAGACTTCACGTGTTTATAAACTTAGAATAGTTATTAATGGCCGCTAAAATGATATGCAATGGTCATGTCATTAGTAAGTAAAAGCAATCAATCAGGCATCAGAAACAATACAATAAATCCCAGAGCAGAAACTGTACATTTACATAAGAAAGGCAGTGGAACTAGAATTCGATCGTCTTTGTAGACATGCAAGAAAACGTGGTCTTTCTCGCATATGGATTTATGTCCTTTACAAGTTATGAGTGGTTAAATGCAACAGTAAAACATATTTTTTTTTTTCAAATGGTTAAGTGACCTAAGTGATTCATCGAGCGTTTCGTCTCGAGACGGTAAGATGTTCAGTTTAGTTTGATCCTCTTGCCTAGCTGGCACATAGGACTTCCACCGCCACTGCCCTCCACTTTCTTTGCTTATTTCAACGACAGTTTCATTGTTTTCAGCTAGGCATCGAGTGGACACGTTAGATTTTTCGCATTGTTTAACTCTAAATCCATTTAAGCATGTTATGTATTTAACAAATTATATGAAGGTGGGTGGTATAATATACCAAGAAACAAAAGAATGTCGTGCTTTACCACGAATCGGAAGTGGTCTAATATACCACATACCCGAAAAATGGCATAATACACAAAATGGTGGGTGGCATAATAAACCACGAAACGAAAGAATGGTGGGTGGCATAATATACCACGAAACAAAAGAATGTCGTGCTATACCACGAATCGGAACAGGTATAATATACCACGGTCCCGAAAAATGTCCTAATACACAACGAAACTCAGCATGGGATTAAATATTACGAAACTGAAGAATAACATAAATACACCACTTAAAGGAAGAGTGGCATAACCACGAAATGAAAAAAATGACAAAATACACCACTAAATGAAATTGTGCATAATACAACAAAAGTATGTCCTCCATGTAATTCTGTCGAGAATGTCGGCGAGCTTTTATTTTTCTTTTATGTAATTCCCTGAGCAAAGAAAGAAATTTGTGTATTAAATCGTAATCTTTGTTACAAATTCATAATATGTGTATAATATATGAAATATTCACTAACGAAAACCATGATAGGTTGATTTTGTAGATTATAACACTCATTTGGAGCATCGTTTCAATGAGATATAAATATATTCTGATTTACTATCAATGTAATGTAATAATAATAATAATAATAATAATAATAATAATAATAATAATAATAATAATAATAATAATAATAATAATATTGACACCAACAGCTGATATTATTATTATTATTATTATTAGTAGTAGTAGTAGTAGTAGTAGTAGTAGTAGTAGTAGTAGTAGTAGTAGTAGTAGATGTATTATTATTATTATTATGATGATGATGATGATGATGATGATGACGATGATGATGATGATGATGGCGGTGGTGATGATACTATTTTCGTTTTAATATTTGTAGTTTACGATACTGAAATTCATATACGCAAATGTCAAAATGTCAATGCTTGTGTGAAAACGCGATATGGTTTGAAAGAAACATTTAACTTCTCGGCTGTGGTGACACCAGGCTGTGTTTTATCACCTATTTTATTTTCATTATTTCTAAATGGTTTAAATACACACATTTCTAGCAAGCATAATTTTGTAAAATTAGAACTTTCAAAGTTCTTTGTACTGATGAATTGGTTACCTTTGCCAAAATTGCTACTCAGTTTCAAAAATTCTAAATAAACTTAAAGAATACTGCAAAATATGGAATCTAAAGATAAATCTGGTGAAAATTAAAATAAAAGTTTGTCGAAAAGGAGCACATTTGAGAGGATATGAACGTTGGTATTTTGATGATTGCTTGATAAAGACGGTGTCATACTTCAAATATTTTAGTATTGTATTCTCCTATAAAAACTTGTGATATATGCGTTAAAATATGCTAGCAGAACCAGTAGCAAAGACACCTTATACTTTGAAGACTTTACAAGACTTAATCGTTTCCGTAAACTGTGTGCAATGCCCCTATATCAAATATTTGATACTAAAATGACAACAATTTTTAATTATTAATCAGACATTGGGGGAGTACAATACCCAATGTCATGAATTTATATATACGGCATTATGTAAATATATTATTAGTATTAGAAACACTCCGAAATTTCTTTTATTGGTAATGAATTATGTAGAATGCCGGTAGTAGTTATCAAAGATGACTCAAACAAAGATATAACTAACTACTGACATGGGACAAAAAATGTGATTAGTCGTGGGGAAACAAGTTTAGAATCTACTGTTTTCGTACGGAATGGGAGAAATCTGAGTATAATGGGGAGGGAGAGATGTATTACCTCTTTTTTTTTTTTTTGCATTATTTAAACATCGTTATGAAGACACTTTCCTGCAAGCACTAAATGGAGAGATAAATTCAATGGACGGAAAGCTATTAGTAATAAGATCAGAGATCATTACCTTAAAATCAGAGGTCAGTACGATATAAATTGTATGAACTCTTCGCACAATATTTACTTACTGGGCATATTTAAAAATGCAGCCTTTTCTTTAATGGTGAAGATAGGCAAATTTAAAAATATCCTTTTTTGGTTCAACTACAGAAGACGAATTTCACTATTCTACTAAATGGCTCATGTACGAGAATTTGATAAATGTCAATATACCGTTAAGTTTCATTTTGATGCAAATCACATACATTTTTGTAACTATGCAGGGAACCAGTGTTGATGATGATGATGATGATGATGATGATAATAATAATAATAATAATAATAATAATAATAATAATAATAATAATAATAATAATAATAATAATAATAATAATAATAATAATAATAATAATAATAATAATAATAATAATAATAATAATAATAATAATAAAAATATCCTGCATAAGTTTGCTCTTTGTCGAGCAAAATCTATAAAAGTTTGAGAGCCAGATTACTTTTATTCCTAGAAATGCCGTTTCTTGGTTGTACCATATTTCCTCGTATATATTATGTAAGCTGGGCCTGTGGCCTCTTGTTACAAGAAGAATAAAATTGTTTCTTTATTAGTATTATTATTATTATTATTATTATTATTATTATTATTATTATTATTAGTAGTAGTAGTAGTAGTAGTAGTAGTAGTAGTAGTATTGTTATTGTTTTTTGTTGTTGTACTTATCTTCGTCGTCATCATCATCGTTGTCATCGTCGTTGATATTTTATAGTAAATATAGTAGTAGTATTAGTAACTACAATGCATTATAAAGACGCGCCATCTTAATGCTAGTAAATCTTCATGTGTGATAGTATGTTCCGTCACCCGAATGAAAACCGAACAAGTCGTAACGACGCGTTCCCCCTCCTCTCTCTCTATCACACAAACACACACACACACACACACACACACACACACACACACACACACACACACACAGAGTTATGTAACATACACACAAATACACACATACACAAATCTGTGCACATGGCAAAATATTGGAAACAAGTTTTCAAATTAAAGTTCTTCTTCATTGTAAACCTAAATTAGTAACTAACATGCATGCAGGAAAGAGTGCTGGAAAAAGCCAAGAGAGGTGATACACATACCCGTGATGAAAACTCAGAGGGATGTAACAAGGATGGATAATTTTTGGTGTGCTCCAGGACGTACCCTTTGTAAACGTAGTCAGGATGATAAAAAGTAATCCTAAAGGATCAGTTTAAGCATTGTATTGCCACAGTGGGATTGGGCACACTAGCCTAATTAGCCCAATCCCAGCATGCTAAGGGTATTGTAATGTATTTGTCAACAAGACGAGAGTGTAACAAAACTCAATATGAAAAATAATTGAAAAGAGAGTGAAAAGGAAACACAAAGACAGCATTCGCATTTTAGTAAGATATCGCGGTCGTCCTGTATCAATCACAGATTTGCGTACATGTTGCAGAATTCTATATCTTTCAGTTGCATAACCTTCTTCCGAAAACAGTCATTGTAAGCTAATAGTTGGGTATGGCATTGAGGGTAATTTTCTCATCAGCAGTTTGTTGCTGACATATATATGCTTTAGACAGGGTATGACGAAATGCCAAAGGAATCAAAACACTTGTCAACAAGTTCAAAGCGGTAAAGATCAGCTTTTAATATGCGTATATCACGTCACAGTTAAAATGTAATAATACGTTAGTCTTCGAGACTAAAATTAAGCATTTAACTGGATTAGATATATGAATATAACGACAGTGTAAGACGTACCACGACGATTATCCTGTTCATGAATTGTTCCATAAATGTACTGTTGAGGGGATTAAAGATGATTAATACAAAGTAGCCCGAAATCGCTATATTATTTGAAGATCAAAAAGGTTATAATCTTTTCTTCAGACACATGGAGAACAAGTAATTCAACGAGATAGTCAAGTTTGCATTGTTTTAATTGTATGGAGTGTTAATTAATACCTTTTTTGTTTTTCTTGTCTCGGTTGCAGACTTTCTCAAACAGCATCAAAATAGAGATGTTGCCAGCTTGTGAATTTGTTGAAATCCTGTAACCTTTCTTACGTCTTCAAAATGTAGCATTTAAAGTTTACTTAATCTATCAACCAGCGTCCTTCCCAGAACACACAAGAAAATTTCAAGATGTCTCTGATATAAGATTTGTATGGTTGTGATAACATTTGCTAAGATCGTATTTTAGCTTTCGAAGATAGGCGATCGAGATGATACAATTTTCAAATGCCGTCATTGTGCCTAGTCCACTTGATATTCACTTAAATGAAAGTCCTAATCCAAGATGACGATCAGAATTCACATACTTAAGATCAGTACTTTCAAAAGCAATTTTATGAATATGGATTACTTTTTTATCGTAAAAATATAGCCCTGTTTCTTTTTTAATTAAATTTTAAGAGTCATTTACTGGTAAATGTTGCAGTTTTATTAGATCATTATTCATTACTAGTTCTATTCCAACAGAACAAGAGGATTATAATGCAGAGATTCGTTACCTGCAAAATGACGCGTTAGAAAATCCACCCACGCCGACCAGTGCCGTCTTAATAACATTGTAGACTTTGGGCAAAACAACGAACTGGGACACAATACCGTCCCTACTATTAATTAAAACTATGAGCAGTGTGATGTCCCTAGAAGCGTGAGGCCCTGGACAACTGCCCAGTGTGCCCATGCCTTAAGACAGCACTGTGTGTGTTGTTTTTTTTTTGTGAATAAATATTACCATTTATTTTTTTATTATTTAGACAATATTCAAACGACTTCATGAGATTACCTGAATTACCGTATTCATTCAGTTTTAATCTTAAGACTGATCAAAACTGTTTGATAGATCACTAAATACCATAGTGACCGGGAAAATTACTGATTAATATTAGCAACAAAAAGACAGAAGTGTGGGGTTAAGTAGTGTTACTACGGTCTTAAACTAACTAACGGGAAAGAGCTAAATACAACAAGTTGTGTAAAATTCAACAAAGAATTTATTTTTAATGAATACTAAGTAAAAATATAAAAAAAACTTATAGTATTGTGAATTAAATCCTTAGCAGTCCAATGTATAGATTTTGAATGAATTCCAGTGACGTTCTGAATGAATTCAATCTTGAAAGTGCTGATATTCGAATATCCTTGTGGTTTAAATTGTGTTAGTGTGCTAGCAGTCATTATGTATCATAATGATATAAACCAAAATATCATTGAATTAATGCCCAATAATACCCAAATAGTGATTTAGCCCGTAAATATATTATTAAGTATTGTGTAATTCCAATGAATAATTTTAATAAATAACTCCTCTCAAATATTATAAATGAATTTTACTAAGTCTGATGTTAAGATATTTAATGAGCAATTTTGAAGTAAATGAGATTTATTTAAAACGTTGAGACACAATTATAGAATCAGGATGAGAATCATTTTTCCATACAATTCGTAAACAACTGGCTTCGAGAACATTCTTAATTTCTATGAAAAAGAACCTAGACCTCGAACTCAATATCTATAAACATGTTTAACTCCAAGTAATTATGATATTAATATATACTATAACATCATAGACAAAGTATTAGCTATGTAATGTGTTGTTTACGAAATAACAAGCAATTATTCAATCGGCCCAATTCATACTTTCAATTACAGACAAAGATCAATTTCATAATACAAATGAGTGTGTGTGTATGATTTGAAATTTTAACGTAGTTTTAACAATTTCAGTCATATCGGTACGATATCGGCAATGTGGCAGTTCATAGTAATGTATATTTAGCACTGGGGCATCATGCCACAGACATGTAGCATCATGTCCACCCAATCACGTTATTCCGACACAGGCCGACCAGTCTTAATACTAGTCTCTTAATGCTGAGCACCAAGCTAGGCGGCTGTTAGTACAAATTTTATGAGTATTTGGTATGATGCGACTTACCATATAAGAATGGGAAAAATACACGGAGATTTCATTTATCTGAAAATTAGTTTTCCCTCAGCAACAAATTAAACAGAAGTTTTCGTGGCTGTCCTTTCATTTCACTGATGCTTTTAAACATTCGATGTCCTATGCCATCATACTCAATGGCTTAATTGACAGAAATGGATTTCATAATAATGTATAATTTCTCATTCAGCCATTGGACCTGTTGTCTTGATTCTGTACACTCAGCCACTCTTAAGTGTCATAGATCAGTATCCAGCGTCTCACCAATTTATGCTGATGACACCGAAATATACAAATCTGTCCAGCTGAAGTTGAAACTACCATCCAAGACATAGAGAGGTGCATTTCTGATACGAAATCATGGATGACATGTAACAAACTGCAGATGAATGATGATAAAACTGAAGCCATCCTGATTACAACACAACGACTTTCTCATTCACATTCTTTACCTCAGACAATAAATATCAGCATCATCAGCATTAAATTCAAGCAGTCAGTACGAAACCTCGGTGTCACTCTTGACAGTACTCTCTCATTGCATCAACATGTCATGAACATATGCTGAACTGCATATCTTGAGCTGATACGCATCAGCTCCATTCGCAAGTATCTCTCAGTTGATGCCACAAAACACTTGTATGTTCCTTAGTACTTTTACGACTGGGATATTATAATTCAATTCTGTCTAGTTCATCTCAATATCTGCTTCGGAAACTTTAAAAAGATCAAAACACTGCTGATCGGCTCATCCTTAGAGTACCACGATCAGAGCATACCTCTCCGCTGCTCTGTACCCTACACTGGCTATCCATACAATCCAGAATTTAACACAAAATTTGTTCTAGGTGCTGTTTCACTGACGGGCTCCAGTCCAACATACCTATCTGACATCACCCATGTGCATACACCTGCAAGATGCTTACGCTCCTCTTCTGGCACTCGCATTCTTAATATTCCCACTATGAAGATGAAATCATATGGTCAACATTCTTTTGCAAACCAGGGCCCAGCAACGTGGAACGAATTGCCCACTGCACTTAGACACAAAGACACAGTGATCTCATTGAAGACCGCCCTTAAAACCCATCTTTTTCAACTGCAAGAACAGTCATATTGACCTAATAATGTATCCTTTGACCATATCCTTACCTTAAAAACTTACAGCATGTTTTTTTTCTTTTCTGTTTCTAATTTTTGTGGTGTTTTTATTTTTGTAATCATTTCTTTATGTGTTTTTTATTCGTTTTAAGCGTTGTCAAATGTTGTAAAGCACTAAGAGCTTCAAAAGATTAGGGGCTATATAAAGTCCTCATTATTATTATTATTTTTATTATTATTTATTATTATTATTATTATTATTATTATTATTATTATTATTATTATTATTGGGGACCCCGAGTGGCCGAGTGGTCTAAAGCGCAGACCGTTACGGATCACTGCCATCTCACCTCTATCTGCGCGAGTTCGAGTCCAGACTCGGCTAACGTGGGTAAGTGAGAAAGCCTGCCAGTAGCTTCTCGTGGGTCGGTGGTTCTTCCCTGGGTTTTCCAGGGTTCTTCCTCCACCATTAATGCTGGCCGCCATGTATAGCCTATCTTGTGCTGAAAAATGGCGTTAAACCCCAAAACAACAACAACAATAAATTATTATTATTATTATTATTATTATTATTATTATTATTATTATTATTATTATTATTATTATTATTATTATTATTATTATTATATTTTAATTTTATACAGGATTATAAAGTTTTCTTTTTAAATGAAAAACAAATACCGAGGGAACATTGAAAGAATTAAACGTAAAATATTTGTTTACTACGTCAAATTTTTCTGTTTCATTATAGATGTCAGGAAATAAATATCATGATGCTCCTCCAGTTCAAATAAAGTAGCAATTAAATCACGGAGTTAATCTTATTTGATTTCATCTAAAGATCTTCTGAAGGTCTTACAAGAATAAAATAGTATATGTCTAGTTTGGAATCTCTCAAAAGTGGCATTATTACAAGAAAAACCTAAATAGTAGTCCTTCCGAAATTATCTCTCCACCAGCTCTCATTGAAATAAGATTTCATTCTCCAAGGTATAAAAACGAATGGAAATTTGCATGCCTAAGACATGCATTTAAAGACATAAAAATTAAAAATTTGAGCAATATCAAAACGGTATCTTCTGATATGTCTTGACTCCATGTTGATTCCAAGATGCTCTCTATCTCCTGTATGTATCTCTAGGATGCGAAAACCTTTCTAACATGGTGCCCCACCTGTCTACATGCTACCTTTCTGACATGGTGTCCCACATGTCTACATGCTCCCTTTCTAACATGGTGCCCCATCTGTCTACATGCTCCCTTTCTAACATGGTGCCCCACATGTCTACATGCTCCCTTTCTAACATGGTGCCCCACATGTCTACATGCTCCCTTTCTAACATGGTGCCCCACATGTCTACATGCTACCTTTCTAACATGGTGCCCCACATGTCTACATGTTACGCCTAATAACATCAGGCCTCGCATGACAGCCATCCCGTGGGTCCCAAGTAATGACTTCAGTGGGTGCTATATCTGAAAGGCAATCGGATTGGACTCCATGATCAGTCAATATGGCAGTCATACAAAGTGTCACCAATGGAAGCAGACATATATATATATATATATATATATATATATATATATATATATATATATATATATATATATATATATATATATATATATATATATATATATATATATATATATATATATATATATATATATATATATATATATATGACATTTGGAGTTCAGGTTATCATACTATACACCTGTAATAACTCCCTCTCTTTTGGAACAGAACAAATCAAAACATCTTGAACAAAAATTCCAAGCAAGTGCGTGCGTGTCTCGTGAAGTAGTTGACCTCTAGTTTGTTAGACTTCTCCAGACGGCTTCCCTGTTCTTGCTGACATTAGGTAGTCAGTGTTTGTAAATATTAACCATTCTCTCATTGTTTACTTACATGCAATTATTACGCGTAATCCTTTCCAGATATTTGTGAAAATGTGTTAGTTACAAACAGATGATTTGTTTTAGTTTACATTTCACACTAAAAATGTGTGAAATATAAAATGACTTAGGCCACTCTCCAGATAACGGAAGAGTTTTATTCCTACAGAAAATGCTTTGATTTTTGTTTTTGTTGTCACATCAATGATGCTTTCTTTGTGTTGTTGGGTTATATTTTTACTTTATTTCTTTTTATTAGTGTAAACACATTGGACCCCCTGCGACTTTTATATGAAAACCCACATTCCATTCTGTAGTGATCTTCATCCCGAATGACGTATATTGTTATATCAGTTACACTAATAGTGTAGTGAAAGATATTATATCTAACGGTTTTTCTGCACTGTTTTTTTTTTAACAAAAGTACCAGAGGACAAGACTCATTCCTTATGTGTTGGGATGCAATTCGGTGTATCGCGATTCTTCTAAATAGCAGTAACAAAAAGATGGTCCACATATACCAGCGATCCAGCAACAATGTCAATGGGGATAATAAGCTAGCTTCTTTTTTTTCTTCCTCAGATGCAATTGTTTTTGTTTTGTACTGTTTGCACCGATACTAGCAGCATTTTCTCACAGTATCCTCGTGAAGTTAAACAATTTATGTACAAAAAGAACATTATTTATAAGAAAAATCCTGAAATTTTGACTTGTAAAAGGAGTAGGAAATAACAACAAATCATAAAAAAGCAGACTGGGCTGGGTCAGGAAGGTCTAATCTGCTCGGATATTTTATTAACAGAATGGGTAGACATCATGGTTGAACACAGCAACTGTTTGCGTTCATGCTCATTAGTCTACATCGTTGTTACAGGCTCCTTATGCTGTTTTAACACACGTTTCTCGGCGATAACATCTTCCTTTCCAATCTGAGGGAAAATTAATACGGACAATGTTTGTGTAAGACAGCTAAAAGCCACCTTCTCAGAAACGTAGAATCTTAAGAGAACGGAAACAATTTCTCTGAACAAATGTTGCACATTTTGGCATATTTTAAGGATAAAAATAACCGTAAAACAAGCCTGACACTTTTAGCCATATTGAAGACATATATATGAAGTACTGCGCCTTATTGAAAAAAAATACGATTATCGTTGTAAAGAATGCACAAGGATAAACGTTATCTCTCAGAATATACCACATTTTGGTATACACCTCCAATCCGTCGTGTTAACAATGTCGGTGAAACATATTTGTATTACGTATCTGGCCTGTTACATATGAAAGAGAGAGTAGTGCCTCGCTCACTAGAAGTACACTCCCTCAACCCTATGCGGCCAAGTGAATGTAGAATAGACCCGATGACCCTACTGCATATGTAGGGATCGGATGAAGAACGGAACGTTTTTGCATCCAGATACATCTTATTATGATGCTCAGGTTATGAAGATCTTGTAGCTTAATATTTTTTAAGTGCGGTTGTTATCAAAAATTTTATATTTTATATTTTTTCTGTCTGCTGTTTTTTAAATGGTTAAACTTTCTTATATAGCCATTATTGCGCTGGTGTTAGAGTAGAGAGTATTGGTTTGCAGATCAGATATTGCAAAGAGTTGTAGTATTATATCTTTCCTATACAATTAAGCATATACACCTTTCATGGTGTGCTTTGTAGAATTTATTTCCTTGAAATTGAAAATCAGTGAGACTTTGTGCGACTGGGCATGACGGTGTTTGGCTATTAAGCACCTTTTATTTTCTAATTTATATGGGGTTTTTTGTGTTTTGATTTGGATGGTGTTAATGCTTTTTTGTACTTTAAGGTTGGTTGCCAAATCAATGGGCCTTAAAGGTCTGGACTTACGACCAACTTATAATCTTAATTTTTTCTTGTTATGGCCGCGATAGTAGGTCCTATGGCTAGATGAACCAAATGTTGTGACATTGTGTGGCGGGGCCTGATGGTCTGGGTTTAAGATCACCGTATGTCGCTGAAGTTTTTCTTAGGGTTTAAGAGACTTCAGGTCTGTTACTTGGTGTTTATATTATTATTATTAATATTATTATCATCGATATAGCGATACCATCAGTAGATAGGAATAGATGGGATGTGAATTATGTTAAGTGTATGCGCGCTCGAATGTGTGTATGATTTTGATTTTTTAAATGTAGCTTTAAAACGCTTTCATCCATGTCTGCAGTGTTAGAGTTTACAGCGATGTCTAGCGCTTGGGCATCATTCGGTAGACACGTAGTGTCGTGTCTCACTCAATCCATTATCCTGACACCAGGATAACCAGTCCTAACACTAGCGTCTTAATGCTGAGCGCCAAGCGAGGCAGCTGCTAATACCATTTTTTTAAACAAGTTTTCGTCATGACTCGGCCGGGGTTCTAACCAGCGACCTCCCGCATCCAAGGCAGATGCTCTATCCAAATGTGGACGAAAAGGAAAAGGTATATTAAAATTTGTTAGTGTGTATATAACCAGTGTTAATATAATGGTGAGGGAGGGAGTGTTTATATTAATTTATGTGGTATGAAATGTTGTGATGGTGGTACCCCTACTAGCTTTGTAGGGGTGGATGTTATCCGTTTGATTATCGTTGCCTAGAGGTGATAGCCGACTGTGTAATTTGCTCGGGACGAGTATATATCAATATAAATTTAGAAAAATGTCTTGTGGAATAGATAAGGAACTAACAGGCATTTATAACAGAATAAAACTAACCCCAGTTACAAATAAAGGCAAAATTTAATCAAAATTTCTAACAATACAGTTCATAAGAGAAGTATAAAAAGAAATACAATACGGTAGAATGATACACTTCTTTCTTTTGACTTAGCTTCTTACACTAATTTCCGAATGCAATACATAATGAGACCAATAACAGATCTGTTACGTGATAGAATTTAAATCATCATATAAATCTCATTGAATATATCGAAGTCATTGCCTTGTACAGTTTTCGTAACCTCATAGTCTTGATTCGATCCGAATTTCACCGTGACTGTTCCTTTTGACTCCCTTGCACAGGTAAGTCCAGGTCTACTTCACTCTGACTTTTCTTTTCCAAATTTGCAGGTGCCCGTCCTTTCTCTCCTTTCTACTTTATGTCCACTTTGGGCCCGTAAGATTTATTAAATAGAGCGTAGTCTTTAGAGCTATCAAGGCTTTAACAAAATAACAAAAATTAAACAACCTAAATCTTTCGTCCCATTATACTAAGGGGGGAGGGGGGATAAATCGACACACACACAATCCGCTCTCATTAAGTCAGATAAATTCTATCCTAATTTCAAACAGATTATACAGCTATCTAGTTTAGCTGGTCCCGACAGAACGCAAACTACCTCGTTTTACCAAATTAATGGTCAACTAAATAACTATTCTATCACCCCTACCGAAACATTAGTTCCAGGTTAGACTCAATTATACATATGAATGAAATTCCTTGCTACTGTATTTATAACAACATTCAAGTGGTTATAATATGTGAACTCATATGTAGGTCGGAGAATTCATAAGGAATCTCGCATTGCAACTAAAATAAGGCACAAAATTCTAAATGCATGATTTCCACTGATAAATGAACTATAAAATCAACAAGTCAATGTTTGTTTTAAAAAATGTCATTGTATAGACTGATAAACGAACTCAATACATGTATACCATATCAATAAATTATATCTATGAACTTAACAAATACATTCATGCACATATATTGAAATCAATCATACAAATCATCATGGTAATGTCAATGAATTACATAAGATTGTTGAAAATACATTGTTTTGTCAAGCTCGTACTCCCAGAACGTGTCCGTCAATATTCCCAGACAATTCCTTTCCCTGGATGATTTTCTACAAGCAAAGTTCTTCAAGATTTGCTTAGAGCCATTAATTTTGTAATTTCCTCACGTAATAAAAAGAGTTGACTAGTTTTTAAATTTTCTATTTGCACATTTAAACTGAAGAGTTTTCCATGTGAAACAACGCCCCCTTCACAGCGTAACCAGAATTACGACACACTCCCGGTTTCCCAAGCATCAAAACACTGCCATAGGACTATCAACAAATGGCTACCAACTGGTTCCTGGTCAATGTCTCAACTGTCAGCTTTATTACAAAACCATAACTTGAACTACTTTCCGGTAAGATTAAACAAACTATTATTATAAGTCAAGAACTCCTGACTTTGGCTGAACCAATCAGTAAATTATGGCTCTGTAAATGCGGCCATTCCCCATAAATGTGTTCTAACAGAATTAACAATAACAAAACAAAGATCGACCAAAAATTTGGTCATGTACAAATGTGATGAATTAATGTACAAATGTGATGAATTAGAATTTTAGTTTAGTGATTTTTCATACATTATCAAAGAGCAGGTTGGGTTGCCTTTTTGCCGTGGGGTCTAGTTGGTCGCATGTCGCTTACCATTTCCCCTATTGGGACTAATGTACCAATCTTAACCTTCTTTGGCGGCGTTCCCTCTCACCATAGGTGGTTTATATTGTTTCTCGTTTGACAATGACGGAAAATGATCCAGGTCATTTTTATGAATCGTATTGAAATTTTTTGCTCCCCGTTTTTATAAATTCTGGATATGAAATTGGACCTTAAGAAATATCTTTTTCAAATTTGAGGCATCATTGATGACAGTACGTTGGGTCTCTGACAGTGTGATCTTTTAATGTCCGCTGTGTGGACACTTGGAAGGAATAGTCAGAAACTGCTAAGTAGCTGGAATTGCTAGCTTTTTTCTAGACATTAATTTGGATTTGTGTAGGTTTGTCATGTTGGGGGAGGAGACATTTCTACATGCGTCACTTTGCAGGTCGTGAAGTCAGCGTCCTGTCATTTCCCACTAGTTCTCTGCTTGATTATACATTAGACCTCCTGGACGCTGTGTCGTGAAGTCAGCGTTCTGTCATTTCTCACTAGTTCTCTGCTTGATTATACGTTAGACCTCCTGGACGCTGTATCGTGAAGTCAGCGTCCTGCCATTTCTCACTAGTTCTCTGCTTGATTATACGTTAGACCTCCTGGACGCTGTGTCGTGAAGTCAGCGTCCTGTCATTTCTCACTAGTTTTTTGCCTGATTATACGTTAGACCTGGACGCTGTGTCGTGAAGTCAGCGTCCTGCCATTTGTCACTAGTTGTCTGCCTGATTATACGTTATACCTCCTGGACGCTGTGGTCCAATTGCTGGCTACCGGGTTCGCTCAGTTTATCTCTGGCTTCTTCATGGGCCCTTTTGTTTCGATATTTATGCGTGAAGTTACCCACACAATTCTAAAGTAATACTTTTGTATTCCAAAGTTTTAAGACTCAGGTTTATGTCTGGTAACATATCTTTTAGACTGGGGGAGCTTCCTGATTATGTACTATAATCCACCGATCAATAGATCTTGAATTTTTTATGTTTGCGATGATTCGACCACGTACGCCGACATGTCGAATTGGAATCAAAACAAATTGACAAATTTTTACAAATAATCTGAGTGTAAAAACACTAGTATTGAGGACTTATTTGTACTCACAGCGCACTTTTTATTTGCTCGTTGCCTTGAACTGGAGCTCCATACTATATGCCTTACCGTATGTACAGCAGACGGCTTATTTTCTGTCTGCAATGCAACCAAAGCAAGCATGTCCGGGGGAGGAAAAGAATGGAATGGTCCAGACAAAAGAGTTACAGGCGTCACCCCTTCTCCCCGAAACTTCATGATCGTACCTATGAATAAATTCATCCTAGTTTGCTCATTTAGGCTGTACCTAGCACCGAATTTCGTGTCAGCCACAACCGGAATTATAATCAGTCCTAAAAATGTCCATATTGTGTGTATTTTTGAATAGAATTTAGTGTACATAGTGTATTTTTCATTCAAAATAAAGTAAAGCTATTATTTATTTAATCAGCATTGGGTTAAGTGACTCTAAGTTGTTTTGGTGATCTTAGGCAAATAAATGGTGATATATTTTAGATCACCGGTAAAATGGATCAAAAAAGATATTTAGTGTTATGACCAGAATGAATTTTTGAAGTAAAAATGAACACCCTAATGTAATGGATTCATTCTTTAGTACTTAACAGGGCTGTTTTGTGACGAGTCCAGCTGCTGAAATTCGAAGCACGAGTTGAAATGTTCCGGTGGATTCCATCTAAGTGTTAGGTTATGCTTGGAAAACTCGTCTTTAAACATATCGACCACAGCTAGATGGGCTTTTCAGGTGTACTGTGTGACGTTTTTCTCTAGCTGATGGTGAAAGCGCATGCAATTGCAGATTGAAGTGGATATGTGTCCTGTGCATTCAAATGATCTTTCGCTCCAGTGTATGACTTTATTTTCAGCTTTCCACAGAGTCTTGGCAGATGTTTCCTTTGGAGGGTCAATATCCCATTGAGCCTTTTGGTATTCAATGTGCTTCAATGCTGCCTCTCGGTCTGAGTAGAGTTCCGAGAATACCATGCTGCATACCTGGATGTAGCAAGGCTTCTTAATAGTATTCGTCGACTTCTTTCCTTCGGTATCCTCTCTCTTCGAAGTAGCTGGCGCAATGAAGGTTGGGATGAGGAGAGAGATATGTGCGGGAGCTCCTTTCTCTGTTACTTCTTTTTGTGTCCTGATATTTTGTTTCGCCCTTCGTTTTGTGCTCCATTATCTTCTGTGTGATTTCAGAAGGTGGTGTTGATGGAAGCGGTTGTTAAATTTGTCCCTTTGTGTGAAATGTCTAACTTTTAATTGTATTAATTAGCACTGAATCTAAGATACATATGGTATAAATGTCTTTAATTGCTTTAAGAAAGGGATTTAGTGATATATCACGGACTAAAAGAGTAATTATCGTAATAGCGAAGTCACTTAAATATAAATTAATTCGCTTCGTTGTCCAAGTCGATGAATCTAACCAGGTGAAATAGCAATGTGGACTGGTGAAGATTAATTACGGTTAATTCGCCTTAAATGATTTAGAACGATGTACGTATTGCGTGTGGTTTCAGAATGGTGAAAACGTTGAAATGTGCAAAGGTGTTTTCTTACCAATAACAAAAATTTACGTTCTGCTAAATCTTTAGAAGTTACATATTTGATAAGCTGGATTTAGTCCTTCTCAGGGTAAATGGCGACCGGAGCGACGATGATGGTCCAAAGTGGTTTTGGCGCCCCAAGACCTATGGCGCACATGCTCTTGATGCCCTAAGACCTCTGGCGCCCAGGGCAATCGCCTCGTCTGCCATCTCACCCCTGTAAACAGACCTTGCCACAGGTATATTTTTATTAAATGACAAAAGGTTGTCGCCGAAAGACATGTGCAAGAACGTATTTAGAAAGAGGTAACGTGTCTGTAACCAGTTTTGTAAGAATGAGCTCGGTGACGACCAAAACAGCACGATAGCAAACATACTGAGAAGGGCCGACAATGAAAGTTATTCATGCATTACCCTAAATTAAGTGGAGAGAGTAAACTTGTAAAAGGCAGACACACATTGAAAAGTTTGAAAAATTAGATCATATCCCTACTAATTGTGTACCAAACTGGATGCTGTCGTCATCACAAATGAAAAATGTCTGAAGAAGTAGCTTTCAATTATTCTGTCATAATCGTTAGCGGAAACCAGCACTTGTAAGCGAGAATAAATTCAGCACGTGTTAAACCAAATTTAGCTCTGAAGATGGAAATGACGTACTGAAAAACAAAAACATAAATTGTTTCCATAGTGTCTCTGACTTTATCATACACTGACCTTTGTAAACCAGCCATGGTGGAGCTCAAGCCATCTTCCTGTATCTGAACATGGAAGAGTCAATGTAGAAATGCTGACAACAAATGACTTGAAGAGAACGGTAGAGAAGAGGCAGGAGGCATAGTGAAAGCCAGGAAGAATACTGCAAGATTTATGCAAGACAGTACGTTGGAGAATGGCCATTAAATTAATTATTAACAAAAGTTATGAGAAGGAAACAAGTGACAGAGTCATGCTTTGGTGATAAAAGTAGTTTCTAGAATATTTAATAGACAAATACAAAACTGCACTTATTTTTTTTTCCGTACCATCCCCGTTTCTCTCATAAATATTAATATAATAAAAATCCCTCATTACAAAGTATTATATAATCTGTTGAACTGCAGCCTCACACAACAGTCTTCTTTGTGTTCTAGGCTGAATAAGATCTACGTTTTCCTTCAGACTACATCGTCTCAGTATTCTTTACCCATAAAGCATTTGATGGACAAATTATTCTATTGTTGTCGGACACAGATGATTTCTTCTCTAGAGAGACAAGTCACGTGTTGGATGTAAATCGCCTTATCTAAGCGTGATTTATTTACCTCTGGTTTCATCACATTTTACCATCGTATTTACCTCCTCTGAACTTGAATTGATGTGAATGATAGGTTATGAGTTGGTTGTGTCATGTATGTATGTATGTATGTATGTATGTATGTATGTATGTATGTATGTATGTATGTATGTATGTATGTATGTATGTATGTATGTATGTATGTATGTATGTATGTATGTATGTATGTATGCATGTATGCATGCATGTATGTATGTATGTGCGTGCGTGAGTGCGTGTGTATATGGTCTTTAACTGTAACGAATGTACAGTCATTCTCTGACACTACATCCCCACTCCAACCCTAATTATTGTGCATTTTCTTTCTTGTTGGGTATTTTAGTCAAAGACTGAATTGAATTTTATCCATGGCTTTAGAGCCAATCCTCTCCATTTAGGACTTGTGCTATTGTAATAGTTGTGGTTTATTTGTTTTTATCAGCAATTACATAATACAAAAATATGTCATTTGCACAACTTGACAAGTCTTAAACATGCACTCGAATTTAAGCATAATGCTTTCAAATAATATACCTGCCTTTACTATATGATGTTGGTCTTCTGTATTGATTGGTCTTTGGGCCCAATCACTGGTGGTTTTGAATGAAAAAAAACATTGTTGTTGTTGTTGTTATTATTATTATTATTATTATTATTATTATTATTATTATTATTATTATTATTATTATTATTATTATTATTATTATTATTATTATTATTTTCCCTGCAGGGAATGTCTTGTAGAGTTCATCGCAAATTGTCGTCATAATCATTTCACGTGTTGTACCTTTAACGGAAATTCAATGAGGACTAATTTACGAAAACTTCTTTATGGTTTCATATTTTGGATGTTTTCAAACATTATGATTTTAAACTTTGGTGTATTGCCTGAATCCTAGTCTGAACACAGATGCAAACATAAATATAGGCAACCACTTGAAGCTCAATATAAGTCCGATCTATGTTGAAATATTTGTCAAATTATGCCTGGTAATTAATGCAAGTTCTGCTGAACCCTAGTGTCTCATGCGCATCCATATTGTCTGATTGTCAGTATTACGCTTTTTTATAACTTTCAAAACAATTTTTTGTTCTGAACATTAACATTTATGTCTCTGTCATCACCGGTGTTACTTGTAAAAATGATAACAATATTTCACTATGCTTCCGCTATTGAGACAATGGACATATCTTATTTAAACTCCACTAACGCTAGCAGCTGGTTAAAGTTTCTCTTTACAAACATTTAAAGCCACAAGAAATGACAGACACGGTGCATATAATGTGTCACACGAACACAAATCTTAACTTTTATTTCGCATCGTATTGACTAAAGAATGGATTTTTTGTAGTATCAGTTTCACAAATGTTGCCATCGCGAAAGATTGTTTTCCTCCATGGCCTTTCTTGGTAATGTTTTCTTCAATCAATGAGAAAAGACACGCATTTAAAAGGCTGTGATGATCTACTTTCAGTAAACAGTGTTGTTTATTTTGAAGAAAACAAAAGTTACGGAATTGATGGTGTAATTGTATCTGAAATTTTATAAACATGACGCTACTCTGATGGGAATATATTGTCTCATCTGTTTCATTTGTGCAAGGTCTAAATATGACTTCGATGCCGGTTCCTTCATGGCATGTTCTTATGTTCATTGTTAATTTTTCTTAGTGTTTTTTCTCTTGTATAATTACAAATATATCATTACTATTCTCTAAATCAAATTGAAATAATCTCTTTAATGAACTTAAATTGTTGGAGAGTTCTGTTGCAACACATGTATTAATGCAATGAGAGAAAAGTCGAGAGAGAGAGAGAGAGAGAGAGAGAGAGAGAGAGAGAGAGAGAGAGAGAGAGAGAGAGAGAGAGAGAGAGAGAGTGTGTGTGTGTGTGTGTGTTTTAGATTTTTAACGTAGCTTTAACAATATATAAGTTATATGACTACGATGTCTGCAGTGTGGCATCATTAAGCAGTCTTTGAACCAGTGCTGATAAGAACATTGGAAGATTCGGAAATCGCTTTAAGTGTGTCGGACCAAGTCAAATATCGTGTTACCGAATCAGATCCCATGCTAATTTACAATTATTGGTAATAATAAAGAACCAAAGTTTCTCACGTACATGTAAATAATTAAAACTGGAGATCTGAATACTAAATACAGGAAATTTGTGTTATTTCATGCATGACAATAACTGAACCACAGTTCCAAGAAAGCTTGGAAATGAATGATACTTGTACCTCTGCTTGCCATTGTGTTTCAAAATGACTATCTCTTGAAAAGTTTTACTGCTTTCATCTGTGCGTTCCTGCTATCTTTGAAATAATGATGTGACAATGATGTACGTTACAATTAAAATGACCCAAGTTTAGTAAAACGTATATATATATATATATATATATATATATATATATATATATATATATATATATATATATATAATATATATATATATATATATATATATATATATATATATATATATATATATATATATATATATATATATATATATATATATATATATATATATATATATATTGGAGGGTTGATTTAACAGCTGGAATAAAAATTAATGAAAATAGATAATTTTTAAAACTAAACAAAACTTTGACTTTCTCGATAATGTTTTATTCCAGTCGTGTGAAAATGTTTAATCCCTAAATCTAGTAGCCGCTATTGCGGTCGATAACCAGTCGAAATTAAAAAGCTTAGTGCGTTATAAGTTTTTCTTTTTTAAGCTAAAGGTTATCTATGTAGGTGAAACTTGTGAAACACCACTTGTAGGCGATAAGAGACAATCCAATGTGACCCAGCAAAGTTTAATCATATTTCAGTGTATCAAAGTAGGGTCGTCTGTAAGCTGTCAAATGGCACGACGGAGAATAATAGATCGAAACATTCCATTGTGTTATCTCTTCTCTCGGGCAACTATAGTACACGATGGATTTGTATCATTATCGACTTCTCACCTTAGGGGAATCAAATGTGTATCCCTCTCTTTAAAATCCGTACATAATTTATATTTTCGACTAGCAGTTATTACTGCATGTACTCCTTTGCTGCATGGTTGAATATTTCGTCACGGACATTGTTGAGGAAATGTGTGTGTGCCTGTGACTTGGAATTTTGATTAGCTTTAAAGGTATACTTGAGTGTAATACACACTATATATCAGAATATTCAATTTCTGCTAAATAACTCAGAAATGTGTATTAAATATACGTATTTTTACTCGCAGAGATGAAAATGAAGATGATGTGTGCATTTATCGATGTTTTACGGAAAACGCTCCGGTTATTTTTGTATACTTCCGGTGATAATATTTCTGGAAGTGACGTACTGTTGGGAAGTCCATCAAGTTTAGCATATGTGGTGATGATGACTGAATTTATTGATGATTTTAGTGAAAATACGCAAACTTGTCGTGCTCATTTCGTTGTGTGAGGAAGACGAAATTATTTAAATGTGTAGGAGAGGAAGGTCAATTTTGTTCAAACCAAAATAATTTTGTTTTGTCCTTATTATGGATAACCATTGTGTTCTCTTTATGAAATAAGAGATATATGCAGATCAGTCAGAAATGTGTGATCTTGTAAAAGAGGGAAGATTTTGGTCTGAAAACGACAAACATTTTCAGGTTGATAAAAAAGGTCGCATTCAGTAAACAAAGAATAGGACACAAAGTATACATGTATAAGTATCTCAAATCCAATGAAATGTACAGAATTATTTGAACAATTAGTAACTTTTATGACCGAAGTCAAGTAAATGTCTAAAATTATGCACAGTTTCATAAATTTAATTTAAAATGAGCACACTATGTTCATCCTACGATGAAAAGCAATTGTTTAATTTACTATAACTTTTGTATAGAGTAGTGAAATGTAACGTCATGGGATGTAATGAGATGATTTAATATGAAAGATAGAACATACACAGTTCTTGACTTCATTTGCAAATGAATTGCTTGGAATGATTCAGTAAATTTTCGACTTATTGTACGTCATCCAGCAATTAATTAGGTGCTGTTAATTGGTCTTAATATGGCTTGATGGTGTGCCACTTGACGTCACATTAGTTCTATCCTGACTCATTACTACATCAAATTATGCCACATCATAATATGCGTTTATGCGCTATGCAGTCATAAAGATAGTTAGAACAAGATTTCTCTTCAAGCATAAATATACCTACTTTGATTCTGTATCAATTTATATGCAGTGTATTTTGTATAAAAAGGGGGCATAATCCTAAACTTGTTAGTGTTTGTGCTGTTGGATATTGCAGATGAGTCAGAAGCGCATGAATCTCAGAAGGTAGTTTCGTTGTACTTCGGTCGCGCTCATAACTATACAGTAGCT
This sequence comes from Potamilus streckersoni, assembly GCA_016746295.1. Taxonomy (NCBI): domain Eukaryota; kingdom Metazoa; phylum Mollusca; class Bivalvia; order Unionida; family Unionidae; genus Potamilus; species Potamilus streckersoni. Next base: position 312,971 of record JAEAOA010001756.1, read on the forward strand.
ATTGTGGTAGTTTTTACGACATTTTTTAGCATTTTGGGATAAAACATGGAAGCCACTAAACTGGTGAAGGAAGAACCCTGGAAGAATTACCAACCGCATGCTGATGTACTTCTTGAGAAAGATTTGTTCGAGGGAATGCGGTTGAAATAAAAAAATTTGATTATAGTTTTTAAGGATTTTCGTGTGTTGCCTTTATCTTTTATTAGAAATATCTAAAACAGAGATTTAACATTGTCATATTTTATATTTTTTCTTGGTCGGCTTAGTGTTTTCATTTATTTGGTCGGTTTCTTGTGTCTGTATTGTTTGTGCAATTCTTTAATTCTTTAATTTGCATTTCTAGAAATTTATGTTTACTTGGCTAAATATAGACTCTTTTCACAATCGCTTTTCCTATGTGGTCTTTAGATTTGTTTATTAATATTGAGCTGTATGTTGTGTCCAAATCCTAATTCTGGTCATTAATGTAAACAAAACACCGTGCAATGGGTCACAGATTAATATTCTAAAAATAGGCTGGGACTATAATCGTGACCACTGAACTGGAAAAGATAATTGCAATCCGAGTCCACGTAGAACATTCTTAAAATGTATCATGTATTCATGTGACCCTGGATCAACGAATTCAAAACGTGGCTAAGCTAGGCACTAGCTTATAGATTTGTTAGAGCTAGGGACCAAATTACGGCAGATAAAGGTTTTGTTAAAATTAAAGAGAAGATTATTTTAATAAACACATAAACAGAATATCTCATTCATAAAATGAAAATTTTTAAAAAAAAAATTTAGACATGATTCTTAGCTATTTATTTTACTTTATCTAATATCTGCATCTACATATTGGGTGTTAAAATTCATCCATCTACCAACTCTATTAAAAAAAATGTTAAATATAAAGAGTCGCGAAGTTTAGATAAATATGGAACCAATTTGTGTATTTGGGGGCAGAGTGCATATATATATATATATATATATATATATATATATATATATATATATATATATATATATATATATATATATATATATATATATATATTGTGTGTGTGTGTGATTTGGAGATTTGGATTGTTAACATATCTTTAACAATTTTCCAGTTATATCGCTACGATATTCTGCAGTGTGGTAGTTTATAGTAATGACTAGCACTGGATCATCATATGTCGCAGACATGTATCATCATGTTCCACCCTGACACCAAACCGACAAGTCCTAACACTAGCTTCTTAATGTTAAGCACCAAGCGAGGTTCCTCCTAGTAATATTTTCATAAGTTTTTGGTATAATTCGACAGGTATTTGAACCCGGGACGTCACGTATCCGAGGTGGATGCACTAGCCACTTAGGCCACTTGATTAGAGTTAATTGATACAACTATATACTATGCAAATCCCATATGGTTCCAACCATTCTGTGAATATAAAGATAACTTAGGCGTGGTCTATTGCTTTCCAAAAAATGTCAAGCATCAACTCCGCTTTTTTCATTTGATTTTGAAAAAAGATGAAAGACCTGAAAATGAAAAGTATAACAAAGATTATACTTGCATAACATTATGTTGCAAAGCAATCATATAATATACCCTCAAAATATGAATTAGTGCAGCTCTTTCTTGGCACTAGACAAAGCATAAATGTTACAAAAAAACAATTTGTATCATTTGCATTAAAGCGTGTAAATAGGTCAATTGCCGACCTAGACAATGCTGTCTTGGTAAAGTTAATGTAAGCTGATTAGGTGGCACTCATTTAAATTGCTTTCCACTATTTGCTCTGTTGCTGAACAGTCTCAAAAACTGAAACACTTCGTTCACGCTTTTTTTAATGGGTTATTCATCGATCACAAGGTTAAGTCAATACTGATGTCCTCGTGATTAACTGGTTTTATATGACTGAGTATTGCATATACTGACGTACCAAATATGCTCTCTTATAAGTCAAGTCTGCAAACAACATAGACCCAAATCTTACCCTGATCAGGGTCTATGTTATTTTTTTTTATTTTTTTTTTATTGATTATTCCTAACAAACAGCATAGACACAGATCTGCGGGCGCATTATGTGACTGCAGATTTGCGTATGTGCTGTTTGCAGTTTGCCTCGATGTATAAGCGAGTATCGGCAGTAAATGTGATTTATTTCTATCCTTTTTCCATTTCCCACTTAAACGGGGGATAAAGACTTTCGATTTTCCGGCCCATTAGCTTCCATGAATTATATAAACATACAATGTAAACATGCCAGGGCAACTCCCAGAGCATAGGTAAATGGACGAGTTCCTTTCCAAGGAAACGTATGGCTGGCAAGACATCAAATTAGGTTAATATTACAGGTGTAAGATTCGATGGCAAAATTAACGTTTTAAAGTATTCTTCATATTTTACAAGAAAGTTGTAAACATGTTTAAGCTACATAATAATTTTGACTGGAATGTATAAAGGAAACATCTTGAAAATCAGTATGAATTGTTCTGTACGTGTCGATCATAAATAAAATTATGTCTAACTGCAAATGGCTTGTTTTAAGAGATGGATCATTTAATGACGGGGTAGAGTGGGAGAGATGCAAGGGGAAGGGGTCTCTGTTTTTATATTGTCCCGTTCCCTAATACCGTAATAAAAGAAATAATTATATCAAGCACTTGATCAAAACAGTAAATTGTCTTGTGGTAAACGAAACAAAATATTATAATGGTTCGAAAGTAAAGCCTCACATCGCCGAAAGTGAAATAACCGGTCCCTCATGTATACTACACAGTAAAATCTACAACCCTTACAAATAAACTCAATAAAATGGCATGGTAAAATTCCATCACATTCTACTAAAACACCTTGGTAGTTAAACTCAGCCAGTGTGATATTCTTTATGAATTCTCCGTCCATCGGAAACGTACGAATCAAATTAACACAAATTCGTGTAGTTGGATCCAAATGGTAAAGACAGATGTCATAAAACAAAATAGCAGACTGGTTAAAACTGAACCTGTGAGGCCACTGCAATTGTTATTCCATCCTATGTTGCCAAGTTCACGACAGCACGTCAAAGTATTTATTGATACCCGCGTGTGAATATAATCGATTGACTTCAGTACTGTCAGGTCTGTCCCTAAGGCAACCACCTTGGGCCCCACACTTCTCCACAATGCAGTTTTATTTTTGCTTGGGGCCTCGCGCTCATCGCTTGCTGCCTTGTGACCCGCACATTGTAGGGCCGGGCCTCAGTACTGGTTACAGTGTCGTTTTAAGGCAAAGGCACCCGAGGAATGTGCCTAGTACGCCCTCGCAGCAGGGGGCCTCGCAGCGTCCCAAAATCAAAGTTTCGGTATCGGTTGTATTAGCAGTTTAGTGTTTATGTCTAGGATCCCAAACTTCTTAAAACGGCTCTGACTATAACACGGCATGGGTCTTAATAGCATCAAGACTGAACGTAATAAGACACGGTAAAATACACTGCACAAGTCTCGCTTGATGTTGCTGTCCCCACCCCATTTCCTTGTTAATACAATTCTAATATGGCAGATAATGTTCATATAATGAAACATGGTGCACACCTTCACGACTATATGATTTTACACGCTTTTCTTGTGATTGTTATTGTTCCTGTGGATTTAACACCAACTTTTCAGAACATGATAGACTAAATATGGCGGCCAGCATAAATCATGGAGGAAGAAACCAGGAAAACTCAAACAACCACCAACCAAATAGAAGCTAGTGACAAGTTTTTTTCAAAAACCCATATAGACCGAGCCCGACACTTGAACCCACGCGGACAGAGAGGAGATAGCATTGATGTTTAATGAGAGATAGCTTTAGATCTCTTCTGCCCCCACCCCTCGCCCTGGGCCTTGGTTGTACATTGGTGTGATTTATCAACACAAATTTCTACGCCTTATATCAATATTTAATATTACCTACCACAAAACAGGCCATAAACAACAAACATACAGAATCCTTCATTTTTCTAATTACTAGATGCTTTATGTGTGTGAATATCCAAGAAATCAAGGTATATAGATTTATGTTAAAGGAAAATTATATGCCATATTCGTCATCTTATTGTATTTCTTGCTACAGACACTCGGGTTCTCAACATTTAATTTATTTCTTAGAATATTTTTCCATTCCTCCATTATAATTCCAACATAATTAGGCCTTTTGACGTCACTTTGAATTGAATCAAAGTCTCGTGATGTAGATAACCTGCTTTCAGAAACGTCATCGAAAGAATGAAAATGAATACACCCACTCACTCTTTCATTACTTGACACATCCTCTCTTGTCCGCCCCCATAATGGATAGATAGATGTAGTACTGTTGACCCTTGCCATTGCATATAAATTTGTGAGTATTGTACGTGACTTTGACAAGTACTGAGATTTGGTAGGTAGATAGGTCCTTATCTAATGAGTGAAAAGACGTACATTCGTTGTTTTACCACTGTTGTAAATATTCATCCTGTACAAACCACCACCACCACCATCACCCCTTCCGCAATTTAGCTTCTGTTCTTTTTACAACTCCATGATAGATATATTGAAGGGTTTCTATTTTTGTGGCGTTAAACCATTTATTGCTTCCTAGTAGGAAAATTACATTTTTAAAAAGTTCAGAATTGTGTTCTTACAGTGGGACAGTTTTCTTTTGCCGTTTACTGCTTATCCAAGAGTACATATGTGTGGGGTCTGATAGATGCTATAGAGTTGTCACCTCTACACAAGAGCACCAAAATGAATGGGAACGCAGTGATGACATTTTATTTAGGTAGTTTGCTGAATAACCTAATAAAAAGTGAAATGACAAATGGCAAACGGCCCTTTTGCACCTTTTTGCGTTATGACATTTTGCTATATATACCGTATTTATTCATGAATAGGCAAACCTAAAACAGCCAATGTTATTTCAAATAAAATAGCTGAGTTTGGATGAAGTTGTACATCGTATCACGATTGTTTTTCTTCTTTCTTTGTAGTATAGATATTATTAAAATTAATATAATTTCAGAGAGAAAGAGAGAGAGAGAGAGAGAGAGAGAGAGAGAGAGAGAGAGAGAGAGAGAGAGAGAGAGAGAGAGAGAGAGAGAGAGAGAATATGTTCAGCCGGCTGTGCGAAATAACGTCTATATTAGTACTTTGTAAATTATTATTACAGACATCAAATTCGAGAAAGCAACGGTGAATATGAAATATTTATAAATATTTCCATATAGATTTCTGCATGATGTATTGAATAAAACATTGCTACACGGGAGTCAATCAGGCCTTCGTTGAAATCGCATCGGTAAAACCTGGTTCCAAATAATTTGTGACATAAGGTGAATCTTCCTGATTACTAGTAATTTGTATTGTAAGACATGACTCTTGATTACTAGTAATTTGCCTGGTATAAGATGACTTGCCATTTACTAGTAATTTGTCTTGTATACCATGACTCTTGCTGATTACTAGTAATTTGTCTTGTATACCATGACTCTTGCTGATTACTAGTAATTTGTCTTGTATACCATGACTCTTGCTGATGTCTAGTAATTTGTCTTGTATACCATGACTCTTGCTGATTACTAGTAACTTGTCTTGTATACCATGACTCTTGCTGATTACTAGTAATTTGTCTTGTATACCATGACTCTTGCTGATTACTAGTAATTTGTCTTGTATACCATGACTAATTACTAGTATTTTGTCTGGTATACCATGACTCTTGCTGATTACTAGTAATTTGTCTTGTATACCATGACTCTTGCTGATTACTAGTAATTTGTCTGGTATACCATGACTAATTACTAGTAATTTGTCTGGTATACCATGACTCTTGCTGATTACTAGTAATTTGTCTTGTATACCATGACTCTTGCTGATTACTAGTAATTTGTCTGGTATACCATGACTAATTACTAGTAATTTGTCTGGTATACCATGACTCTTGCTGATTACTAGTAATTTGTCTTGTATACCATGACTCTTGCTGATTACTAGTAATTTGTCTGGTATACCATGACTAATTACTAGTAATTTGTCTTGTATACCATGACTCTTGCTGATGTCTAGTAATTTGCCTTGTATACCATGACTAATTACTAGTAATTTGTCTGGTATACCATGACTCTTGCTCATTACTAGTAATTTGTCTTGTATACCATGACTCTTTCTGATTACTTGTACTTTGTCAAGTATACAATGACTCTTGCTGATTACTAGTAATTTGACTGGTATACCATGACTCTTGCTGATTACTAGTAATTTGTCTGGTATACCATGACTAATTACTAGTAATTTTTCTGGTATACCATGACTCTTGCTGATTTCTAGTAATTTGTCTTGTATACCATGACACTTGCTGATTACTAGTAATTTGTCTTGTATACCATGACTCTTTCTGATTACTAGTAATTTGTTTGGTATACCATGACTCTTTCTGATCACTAGTAATTTGTCTTGTATACCATGACTCTTTCTGATTACTTGAACTTTGTCAAGTATACCATGCCTCTTGCTGACTACTAGTAATTTGTCTTGTATACCATGACTTTTGCTGATTACTAGTAATTTGACTGGTATTTCATGACTCTTTCTGATTACTATTAATTTGTCTTGTATGACATGACTTGCTGATTACTAGTAATTTGTCTGGTATATCATGACTCTTGCTGATTACTAGTAATTTGTCTTGTATACCATGACTTTTGCTGATTATTAGTAATTTGACTGGTATACCATGACTCTTTCTGATTACTAGTAATTTGTCTCTTATATCATGACTCTTGCTGATTACCAGTAATTTGTCTGGTATACCATGACTCTTTCTGATTACTAGTAATTTGTCTGGTATACTATGACTCTTTCTGATTACTAGTAATTTGTCTTGTATATCATGACTCTTGCTGATTACAAGTAATTTGACTGGTTTACCATGACTTTTTTGATTACTAGTAATTTGTCTGGTATATCATGACTCTTGCTGATTACCAGTAATTTGTCTGGTATACCATGACTCTTTCTGATTACTAGTAATTTGTCTTGTATACCATGACTCTTTCTGATTACCAGTAGTTTGTCAAGTATACAATGACTCTTGCTGATTACTAGTAATTTGCTTTGCATATCATGACTCTTGCTGATTACTTGTCTTGTATATCATTATATTATTGCATTCAAGCTTTAGTAAGTTCAAAATTCAACATGCTTATTGTCAGCATACTCTGATTACGATGGGACCACACTTGATATTTCATTCCTACAAACCCATATCTGAAAGATAAAAAAATGACGGCTTTATGATTACGATAACGCTTTATCTCCTATATCCGCACACGATGGCCAAGAAATCATACTGAAATCTCAACTTAGATAAGACAAGGCTTTATTAAACTCAGATTGTACAGTTTACATTACGTTTTGTTTTTGGTATATAAAAACAGAATGTAAATTTAGCGTGTGATATTGTTACATAATGCTTGACAGGGATTACAGAATTCGGAAAACACGATCTAAAAACCTGCCAATATTTTTACGAATTTTATATTACCTTTGGCCATTCATTGATTATATTTGTAAACGTTAGTCCTAGAAATGTAAAAATGAAGTATAAATTTTTGTCTTTTATAATGAAAATAAATACACTACAAAGATAGCGATATGTATCGTTTATTTCTTGCAAATGAGAGAGTGTAGAATATCTTTCGTCATAGGTAACATTAGCTCATCAACCGGTTTCAACCGGAAGTCTATGATTTTCAGCTCTTAACTTAGCTGAGCTTATCGATATACACTTCTACACTTCTAAATGTAACTGAGCTTATCAATATACACTTCTACACTTCTAAACGTAACTGAGCTTATTGATATACACTTCTACGCTTCTAAACGTAACTGAGCTTTTTGATTTACATTTCTAAACGTAACTGAGCTTTTTTATTTAAACTTCTAAACGTAACTGAGCTTTTTGATTTACACTTCTAAACGTAACTGAGCTTTTTGATTTACACTGAGCTTTTTGATTTACACTTCTAAACTTAACTGAACTTTTTGGTTTACACTTCTAAACTTAACTGCTTAGCTGAACTTTTAATTATACACTTTAACACTTCTAGACGTAACTGAGCTTTTTGATTTACACTTCTAAACTTAACTGAGCTTTTTGATTTACACTTCTAAACTTAACTGCTTAGCTGAACTTTTCGATATACACTTCAACACTTCAAAACGTAACTGAGCTTTTCAATATACACTTCTAAACTTAACCGAGCTTTAAGATATACACTTTTACACTTCTAATTTTAACTGAGCTCTTTGATATACACTTCAAAACGTAACTGAGCTTTTCGATATGCACTTCTAAACTTAACCGAGCTCTAAGATATACACTTTTACACTTCTAAACTTAACCGAGCTTTAAGATATACACTTTTACACTTCTAAACTTAACTGAGCTTTATGAAATACACTTCTAAATTTAACTGCTTAACTGAGCTTTGCATTATACACTTCTACACTTCTAAACTGTACTGAGCTTTTAGATATACACTTCTAAACTTAACTGGGATTTTGGATATACATGTCTAAACGTAACTGAGCTTTTGGATATAAACTTCTAAACTTTGAGCTTTTAGATATACATTCTAAACTTAACTGAGCTTTCAGATATACACTTCAACATTTCTAATCTTAACTGACATTTTGGAAATACACTTCTAAACTTAACTGAGCATTTGGATATACACTTTAAAACTTAACTGAGCTTATCTATATACACTTCTAAACTTAACAGCTTTGTTAGATATACACTTCTACACCTCTACATTTAACTAAGCTTTTGGATATACACTCCTAAACTTAACCGAGCTTTTGTATATACACTCCTAAACTTAATTGAGATTTTGGATACACACTTCTAAATTTAACTGCGCTTTAGGATATATGTTTGGGTCGTGAGGTATATATCTTTTCTAAATCTATAAGTTTTAAATAACTCGTAATTTAGACCTTTAGACGACGTATTGATGTTAGCTTCCCAAGCTTTTATGTATTGATGTTTTTGTCAAATTCCTACAGGTTATAATAACTAATTGACACAAAACTTGGATTTCTTCGTACGTAAATGAGGCCATCATCATGTAATATAGATTTTACTTGTAGTAGCCATTTATTATCGTAGGAATTTTTACAAAACTCTATACATACGATACGAAAATTTTACGTCATTGCTACTAACTAATCCCCCCCCCAAAAAAATATCTTGCAACTTTCGATGTTAGTAATTAAGGGGCACTTACCATGTTTGCGCTATACTATATTTGGAGCGGTATGCTTCTACTTTGTGCAGCTGTATCTGACCTTACAAAATACCCAAATTTTATAAAGCATATGTTAAAATCGGTAAAAGGGTCTGATCAAACAGTTTTAAACTAGAATTGAGATAACAAATAATCTGATATTGTATATACGCTTTTAAAGTAACTGTCTGTCTCTATTAGGTATGGATACTTGATATTTCAGACCATTGGAAAACTTTGCATTCTTGTAAAATATAAGGCTTAAATATTTGTAGTAAAAATCAACATAAGTGTACGCTTTTTATCTGAACTAAATACAATATTTGTTTTCTTTATGTCACCAGAACATAACTCCCGCGCTTGATGTTGGGTGGAAAATTGTCTTGCACGATAATTTATTTAAGATGGATCGCTTGTTACCATGTTTGCGTCGCAAATCGTTTTCATTAGGCGTTTCTCGGTCATTATCCTAACAGTTTTTTAAAGACCAGCCAACACCTTTATGTAATTTGATGCATTGCTGTAACATTAAATTTGTTGTGCAGTTGCGAGAACCACTTTAAGAGGGGTCAGCTAGGGACCATACTTTGAAATTCGACGCTGTTTAGCCTCAATTGCACTTTTAAATCGGTATTCTGACTACAAATTTTTTTTTGCTATACATTAATAAATTTTCAAATGTTAATTTACGCATGCTGTGCAGATCTGATAGAGTGTAATTGGTTTAAGATAAATTTTCAAACCAACTTTGAAAATTAGATTATTTTCTAGTTCACAATGCCTGTCTTTAATAAAACAAAGTTATACTAATGACACTCTGAAGTAAAGAAATCTTCTATCAGATTTGATAAACGGGTCTGATCTTCTCACAGTAATGGTGCTTGCAGAAGCTACTCTATGTGTATAGTGTTTTATATCGATAACGTATTCCTTCATACTATTTTGTTAATTGCTGTGGGGAAAGTTTTTATTTTCCTAAGTGTGTCCCTTATTAAATACCTTTCCCTTTGGAAATGTTGTGATGGAAAATATTTTCAATTTATGTGAATAAATTTCAGCATTTCAACCAAATGTTTACTTTTCGTCAATCCAATAATAGAAACGTTAAGTAATTTGAAAAGGGTACAAATGATTTACATTTTTATTGTCACAAGTTTTTTTTCTGGTAACTGTAAATTAATAACCAAGCGGTAAAATTGTTTTTGAAATACTCTCGTTGGTTTTTAAGATATATTATTTAAGGAACTGTAATTTCAGAACGAACAGAAGGGGGAGAAATACATGAATGAATAAATTTAAGTAAGTAGGGCTGGAACTATGTTAATTTGACTAATTGTCATTTTAGGCAGAGAGGGAAACATATATTTCACTTGCACTGGTTATTTGGTGCTTCGCAAAAAAAAAATAACGGCACTTTTTTTTGAAAGAATTATGCTTTGTTTAAAATACCTCCAAGAGGATTTGTATTATACTGACTTTATTTAGTCATGAATATTAACAAAAGCAATTTGTTCACGTGTTTGAGAACTAATAAGCTGCTCTTACTATAAAGAGCTGACCTCAGAGGTGGTCGGTGTAAGGATATTATCCAAAATTGGATAGTAAATTGCAGATAGCAGTGACGTATTTAGCAACCATGATTGAGAGTAATTCGCAACTTCCAGCTCAATCCTACAGAACATACCTCAAATGTATGCCAATAATTGCTATGCGAAACACCTCGGCTGTTTACGAAAAAGCGATTGACCGAGAATTTACGAATGCATGAAACCAATTGTTGACATAACTTCGATGGTTTGAATAGGTTGGTAGATTGGGATAACATTTTCTTGCTGAGATAATTAATTAAATATGGAATTTCCTTCAAATTACTGGGCCATTATGCATCAGAGACATAAGTGTCCGGCAAAAATAGCAGAGATTATTTCGAATAGATTTTGAGGTTCAATCTCACCTACCCAAAATGACGTTCCAAAGTCCTTGATTTATTTAACACATCACATGTTAACTTATAAACCCCTGGCGCCGCGTTACACGGCAGGAGGTAGTAGCCTACGTTTGAGTTCTGCAGCGTCAAGGTCAAGGTAGACAGATAAGCTAAGGTGGTATTATAGAAAGGTGAACAAATGAAGCTCTACAATGATATCAAATAATATTTAGGTTCTTGCTGCACTACAAAATGCAGAGGGAAAATGGCATTTTTGGACCCGATTTTTCCACCCAAATTTTGCCCGTGTCAGAATCCAATTTTGTGTCCGGATTTTAGACCTTTTGGCCTCAGATCTAAAGCAGACCGATCTAAACTACACACAAACAATCGAAACTTTGCAAAATTAGGATAACATGGAAATTTGGAATAAAGCGTGGTCTCGATATGAAAATTATGGGTCCGTGAAGCAAGAAAATCCCTCCAACTTTTACCTTACTGCTTACGCGTGGGCGAAATAGCCAATAAAAACGATTTTTCTCACACAACTAAGCGTTAGGTTAACCGGAAATCTCTTGGAAGTTGATGTATTGGTAGCTCTCGCCAGTTATTCTGTACATTTGAGAGAGTGACAAAAGATCAATTTGTTTGCATTTAAAACGTCCACAGTGAAGAAAATGTTGACAAATCTCTATGCTGTTTTGATGTAATGTGACTGACATTTCTTTAGATAGTGTTCGTTTGGAAATTGTAAATGATCTTATCACTCTATCTAAAATGACTGCTCCTTTTTGCTCTAAAAATCAACCTGAATTTGTCTAAAGTACACTAATCTTGGCAGCTATTAAAATATGGAAAATGAATTCTGCCAGACTAGACAATAAGTACAGCTTTTGAAAGTGCAATGAATGAATTACCAAATATATAAAATGCAAAAAGTGGAGATTTTTTACAATTTGAATCTGAAATTCAGAAAATGAAAATTACCCAATGGAGCTAGCACTTTTTTGAAAGTTGCACGTCTGGAATAAGGCCAAGCTGTATACTCTATAACCCGTATTACACCCATCAATCATACTCCAAAATAAAGGTTTTTTAAGCAATTTTTAAGATATATAAGCTCTTTTTCCAAACTAGTCAGGAAACACTGGGGATTTTTTTTCTTTAAAATTTTAACCCTATGCAAAATATGAAATTGTAGAGCGTCACCATTACGGTGTATTCAGACATTTGTTTCATAATCGCAATTCAGGTGAAAACGACAAAAAACATCAAGAGGTTAATGAGTTAAACACAAGTCGACAAGTTATATTATATTTAGCCCTGATGACCACAAGACAGTTAAAAAGGCATTATCTTAAGACCTGATGGCCACAAGACCGTCAAAAAGGCATTATCTTTAGCCCTAATAACCACAAGACAGTCAAAAAGGCATTATCTTAAGCCCTGATGGCAATGGGACCGTCAAAAAGGCATTATCTTAAGCCCTGATGACCACAAGACAGTCAAAAATGCATTATCTTAAGCCCTGATGACCACAAGACCGTCAAAAAGGCATTATCTTAAGCCCTGATGACCACAAGACAGTCAAAAAGGCATTATCTTAAGCCCTGATGACCACAAGACAGTCAAAAAGGCATTATCTTAAGCCCTGATGACCACAAGACAGTCAAAAAGGCATTATCTTAAGCCCTGATGACCACAATACAGTCAAAAAGGCATTACCTTAAGCCCTGATGAACACAAGACAGTCAAAAAGGCATTATCGTTAGCCCTGATGACCACAAGACAGTCAAAAAGGCATTATCTTAAGCCCTGATGACCTGATGACCACAAGACAGTCCAAAAGGCATTATCTTAAGCCCGGATGACCACAAGACTGTCAAGAAGGCATTATCTTAAGCCCTGATGGCAATGAGACCGTCAAAAAGGCATTATCTTAAGCCCTGAAGACCACAAGACAGTCAAAAAGGCATTATCTTAAGCCCTGATGACCACAAGACTGTCAAAAAGACATTATCTTAAGGCCTGATCACCACAAGACCGTCCGAAAGTCACTATCTTAAGCCCTGATGACCACAAGACAGTTAAAAAGGCATTAACTTAAGCCCTGATGGCCACAAGACAGTCAAAAAGGCATTATCTTAAGTCCTGATGACCACAAGACTGTCAAAAAGATATTATCTTAAGCCCTGATGACCACAAGACCGTCCAAAAGTCATTATCTTAAGCCCTGATGACCACAAGACATTCAAGAAGGCATTATCTTAAGCCTTGATGACCACAAGAATGTCAAAAAGCATTATCATAAGCCCTGATGACGACAAGACAGTCAAAAAGACATTAACGTAAGCTCTGATGGCCACAAGACAGTCAAAAAGGCATTATCTTAAGTGCTGATGGCCACAAGACAGTCAAAAATGCATTATCTTAAGCCCTGATGACCACAAGACAGTCAAAAAGGCATTATCTTAAGCCCTGATGGCCACAAGACAGTCAAAAAGGTATTATTTTAAGCCCTGATGGCCACAAGACAGTCCAAAAGGGATTATCTTAAGCCCTGATGGCAATGAGACCGTTAAAAAGGCATTATCTTAAGCCCTGATGACCACAAGACAGTCAAAAAGGCATTATCTTAAGCCCTGATGGCATTGAGACCGTCAAAAAGGCATTAACTTAAGCCCTGATGGCCACAAGACAGTCAAAAAGGCATTATCTTAAGCCCAGATGACCACAAGACAGTCAAAAAGGCATTATCTTTAGCCCTGATGACCACAAGACATTCAAAAAAGCATTATCTTAAGACCTGATGACCACAAGACAGTACAAAGGCATTTACCTAAGCCCTGATGACCACAAGACAGTCAAAAAGGCATTATCGTTAGCCCTGATGACCACAAGACCGTCAAAAAGGCATTATCTTAAGCCGTGATGACCACAAGACTGTCAAAAAGGCATTATCTTAAGCCCTGATGGCAATGAGACCGTCAAAAAGGCATAATCTTAAGCCCTGATGACCACACGACAGTCAAAAAGGCATTATCTTCAGCCCTGATGACCACAAGACTGTCCAAAAGACATTATCTTAAGCCCTGATGACCACAAGACCGTCAAAAAGGCATTATCTTAAGCCCTGATGACCACAAGACCGTCAAAAAGGCATTATCTTAAGCCTTGATGACCACAAGAATGTCAAAAAGCATTATCGTAAGCCCTGATGACCACAAGACAGTCGAAAAGGCATTAACTTAAGCCCTGATGGCCACAAGACAGTCAAAAAGGCATTATCCTAAGCCTTGATGGTCACAAGACAGTCAAAATGCATTATCTCAAGCCCTGATGACCACAAGACAGTCACAAAGGCACTATTTTAAGCCCTGATCACCACAAGACTGTCCAAAAGGCATTATCTTAAGCCCTGATGGCCACAAGACAGTCAAAAAGGCATTATCTTAAGCCCTGATGGCAATGAGACCGTCAAAAAGGCATTATCTTAAGCCCTGATGACCACAAGACAGTCAAAAAGTCATTATCTTAAGCCCTGATGACCACAAGGCAGTCAAAAAGGCATTATCTTAAGCCCTGATGACCACAAGACAGTCAAAAAGGCATTATCTTAAGCCCTGATGAGCATAAGACAGTCAAAAAGGCATCATCTTAAGCCCTGATGACCACAAGACATTCAAAAAAGCATTATCTTAAGCCATGATGACCACAAGACAGTCAAAAAGACATTATCTTAAGCCCTGATGGCCACAAGACAGTCAAAAATGCATTATCTTAAGCCCTGATGACCAAAAGACTGTCAAAAAGGCATTATCTTAAGCCCTGATGACCACAAGACTGTCAAAAAGGCATTATCTTAAGCCCTGATGACCACAAGACAGTCAAAAAGGCATTAATAGCAAGCAAGCAGCACATGCGCAGTCTACCATCACATAATGCACTGACTAACATGGATACATGTGCACACGAAAAATTTGGGCCCTCTCCCCTTCCTCCCACATTTTTCCTCTAATAGCTGACCACTACATGTTTTGCATCTTCACCCCCACCTCCATGCTGCCTACTTGCCATGATCTATGCAGTTTGTTGCATTAATCGGAAAAATAAACTATCTATCTATCTATCTATCTATCTATCTATCTATCTATCTATCTATCTATCTATCTATCTATCTATCTATCTATCTATCTATCGATCGATCGATCTGTCTGTCTGTCTGTCTGTGTGTGTGTGCCAACACATTACTCGTGAGCAGATCATTGTCTATGGTGCTTGAAGTAAGGTATTACTGTAATTATTGGGGAAAAAATGATGGTTGTGAAGCAATAGTTGCCTATATGTGAAAATGAAATTTCGTATTTCTGGTGCAAACATAGCTTGATGAAACATGTAAGTTATTTCAAAGAAAACTACGACATGGTATTAAGATTACAAATATATCAAATAAGATAACATGTTTCTATGCCAGTCGACCCTATGAACTGAAACTAGGATTGTTACAGTAACATTGCGAATTTATTGTATATAAGTAGAACGGTGTTGTTATTGTTCCTGTTGTTTTGTTGTTTTTTTTTATAAAAGAAATCTTTAGATAGATAAAATGTTGGAGAGGTTTTATTTTGAAAATTTTTATTTCTAATTATATTTTTTTGGCATATACAACCGTGACCAAAATAAGGTTAGGATTGGGAAATAACATGTCTGTATAATCATGTAAGTAAACTAGTACGTTAAAAGTCGATAGTGTACGTGGCAGCCGTTTAACTGTATATTTGTCAGTAAATGTCACAATTAAAAATTCATCCTTCGAAATGGTCGTTGTAAAATTTATCATGTGACGCGTTCGTTGTAAATGTTCATCGTGTGAAATTGTTCGTTATAAAAGTTCATCCTGTGAAACGGTCGTTGTAAAAGTTTATCATATGAAACGTTCGTTGTAAAAGTTCATCGTGTGAAACGTTCGTTAAAAAAGTTCATCCTGTAAAGCGTTTGTTGTAAAAGTTTTTCACGTGAAGCGTTCGTTGTAAAAGTTCTTCACGTGAAGCGTTTGTTGTAAAAGTTTATCCTGTGATGCTTTCGTTATGAAAGTTCATCACGTGAAGCGTTCGTTGAAAAAGTTCATCGAGTGAAACGTTTGTTGTATTTAAGTGCCTGAATTTTCCATGCAAGGCATTTAATCCATAAACATAAATGCTGTAATTGCATCCAACAATACATTAGCAACCTTATCAGGCACTAATATGTGGCATTGGCTCGTTTTGTTTCACATCTTTATCACTTGCACTGTCGACAAAGAGCAACTGTTGCTAGATATTCATTGCAAAGACTTCAATCTGGCTAATTCTTTTAATTTATACATTTTTGTCCCTCTTCATTAATTTACTTGTTTGCTTCTGCCAGATAGTTTCCTTAACTATGTAAGTAAGCCAAAAATACAATTTCAGTAAATGCTTTAATTATAGAGTTGTTAATTTTGAAATAAACTCCGTTCTATCCAATTACTTGGGAACGTTAACATCAGTGACTACGGTAGCGAGGGGCGCATTACGATAACAAAGGCAGCGGAGACCTAACAGTGGTTTAGGCTCATTATCCCACACTTTTTTTTTTCATGAACTAGCTTTCTCCAAGAAGCCGTTAAAAATGACGCAAGGTGGGATCAGCGGAAGTGAGCCTCTGTGACCCAGCTGATTTTAGTAAAATTCTTCCTAAGTAAACTTTGTCGTCTGCAAGCTGTTGGATAGGGACAGGTAGAGGACAGCTCGAAGCGTGCTGCAGTTTTATCAATTCGTTCAGGTGCCTGTTATGTACAGAAAAATTTATTTCATCGGATCATTCTCACCTGGAATAGTGTCAAAGGTCATTACCATAAAATATTGTTTATGTGGATCGAATCAATTTTCGCCCAGCGTTTCTTTCTGGATTACAGGTTTGCATTTACAGAGATAGCGGTGCTTCAAAGTGGTAAATGTTGACTAGCTTTGAAAAGAGAAGAAACGGTAATTATTTTGAGAAAACAGTGCCAGTGGTCGTCATTACAGTGTACAGATCGCTAACAGACTCTGATCTTTAGCAGTCCACCAGGTCATTTTATCTCACAAAGATAGAATAAGACGTTATAGCACAGTAAATCGAATTTAAAGACAAAAATATTTATCTTGAAGAAATTTGCGTTCAAATTGTTTTGCGAATCAAGGACCAAAAATGATGGATATTTTAACGTTTGAAAAATTATAATTAGAATGGTGTCTTCTAGCTTCGTTTACATGATACACCTTAAATATGGCATCAGGAGAATATCATTGAACAAGTCAACACTGCATTTGTGTTTGCTGATATGATATCAGTACAAAGTCACTTTGTGTCACCTACTGGAGTTTCGCTTAACCACATGATAGTATTTGGGATAAAATAAACATGTCACATATAATTTCGTATTTCAAATTTATTGAAAAATTTATTTTATTCTTAGGATTATCCACACACCATCTGATGTTAAAATAACAATTTGTGTATTTTCATTTGACATCATGTGATTAGGGTTTGAAGACGTAAACTCAGTAATAGTGTACATAAACCTGTATGTTAAGTCAATCTTATATTTATCTTTCAATTTAGGCCCCGTATAAGTCAGGAAGATATTGGTTTTGGTGAACGGAAGGTTTCCTTTCCGGAGAAGACTAGAAGTAAGACTACAAATATTTTAAATGGATACATGAATACAGAAGCAGACTATATTCAAGTGATCTACTCCCTGTTTTTATAATTTTCACCGATGGCATTGATTCTGGTGAGTATATTTTCACTTATTAATCTTAAGGATAAGATTTTTCATAATTTATGCATTGCAAGCCACCTTTGAATTTTAAATGCAAATATGAAGTGATAAAAGCAATTGAGAAAGAAGTTTCCTGCTGACATGAGCATACCAAAGAGGTCAAGACGGTTTATGTTTTGAACCAAGACTGTGACTTTTAATTAGTCCATTTGTTTGCCGGAACACAAGGGAAGCGTTTTGAGCCCGAGGATTCGAAAGTTAAAATCTAGCAGAACTCAGCAAAGTTCACACACATCTAAAATGTGTATAATCAGGGCTGGATCAGGTCAAGTGATGGAGAGAGGAGGTTTTCCATAATTTCAAAAGGATTCTGACATTCCTCGAAAGGGCACCAAGCAAAAGTCTATTTACTCAGACTGCATGATACCCCCAAAAAGTGCGCTAGAACAAAACGATGGTTGAATTGGTTAATGGTTATAAGTGCTTTCGTGCGTGCGCGCTCGCGTGTGTGTGTGTGTGCATGTGTATGTGTACTTTTTTAAACCAGGATTAGGGTGTGGAAACCCCGCACCCCACCCTTTTCCCCGAATGTGTGTGTGTGTGTGTGTGTGTGTCCTGTAATAGTTTGTGAAGGGATGTTTGATATAGCATTCATCATTTTAATCATCAGTAAAAAACAATTTTTGGGAACTTGAAGACTTGCATACCAACAATATATATTTCCATCATAGACATATTTAATTACAATTGGAGTAGTTGAATGTGATTGATACCCCAAGGTAAACCCCATTTTGTAGCATTTATTGTTTAAGAGTTGGCATTAGAAATATATACGTTTCTGACGGTCATGCTAATTGTTTGGTCCTTTGCCTATTTTTGTCTTCGGTTTAATTACATGTATTATATTGCAATGAAATAATGCCAAAACATCATTATATCTGTAATTATTAATTTAAGCTAGGCACGAACAAATAGAATGTGGAACGAATCATGTTTAAATGTTTTATGCGAGTCACATGAGAGTACTTTTAACATTTTAATGTTCATTTGTTGGTCACGAGTTCACTATTAACACATCTCTCTCTCTCTCTCTCTCTCTCTCTCTCTCTCTCACACACACACACACACACACACACACACACAAACACGCGCGCGTGTACACACACAGAGCGCAAAAATAAATATGCCAACTAAAATGAAGAGAAAATGTACTTAAATGTCAACAAAAAAGGAAAGATTTCAAGAAATATCGATTGAAGCTATCTGATTATATTTGTAAGAAGGTCGACTTGTTTAGGCAACCGTTATGGAAACCATGCGGTTAGAGCGTCCACCTCAGATGCGGGAGTTCGTTGGTTCGATCCCCGGCCGAGTCATACCAAAGACTTACAGAAAGGGTGCTAACAGCTACCTCGTTGGCGCTCAGCATTAAGAGGCTAGTGTTATGACTGGTCGACCTGGTGTCAGGATAATGTGACTGGGTGGGAAATTATGCTACATGCCCCAGTGCTAGACGTCGCTATAAACTGCCACACTGCAGACATCGTAGCGATATGTATGAAAAATTGTTAGAGCTGCGTTCAAAATCCAAAATACACGTACACACAAATTCACACAGAGACTTATTCAAGCATCTTAATTTCCAAGGCGTGCAAACATCACAACACCCCTGCCCCCCCAATGTACGAACCTCGATGTCATTTTGTATCCAGGTGTTTTTCATTTTCAGTGCGTCTAACTAGAAAAAAAAGCAAGTTGTACTTGACAGAAAAATCTAAACTCTTATGGTTAAATTAGACCGGATGTGTTCATTCGAAACGGACACGAAAGATAATATGGTGTAACTTGTTTGTTAACAATATATATATTTCAATATATACACACACACATGTACCTCTGCTATTACCAGAAAAAGGCATACTTAGACAAATATTGTTTTCAAATAGTTACATTATGGATGTTATAGTCATTACCGTCAAAATAGTCAACTAACGTAAATATCGTGCATTGTGATTTTGCACTGAAAGAGGCATGTAACCTCTTTTCAGGAACCATTCCTAATTTGATTCACTTATAGAAACGAGTCAGTCAAGATAAGTTTTCAGTGACTAGTACATAATTCAGGTAGGTTCCAAAGTCGATTGTCGGGATATAATTATGCCCCAGATTAATTATATCTTTGCAACTTTTGAGTGAGCATGGGTAAATATATATATATATATATATATATATATATATATATATATATATATATATATATATATATATATATATATATATATATATATAATACCTCTTCCACGTAACATCTAAAAAGGTTTGAAACATGCGGTTTTTTATATAATATAGCATGCAAGCAATTTTGCAAACTTTTGCCTCCCAAAAAGTATATTATCGTTTCCATATTTGCTTCGTTGAAATAGACCACACCATGGCTATCTGTTAATTCGATTACTTTAGAACTCACGATGGCCATCTGTTATATCGATTAGATTTATCTTGTTTCCTGGTGAATGTCTATTACAAATGCTACACTGTTCGAATGTTTAATATGTCATTTTGGAAATGCAAAACATGTCATTTTGGAACACAAGTTATGAAAATTAGCCTTAGCCACACAGAGCGACTTCGAATTTTGCTTCAAACCATGCAGTTTAGATGGAGTAATCCTAATGCCTGTTTACAAATTGTACAACCAGGCTGTCATTTGTAATTTTGATTCAGAAAAAGAAACTTTCAATCTCACGACGAGCGCCAGAGGTCTTTGGGTGCCAAAAACTCCTCTGGGCTATCATTGTCACCCCGGGCTTCATTTACCCCTAAAAAGCCACTGCAGAAAGCTTCTGTGATTACCGGTGGATCTTTATTATTAATATCTTCATGTTACTATATCGCAATAAAGTTGTAACCGTGCCGGAAACGTATCAAATAAGAATACGAAGCTAAAGGTGTTAAGTAACTGTCTGCCATCAATACAACGCAGAGAACACATTAACACATATTAGGGTATTCTTATATATTTGAGGGATTGTTCATAGAAACGATCACCTTTTTTCTATAAATGTTTTTGCCGACAAATGTATTCTATGTTACATGCGTTTTGCAACCATTATGACCACCAACACCAGTCACTGTACTTTTTCGGATGTATTTTTATAAATCATTTTATATTTATTTAATTATGGTGTAATTTTATTGCAATAGTTGTTGTTGTTGTTGTTGTTGTTGGGCTTAACGCCATTTTTCAGCACACGATAGGCTATTCATGGCGGCCAGTATTAATGGTGGAGGAAGAAACCGGGAAATCACCGGAAAGAACCACCGACCCACGAGAAGCTACTGGCAAGCTTTCTCACATATCCACATTCGCCGAATCATAGACTCGAACCCACGCAGATAGAGGTGAGATGGCAGTGATCCGTAACGGACAGCGCTTTAGACCACTCGGCCACTCGGGGCCTCCCATTGCAATAGTAATATGTTGTTTGCCGATACACCATATATTCCTACTTCAGACTATCACGCGGTGGGTGCGTCCATAATAGTTGAATCCATACAAAACATTTTCGGTCACAATAAAGACGTCGATGATTCTGTATTATGTGCATTTTCTGGAGTCTATCACTTTTCTTTTCACGAAATTTTATTTCTAAATCCTAAATTCTAAACACTCGTCCAGATGTTGACAGACATGCGAGAGAGACATCGTTTGCTAAGTTGATTTGATCGGACCACAGCTATATCTAATCAACCTTCATATAGAGGGGAGAAATCAGACCCGAATGATACCTTCCGAAATCATAAGGCTAATTTAGTATTCGCCTGGAAGAATTGCAGATCAGTAGGGTTTACTCCGAGAAATAAGCCGCTCGTAATCCGGCGACAAAATTTAAAAGTAGATTCTGAGGAAATACAAAGCTTCGAAAAAGAAGCTTTTCGGGGGGAGGGGCGTGGAAATTTCGGCTCCATTGGGTCCCAAGTCTTCAAGAGAGCTGGAGACGGAATTGTGATTGAAGCCGAGTCAGTCGAAGTCGACAAGAGTGTAGTCGTGGGAAAGAAAGTGGAAGAGGATAAGGAGTCTAGGGAAAGTCGAGGAGGAGGAGAAGGAATTTGGAGAATAGTCTGGGAGTAAGAGGAGAAAGAATTGGAAGAAATAAGACAGAGAAAGGATACAATAGATGAGTAGAAATACAAGGACAGGTGGAAATCAGTCTCACACTGCTAATCAAGCGATGCAATATGCTTATCAAAGGGTCTAACGGAGGGGTGTACTTTGAAATTTGAGTCATTTGATTATTGAATTGTTATTAACTTGTTATTCATTGAATTTCAGCTTTATTGTATACTTAACCATCTAACCGTTGGCATTGCTGAGTGGGGGCTCAGAGCTTTAGATAAACAAAGTTGAGCCTGGGTGGACTTCTATAATAGTTACATAAAATATTGGGAGCACCCCACTCAACCATATAGTTCGTTACACGCTCGTTCGAGTTGTTTTTTTTTGAGGATATGAATCATGCAAACACATTAGAATTTAGAATGTGTATATCTGTGAGCCTTTTCGATTATTTTTATTCTTCCATTCACGCGAATGGTTTCCATTAAGTTTAGAAAAAAGGAATCATATCCTATAACTGATCTAAAGTTTGGCTATATTCTTGTTTAAAATCCTAAATATTGTCATTAAAACGTCAAACCTAATCAGGTCCTACTTCATTAAGCAATCCTAAAGTATTATTAGACTGAAACAGTACAGTGCTTCTTACTAACATACTGAGGGGCTCGGAGTGGCCTAGTGGTCTAAAGCGCTGACCGTTACGGATCACTGCCATCTAACCTCTGTCTGTGTGAGTTTGAGTCCAGACTCGGCTAACGTGGGTAAGTGAGAAAGCATGCCAGTAGCTTCTGGTGGGTCGGTGGTTCTTCCCAGGGTTTTCCAGAGTTCTTATTCCACCATTAATATTGGCCACCATGTATAACCTATCTTGTGCTGAAAATGGCGTTAGACTCTACAACAACAATAACAACAACAACTAACAAACTTAAACAACACAATAGCTCGACCTATGTGACAGAAGCAGTACAATAGCTATCTAGTTTTATCAGACTGAAACAGTACAGTAGTTCTTACTGACAAACTGAAACAAATCAATAGCTCGTACTATGTGACTGAAACAATACAATATCTAGTTTTGTTAGACTTAAACAGTACAATAATTCGTTCTAACAGACTGAAACAGTACAATATCTAGTTCTGTCATACTGAAACAGTACATTAGCTCGTTTTAACAGACTGAAACAGCACAATTGCTCGTTTTAACAGACTGAAACAGTACAGTAGCTCGTTTTAACAGACTGAAACAGTACAGTAGCTCGTTTTACCAGAAAGAAATAGTAAAATGCTTGTATTAACATACTGAAACAGTACAAATAGCTCGTACAAATTATTGAACAGTACAATAACTTGTTTTAAATGACTGAAATTGTATAATAGCTCGTTCTGTCAGACCGAATGCCAGTTTGTAAAATACAAATATCAGATAAGTGTATTTATTCAAGCATACAAACTTTACGCTCACATAAATGTTAACTTTTTATATGATATCATTATTCAGACTTTGTGCTACCAGATGAAAAGTTTCTTCTCAGGACTGATATTTTTTAAAAAAAATTATGTAATGATTTTGTTCAGTTTATATTTTCCATATATATCCGTGTAGGTATGTTTATACTGCCAACAACGCCAGCTTGAGTGGAAATAATAAATGCATGAGCAAGTTGTCCACAGAATCTGGCGTTTCTACTGCGTCCTTACACCTCTTAGTAAAAGTCCAGACAATTAATTTTAAAGTAAAACTTTAACAATGTTTTCCATAATGCTTAAGTAGGCGAGTGAGGCAAGATTGGTACCAACGGACAAGACATGCGCGACAGGTAAGACAGAAGACAGGTAAGGCAATGAATACAGGCAAGACAAACAAAACAGGTATGGCAGGTAAGATAGGTAAGACGGAGAAGACAGGTAAGAGCAAGACAACTAAGGCGGACAAGATAGGCGAGACAGGTAAGAGAGAAGACAGAAACGACATGTGAGGCAGGCAGGGTACACATGTAAGACAGTTAAGACAGAGGACGGAGAAAACAGACAAGTCAGGTAAGGCAGATAAGACCTGATCTCCTCTCATATCAACGCATCATTGTAGACCTTTAGTAATATTACCCTTAATTGTCAACTGAATATACCAAATTATGTCGAAATATATTTGACTTCAAAAAACTTAACAGAACATATTAAGTTTATTTACTAAAAATGACTCAAACTTTCTGCGACTAGATTAAAACAAACACTGCTAGCATATAAATTGTAGATTGACGGTAATATTATCCTCAAGCTTTAGCTGAATGCAGCCTCTGATGTTTAGAAAATATATGACTTTTGTTCACATGTCTGGGTTTCAGTATTTCTTAGGACCCTTCTCCTGGGGTCATCTAATATTCCCACTTTTTTGCGTCAGTTATCGTCGTACAAAATTCAACAGAACTAGCTATGGTTATTTTGCAATATAAGACAAACTTACAGTCCTATTAACGTGAATTCGTGTCTTTTATAGCGACTACTCGCTTCCTACTTTAATATAATTAACCTTCTTAGATAAACCATAATACCTGGCTGTGGTTTTTATATTATCAGTTTAACTCTGCCTGTCGATGCACGTACATCCTTGATTCTCGGTTGAAAAGAATTCTTAACTTAAGTACAGAACTAATTAATTGACGTCATCCCTTGTCCCAACTATGTTACTTTGCTAATTAGAGATTCATTGACATACATTTACAAAATACATAAAAATAAATTCTCAGCATACATTATACAAGGCATGAAATTCTTATGATACTTGATCTTTATTACATACAAAACGACTAATTCATTCATATAATACATGAGTCATATAACATTAGAAACAACAATGCATGAAAACAATTTATAACTCAATGAAAACTGTTGTATGAATTTAAAATGAATATTTTTTTCCAATAATTACAAACTTGCACTAATAAAAATATCTTGTATATAACTGAGACTAACCTTGTGCTTTATATTATTTAATTTGCACATAACACACGTGACGGATTACAGTGTGTTGTATTTTGCTGTATACTGTATACTGGTCTTATATATAAAACTTCTAAATCAGAAGACGTAGATAAATTAATCATTACATGATTAACCTGACCAGGCATGGACATGGTATATTTGTCAACCAGTTTTCACAAACGTGTTACCTGTCTTTAGTGTAGCGTTCTGCTTGTTACATACGTTTTTATTTTAATTAGACCTTTTAAATTTTAAACTCTTACCATATTTCGAAACGTTCATTTTTTAATTCAGTTATTTGTCCATTTACTAATCAATAAGATTTTCCCCTCCTTTTGTTGACATGTATGCTCCGTAGGACCATTCGTGCTTGCAAGCAACTGACAGTTTTGCGCTGCAAGGGTGGTGTGAAAATCGCGATGAGTGATAAATGATGATAAAAATTGATAGTAAATCTGCTGACGTTGCTGATTAAACTTTCAAGAAAGAGAGCTTTCATCATTAAAGTTCCACTCAGTGTTGTTTTTCTTTCGACAAATGAATATTATTATTCCTACATTTAATGTCTTTGCCAGATTATTTCTTATTTTCCTAATCCCAATATTTGTGAATCGGGAAAAACAGTTAATTATTCCCGTGACGCTGTTCTACATCATTCGTTTATTGTCAACAAAGCGAAAATAATTTTTATCAAATCACCTAGCTTTCGGTCAGCTGGGCAACGCGATAATCCGCGTTACTTTTTATTATTGGCGTTATTGCAGCGTTAATGCAGCTGGTCAGTTCTATTATTGGCTGGTACTATTGTTGCATTCATTTCATCAAATGACCATCTACCTTTAATTTTCACCAAGCATAGCAAATGAAAAAGAAAATCTCCGTCGACGATCTCATTCATAACTCTTAACTGGCATCCGCTATGTTAAAATTCTTTCACCCTATACTGTAAGTGTTACGTAAACTGTTAAATTGATATAATGGTACGATATACCAATACCATTTCGAAGATATCTTGCAGCATACAGATTAGGGGCATATTACGTCTAGTCTTTAAATTTAAGTAACAAGACAGGTAAACCCAACAATCATTTTCCAAAATATAAATTTATTCAAATAAACTATATCATCAATTAAAGTGTAAGAATTGAAAACAACTTAACGTGTACGAATTCCTAGAATATCCTAAATTGTACCACCTATTTCTCACTAATCCAGAAACTGTCTAAAATGAAGGTTATAATGTGTTTATTTGCTAATGCGCTAGCACCACTTAAGAATCACAGTTGTAAATCCAAATATCTTTACTTCAAGGTAATCATGTGAAAGTAGACTATAACTGATGTCCTTGAAAGTTTAACATAATCCGATATTTTTTAAATATTCAGGTCGATGAATAAACCCACATAATCCAATAGATACTGACTGTTTAAATTACATATTTTCCCACACTGCTATTCCAGATAGCAATTATAAATAACCATCTCACTTAAAAGCTGGCCTAACTGACGCAATTATTTAAATAACAGTTTTGAAGGTCACTTTCTAGCAACTTTTGTATAAATATTTACAACATTAAACTCGGTTTATCTAAGTGCAGACATTTGTAATGAGTGCAAACATAATTGATATCACTTGTAATTGTAAGACCGATGGGAATTGATTTTTAAAGTACAAAAATTTAGTGTTTTGCATTTATGTGATCCACTTTATCCATTGTTTACCTATGACTGTGTATGTGTTTTAGACAAACGATTTAGTCCCAGTTTCACCAACATCTCATGTGATTCTTAAGTTTGCACATAGGATATTTAAATGGTTAAATTTCAAGACGTCTGATTTGCTAAATTTTACAATGTTTGATTATCTAACTTCATGATGTTTGTTTGACTAAACTTCAAAACATGTAGCTAAGTTTCAAGACGTTTGATTGGTTAAACTTATATTTGACTTTATTTTTTTAAATCAGATTTTTAGATTCTAAAAGTAAATTTAAATTAGAACTCAAGGTCCGTAGGTAAAGTCCAGTCATATTCTGAGTCGACATGATGGTTTCATATTTGCAAAATCTAGATCTGAATTGTACGTGTAATCTACATTTGATGATTTGAGATCAATAATAATTAACTGGTCACTGATAAGTCATGAGCGTGATATATAAGTATGCAAGTTGCAGTAAAAAGTCGATGCTCCAACTTTCCATTATAATGTTGTTCGGACAGAGAATAATTTTTCTTTTATTGGTAAACGATGCAACCCCCCCTTCGCCAAACAGGACTAGAAATGTTTCCTGTGAATATATTAATGTATTGCCCATTTATCTTCAAGTAATCATTTCATCTGGGTCCATTTTTTCTATCTTTTAGTGGAGATATTATTACTGGTAAGTGTATTTTCACTTATTTTCCTTGTAAGAAAAAACCTTTGATATAGTTGTTTGTTACTTAGCTGATACCGGAATTTCAAAATGTTTGCACACACACACACACACACACACACACACACACACACACACACACACACACACACACACACACACACACACACACTCTCTCTCTCTCTCTCTCTCTCTCTCTCTCTCTCTCTCTCTCTCTCTCTCTCTCTCTCTCTCTCTCTCTCTCTCTCTCGTAATCACGAGGATATAGGGTTGAAGTTGATAAATGTGATTTCGATTTTACGACAAATGGTTGATAACAAATCTTAAAAAAAAATTACCTGAACCTTTTTTCGGTAATGAACAGAGACGCTACGATCCAGCCACGTTTTAATGCAAGGTACGATCGCATAATATTATTTAATGTAACGAATGTCGTTCACCATTGAAGTTAAGAGGTCATTATCAAATGCAACATAAATTCAAGAAGTATTTATCCCATTTGATATCGAAGACCACGGGTGTATTAAGTTGCAATGCAAATAGTCCATTGTGGTTGACACATTGCAATTATGTCTGTTTTTTGTGTATATATGATTATAACAGAGTTGTAATAAAACACTTTGAAATCTCGTCTGTTATAACGCTTGTTTTGTTCGTCTCCTATTTTTAATTATACGTAATTGCATTTCTTATGCTTTCCTTGGGAGAATTAATGTCGAATTTCACAATTTATGCGACCGGTGCTTCTGTTAAGACTCAACGGTCAAGGCTGGCAGTTATAGACCATTAACAATTTTTATATTATTCACTGGTTAAAATATTTTGTCTTTTGATTACCAACCCGTTGGTCCTAATCATATCCTTTTATCTTTGCACATTGAAAAGAAATTTATATTTTGTATCAATAAAATGAGCATGACTTGATCATTGCAAGGTAACCATCAAAAAACGCGAACTACAGATATTACTGATGAATGGCATTTCGTAAAGGATCAACAGGTAAATTTTATTTTTATTTTAGTGCATTAAATGATGTTACAAGTCTCCCCATCAATAAGCCACAGTTGTGGGAGTCATATTGGCCGGCTGTTAGGGGTACGATAACCAAACAGGAATTAAACTAATTTTTCTATAATGGATACAGATGTCATCATTCTAGAATTAGTAAAAGTACAAAAGATTCTTGGATCTTCGCCATGTGCTTATTTTAATATAGAATGAAATTACAGAAATGAAACAAAGCGATTATTTCAGCATTACATTTTATACTCATAAATGCGATGGTCGTAATCAAAACATGGTGTCGTACAAGTCTCCGTGTTAACAATGTTTCCCTTGAGAAGCTTGATATCTTCCAGTGTGTATGATTAGGGCAAATCACGGGATACAAGAGTTGGGTAAATTCTGTATTACGTTACTTATAACCACCCCCATCCTCCTTACTAGATTCAGCACCTGGAGTCATTAGTTATAAGTGTGACATTCATTTCTGCTTATAATCAGTTTTATCTTTTAGGTGAGATGATTACGGGCACCCCCTTTCGCAAAAACGATTTGTAATTTCTTCAATATCATAAAACGAAAGAAATAGGACTGTCTGAAAAATATACATAGCTGTAAACGACAAGACAAATAACTGGTAACATAAAAGGGAAACACAATTTTCAATAAGATTCCCCGTGCTGTAATATTTTATCGAGTATTAAGTGGTCAGTCTTTGAGCGTACACATTTTCAGTAAGCATTACCCCTTTCAGTAAGACTGTATTGAGTGTTATGGGTACATCCTTTGAGCGTACACATTTTCAGTGACCATTACCCCTTTCAGTAAGATGATATTGAGTGTAATGGGTACAATCTTTAAGCGTACACATTTTCAGTGAGCATTACCCCTTTCAGTAAGATGATATTAAGTGTTATGGGTACAATCTTTAAGCGTACACATTTTCAGTAATCATTACTACTACAGGACGATTAAATAGTGTTTTGCGTACAATCATTGAGCGCAAGATAATACTTGTATTAAATATTCCAATTGACAGTAATGACAAGTAATCATCTTATAAATACTTTACTTTGATCCTATACAAACTATTTAAAGCACTTTCAGAAACTGATATTTTTATATTTAAGGTAAAGAGAAAATTATGTATGCGATACAAATTAAGATCTAGGATATTTTACAGAAATTGTGTGGCTATGTTTCTTAATCAATATTAGCTTCGAAATACTTAGCTCGTCATTTTCCCAGACAAAAGGTTCCATTGAAATGCAGTATTCAACGAGTTCTAAAGCTAAACATTATATTTTACAGTCGTTTGACGTTTTTTTTATAATGTCTGCTTAGTCCTTTAGTGGCATTATCTCTATGCTTAACATTATTTGAATTGCTTACGCAAATGAAAGTCAGTTTTCTATTTTTACTCGCCCAAATAACTAAACAAGAATCAACACATTGAATTTTACAACTAATTACCCGCCAAAAGTTTGTATACACATGTCATGGTGGAAACCTGGAGCTACATTCTTCCTCCACTAATTGTACTGACTACCACATATAGCCTATCATGTGCTGAAAAATGGCGTTAGACCTACAAAATCAAACTTGCAAGCGTTCAATATACTAAAATAAAAACAGCATGAACTGCTTTGTAGTAAATGTTTAACACAATAGTCCTACGTTTCTTTTCCATGACATGTGCTTTAAATCGATTTATTTAAAACTCGAAGGTCGTGGGATCGTTACTCAACTTTCGAATCATATCCTACCGATCCCAACAAGTCCATCGTTATTGCATACCACTAGACTTTTACAATATTAGCGTCACCGCACAGCCATTGAAACTAGAACAGACCTACCGAAAGAAAGGGAATAGCTCTGAAATACGATCAATTAACACAGTTGGAGAAGTAGACGTGATAATCTCATCAGCCTCGATTGCCTACATGCTGATGAACTTCGCTGAACATAATACTCCTATTCTAAGGAAGGAAGAGTTCGCACAAGCATTTCCTTTTGATGAAAGCATGTTACAGTAACAGTAAGAACGAACTTGTGAGAACCAGCAGCAAACTGCGACCTTTAGTGAATGATTATTAGAACGAAATTGCCCAACCAAAATAGCCAATAATAGTGTCGGAAATAGTTATACCGTCTCTACATTTACCGGTGAGGTTTGGTTCTTTTCAATTGACGATTGCAGTAAGGCGATATGGCCATGTCTCATCAGTTACGGAGTCATAGTTAATACAACGCCAGAATTATAGTAAACAGATCAAAAGTACAATACAAAAAATAATTAAAACAAACTTCATACACATGGTCTAAAGAGAATTATCTGCGTAATATGCAAATATATACATATTGATGTTTTACGTTTGATCAAACAAGTTTGAAATTGCGCATTCTAATCATCAGCCTTTACAAAAACTGGCTTGGTATTCTGGCGCACAGTGCTTCAACTGTAAGACAAAATATTACCTAAAATGTTTGTTCAAACAAAGGTGCTCGACGCGGGCTTGATGTTAAAAAAAACAATAATCTGAAGGAAAAAAAGTCATACAGAGTGATAAAAATACCTAAAGATTACCCACATGACCCGTTGTGACATTGGACCCTTTCTATCATGCTATATACTCTTATATAGTGACAGAGAGGGTCTAATGTCAGAACGGATCATGGGGTAATCTGGGGTATTTTTGTCATTCTGTATGACATTTTTCCTTCAAATTATTGGGGTTTTTTTTTCTTAACATCAAGCTCGCGTCGATCACCTGTGGGTTCGGACCTCTCTATTGGCTGCCCAGTGGTTAAGTTATTTTATAGGTGACCATAGTAGTGTAATATCGATTCCCACCGTCGGATTGGCTTCCGTAGCTTGTCCATGGGCAGGACAATTTACACTAATGGCCTTGGCACAATTTGACGTTCTTAAATATTACTGTCATAATACACCAAGTTAAACCAATTTCATAGTTTCCAGAATGAAGATCTTTCATTGGTTCTTCGGAAACACTGTAACTGTTGGCATCGTTTCTTAGGCTTGAAGTACAAATCACTTTCTAATGTATGCTCATAACGTTGACAAATATTTCCATCGCAAAGCTTTCAACACAAAAGTCTTCAAAGCAGCTTTATTGATTCCATGCAGAAAATGTGATTCTAGAAAAGCGAAGGAGCCAAATGATAGCATGAATGAGCGATGGATGGATGGATGGATGGTTGAATGAATATGAATTATTATGAGAGATCCTGAAAATATGTAATCATGCTAGTTGGTCGCATTATGGTATGGTTTTAACAAAATGAGAGATCCCCTTTCTGATGCTTATACTACACAAGGACATCAATATTTTTATTTTAAAAAATCACGTTGTTCGTTTCTATTTTATCTTTTAAATAACCTTTCCAACAGTTTCATATAACCTTTCTATTATTTTCACTTTTTAGATACTTAAATTTTTTGTCAGGCAGAACCATGTATGTTTTCTATAATAATGGATGAAACTAAATAAATAAAACTGAGACAGTTTCAAAGAATGTGCCTCCACGTTGCTGATAGAGTATGATGCTAGTCATATTAAGAAGTAGGTAAGGGGTGAACATGTAATATTATAACACGAATACAGTCAATATTGAAGACGCAAGATTTCATCTCAAACACCGTCAATTTATATTGAATTAGGCTAGACAGGTTTGTTAGAATGTTTCAGAGAGGTTTTTAATCCCGGATGATGGATGGGCAGGAGTGCATTTTTCTCAGCAAGCATTTGCTACCGCGCTGTTCACAAATAGGTATCCTCGCCAGTAAAAGCGATATCGTACGCTCAATATCTCTTGTTTTATTATGAAACGTTTCCTGATTCAAAAACAGTCATTTTGTTTCATCTATTTGTTAATCTACTCAATCATATACACCATTTTTTTTTCTTCCTTTCCGTTCTTTGTCGTTGACTAACACGAATCGGCTACATCTTTCTAAGCAGTCTTTGATACGCCTATCGTCACACGCACTAGGTTTTTTGTATGCAAGTTAGCTCGTGACATCACCATTTGTCCAATCAATTGAGTACGACTAAAGTGTGACTACGGTAAGGAGGACTAATAACGTCAGAAGAGCTAACGATATTTGTGTTATCTATCATGTTTGCAGACCAACGTTCTTGGTGGAGTCATCGAAATGTTGTAAATGGCGTCAGTAATCTCAGGACTAAAAACCCCTTGCGGATTAAAGTCAAATCCAGGTGTATGTAAACCTAATAGTCTGTCACGTTCAAGATTAGGCAAGGTGCCGGACAGATCAAAGAGTGCCAGAATAATGTAACCAGAAAGGTTTTTATAATATATGCAATCCATACTTGAACCATGTTTGAATATAACTTTTCAAACACTGATTCTAAAGGTCGCTCTTTTTTTTCTTGAAGGACACATGTGTCAGAGAGCAATTCCTTGTTTGCAAAAAAGTTATTTGTTCTAAAATTTCACTTTTGTACACTTTCATGTTACATTAAAATGTTTATAAATAATATCTACTTATCAAGCTGAATCTGTGACGATGATGCACCATCTATTTTTCCGGCACTATTTCCTTGTGAGAAATGAAATATAAATAACTCATCATCTGCGTTCGTTTTGGATGGCATGTTCCATCCTCCTGATCGGCGTTTGTAAGCACGGACTTCATAAAAGCTTCGTTACTGCCTACAAATTCTGACCCCAGTGTGGGATTTACCTATCCCATACCAGTACACGTCCTGAACATTGGTTCTGATTCCAGGACATTATTTTTTTTTTCACATTTACCGATCAGATGAAGTATATATGCATGAGAAAAAGCACGTGTGTTAACAAGCTAGATACATTATTGACAAGAATGGCATAACATTCTAACTCACCTTAAGGCAACAACATTGCAAAGACAAATGTTTGCAAAACCCTGACGCACAGAAGGGATGGTAGCCAGATGATCGATGCACTAAAGGTGTATATTACCGGCGGCAAAAAGAACAATTAAAGGACGAACAAAGACAAGCAGAAATATGCAAATAGCTCTATTCTTTCCAACGTTTCAAACAAACATACTCTATTATAAAAATTGCATGCGGGCTGGATCCGGCAATTGACCATGTTTTAGCCGTTAATTTACATCTATATGGCAGAGATTTTAAAATCATATATCTTGCCCTCGCCCAGGAGGAAGTTTCACTTCACTGCACAACATCCTTGGTTGCAAAATCTGAGCTATACCGCCATCACATAATACGAAAATCATTAGGTGGCAGGGGCCAGTTTCGCATATTGGCCCCTGGCACATTTCTTAAGTTAAGGGTATGGTGTGGGTTTCTAAGCTCTTACTGTGTATTAATTAAAGAGATGGATATATTTGTGAACTAGGTATTGTTCTTGAAATTGATGTGACGCTTGACCACCTTATATCGTCGCTGCACAGTATATAGCTACTGAAATACCAATAGTTGGCTAGGAAGTAAAGCTAGCCACCCTTAGCAGTAGACACATGAGTACAGGGCAAGTACAATATCTCAAAAGTAGACAACGTTTTGCCAAAGTATCACCCCTGGAAAGATCTTGCGTTTGCACTGTGAGCACCACCTGCTGTCAAAAATGGCCTTCGGATGTAAAAAATGCATGTATACAATAGGAGCTGCGATGCATAAACATTTCATTCTAAGAACTTCCTTAGACTTGTCAGGTCACGTGTGATATGATTATGTTGTGCTTCATAATACCTATACCTAATACCTCTTTGACCTCACTAACTAGGAATATTTATATTAGGCAGGTTCATGCGACATTAAATTTGTACATAAAAAATGACCCCTTTCTTCTTAAGAAAAACTGTTTTACTGGTGCAGTGAACCATATCTGCTATTATTTTCTTGTTCTTTATGCATATGCAAGTAATTATTATTGCTATTAGCCTCATTATATTTTCTTCCTTTGTCCATTTTTGTCCAGTTTTTAAGTTATCTAGGCAAATGTGTACCCCCGTCCCTTTTTATCAGCATCACTAGAACAAGAATGACAGGTCCGGAAATTTTTGTGTAAGGTTAAAATTACTTTTAAAGTATATTATAAATGCAAATGTCTTGTGACATTTTTCTTACTTTGTACAATTTTATTAAAAGGTAATCAACTTACATTTGCATCCAGATTAGAAAAGTTATATAATTGATAACCATAGTCAGTCACCTGCTAGAACTGTAAAATCAGCATTCAGTCAACACTGTGAGGGAAATTTAGTATTTTCCTGAATATGACAGCAAAAAAAGACAGAAAACATCTTCCATTGCACATATTGCACACAATTGTAATTCTTTTTAAAAAGGCAGTCTTAGTACACATGATACACAATCCAAATCTTTTTGCCACAATGTGGTCTCTTTTCACAAAAGTTTTGGCATTATTATTTTTGGGTTATATGACTATGTTGTGTTCATAACACCTATCCAAAATTATGGACGTTTTTGACCTCACTCATGTGCTATTTTTTACGAATTTTTATAGTAGGCAGGTTCATGCAACGTTAAATATGTACCTAAAAATTTGCTCTGTCCCTTTAGCACTCCA
The DNA here is from genome assembly GCA_016746295.1 of Potamilus streckersoni. NCBI lineage: Eukaryota > Metazoa > Mollusca > Bivalvia > Unionida > Unionidae > Potamilus > Potamilus streckersoni. The sequence goes on from JAEAOA010001756.1 coordinate 348,008, forward strand.
TGGATACTCTTGTAATTTGTTTAATCTTTCATGGTGAGGTATTAATAGGCATTAATTGCTGTACGATCAAATTCATGAAACTTTCGTTGGGAATTGATTCCAACTGGGAGAAATTGGCCGAGAGCATGAAGTAAGCTGCATGTACAAATTCCACTGGTAGATTAAAGTAATCTTTTAGTATCATTGTTATTTATCTTAAATCCTACACGACACAGTGTATAGTCTCCTCAGCAGTTATAAACTCAGTTCTTAAGTTTTATTAAAGAAAGAAATACCTGATAATTTTTGTTAGTTTCGCGGTGTTTCTCATTCTTCGCTTTCTAATTATGATTTTTCTCAAATTACGACAGACTTCAAAGCTTCCGGGTATTAGGACAGTCGGCTTTTATTTTAAATCAACGTTTAATGTGCATCTCGTTATGAATTACTCGAGATACGTATGACGTCATCAGCGTGATGCGCTTATGAATCTACGTGTATCATAACGTTCTTGTTTTAAAATTTAGATAATTCAAATTTTATGAATTGACCGCGATTTCCACGTTTTGATTGGATGTAAACTGTCACGTGATATTGAGCTGGGAATTTTTAAACATCGATAAATTCTGCGGACTACTTTAAGTTTCCAGTTTCCATGTCATTTCATGTGGAGTTTTATCTATATCAACGTCTTACAGCATAATAATAATAATAATAATAATAATAATAATAATAATAATAATAATAATAATAATAATAATAATAATAATAATAATAATAATTATTATTATTATTATTATTATTATTATTATTATTATTATTATTATTATTATTATTATTATTATTATTATAATAAAAACAAGCCCCAACTACCTGCTCCTGTGATTTCCGATCAAAACTTTCTCCCCCCAGATTAAAATCCACTATTAAAAGTTTTAAAAAAATGTAATTGCACAGACCTTCCCGTACTCCAACACTTACCCCTTTTGCCAAAGAAGGCATATGGCAGGCTTTATAAGCCAATCTTCGTAAATAATTGCATGTCGCCTCGACATGTTCCAGAAGCTAATATTAAAGGTCATGGTCATATGTCAAGCAAGGGATATCACTTAAAATGGACACGATTTTGCTTTTGAAAGATTGAAATGCGTAGAAAGTAACAACGAATGCTATAGCAAAATGTGATATACGCAAGAGTATTATAGAAAATATGAATAGCCTGGTTTAAGCTGCTTCAAACATATGTGACATGGCTTCAACCATATGTGACATGATTTATGTTGGCGCTATCGATGTGATAGCGCCAACATAAATCATGTCACATATGCATACTCTTGAGAGGTGACGTCCTTAATTGTTTTGTCTTTGGAAGTAGCGAAATATAGTTGGCAAGAAGGTTTATTTTAGGTAATAAGTCATGATGGGTAGTAATTTGTGTTTAACACAAGGTGTTAAATATTGCTTTTGTAGTTGATTAAAGGATGGTTGACAAGTTATGTTTACAGCAATATGATTAAAATCACATCCCTACTGTCCCCGGTGAAAGTCTGACAGTGACCTCTAGGTGATGTTGTTCTCGTGACCTCTGGTCTCACCAATGGCAATACAGCTTTCAGAAATTTGAAAGTGAACCAGATCGATAGGTGCACACTGATTCTTCTCAACTTTACTGTTCAGTCTATCAATCTCGACTGCTAAAATTAGCGATTATGGTAATAATCCGATTTTAATCAGATTGTGATTAGAGCATAGTCATTCTGTATGGTTCACCTGCTATGAGCAAAATACTCCGTGTGAGATTTTCGTGACCGTAAAAATTCCCATCATGTTCATTTTCTAAAGCTTCGTGACCTTGAATAATTATTAAAGGCTCAATTTTACATAATTCAGACATAAAAATGCGTTAGGTCTGTCAAATTACAATTTGCTATCAAAGAACAGTGTTTTCATCTGGTAGTCAAATGTATCCGTTACAGCATAAGTTTTATACATTGAATAATTATTACATATATTTGGCGCCAACGCAGAAGCAGGGCTCTTCGAGAATTTTTGAATATGAGCAAAATTACGAAGGGAAAGGGCTACATAGCTTTGCTGTATTTTATTTTCATATAACCTACGCTTGATAAACGTTTGACTCTGTGGCTTCCCTTTATTACATGGTTCTTTGGAAAACTTGAAAAGGTGTATATTGAAGAAGACATTCCTATAAATTTTCATTCTCAGTGAGTTCAGAATTATCTTGTTTAAAAGGCTATTACACAAAGGTTACAACATAAATACTAGCACACCAAAAACCTGAACAAACACATAAATATTCAGTTAATTGAAAGTAGTTTCTTTTATTTACCATTTAGCAATTGGTAAAATCTACAGTGTTAAACAGCTTCTTCCACCGACCTTTTTGATGTCTCACAAGCGAGAATGATTTGTGTTATGTTTTTATTTAAACATATTTTATTTCCATAAATTTTGACGAATATATTCGGTCTACAAATTTTCACAAATTAAAACATTCAATTTGCCTATAATAGACAAGAAATGTACATGGATTGAGACACAAAATTACAATGGTTTCATAACATTATATGTAAACATTCACGATTCAGGAAATAGGTAGAAAGTCAGAGACAGTTAGACAGAGAGGAATTGATTTCTGAGGCCATAAGGAAATAAATTATGATTGTGGTAGACTTTCGACGAGAATGCATACATCAAAATGAATACAGAATACAATCAGTAGCTAAGCATTAAGAATATCAAGTCTTTTTTATCAGTATCATTATGAACATAGAGTATTTCTTTATCAGTAAGACAGAAATTAATTGAGTTGTGGAATTAAATTTGCAATACACCTCATTTGTATAAATCGTTTTATATATTTATATATTTTAAAAAGTTAAATGAATGTTAACATTTGCAGTAAACAAATATATCTATATAATAAAGTATTTGTTGTTCCTGGTATATACAAGCAATTTAGACGTTGAACCAGTTTCCTACGTTGTTCTATATTGTATTTGAAAATGCACGTGTAATGGTATGCATTTTGTATATCATCACCACAAGCACACATTGAACTGTCCATCAGTTGATTAGAATATCAATGAATAATATAAGTCACTACAGTTATTTATAATTTTAATATGCAGAATAGATAAGATCATGTTAATAACAAAGAAACAGGCAGGCACTTGTGTTGTTGTATTCCCCGTTTTACTTCCGAAGATAGAATATATACGTTCACATTTTATTGGATCTGGAAGTGAATCCCATATATAAAAAGAAGGGTGTAAACATGGATTTCTACGTATTTAGAATCTATCGAATAAGTTACTCTTATTTCTAAAATTACACTTGTAGGTCTCACTTGTACACTTGTCGGAAGAAGGTCACCCAGATCAGATGAGAGGTAGAGATGCCATATGTTATGTCTCTATGGTCTTAAATTAAGAAACAAACAAGAGTGAAAACATTACATTTCAATACAAAGTAATACTCGTCTTCCTGCACATTGCAAAAGTACATATCCTTTGATATAGTATGCAGATTGTGGCCCTTTCCATCTTCAGATTCGATAGGTGAATACGGGGAAACATTCTTATTTGACAAAGAAATTTTCTTAACTTTGTCATAGTTACTGTATTCATATACTCCTTAAGGCCAAAATATGACAAATTTCTGTGTAATTTAGCGCTTGAACAATCTCTGCTTACAAATTAGCAAATTTGAATCCATTGGTCAGTAAGATGTTGTTTGATCAAAGATAAGAAATCCGTTATGTTCCCAACAGCTGGATATATCCACACCTTCCCCAGGCTAAATATATCGAATAAATCCCAGATTACGATTCCCAAATTATTTTTTCCATAATGGCACTCTGTGTCCGTAAGCATTAGGTTAATTACGACTTTCTTTAGTTTCTGTTTTAAAGGGAGATAAGTATAGTACATTAATGCAGAATCCTGTAATAAAGATGTACGTTCCATATCAATTGACATTAGAATGCGAACCGTATCATAAGCGTATAATCATGTTTGTTGATCACTGATAACATTCTTGGTGGGACAGTGGAACTGCTGCTGAAGGCGGGATCGAGAGAGAGAGAGAGAGAGAGAGAGAGAGAGAGAGAGAGAGAGAGAGAGAGAGAGAGAGAGAGAGAGAGAGAGAGAGAGAGAGAGACTCATTCATTAAGTGTCTTCATTATATTGAGAACATGACACTGAAGTCTTAATTAAAGTGCTACAAGCCGACCGTTGGAATGCTCTGGCGGACAACCTCGTTATACACAGAATTTACTACCAAAACAGTCAGGCTTGGCAACTGCTGTTTGAATGCTCTGTCGGGCAACTTGACTATTCATCGGCTAAGGGAAGGTCCGGCCGGATAACCCTGGATCGTTAATTAAAAAGCAGCACTTGCTGCTGTAACACCATTACCATGTCGCACTAGTTATACTGGACGCCGTGTATATCCCATCTTACCCTGAGGAGCAGCTTCTAACCAAAAGCATCAGCCAAGTATAACTTTTTCAAAAGCAAACATTTTTGGTTGAAAGCGTTGTTAAAACGTGAGAGGAGAGCAAAATCAACGTTGCATAATTAACACGGACATTATTTTTGTTTTTAATTGAGTTTATATTTTTTTATATTTCCGACATTTTCTTTAAGAACTACTTGTTTGTTTTAATATTGCTCAGCTCTAAAATGAACATTAAAACTTTTTATTCAGTTTTGACAACTGAACTCCCTGTCATAATATGTTGCTCGATTTCGTCAATATCAAAAATACCATGCAATAATATCGACTTTGGTTAACTATAAATGCACCATTGTCCAATCAGCCGTCACTGAAATAAAATGTTGTCGTCAGAAACGAAACCAACAATAATATCGGCTTAATTTCGTTCGACGGGTGTAAGTGGACAAAATTTATAGGATTATACAATTTCCAACAGACACTTGAAAGTGGATCTCTCCCTATTTCAATACATAGGTGATGTTCTCTCTCTCTCTCTCTCTCTCTCTCTCTCTCTCTCTCTCTCTCTCTCTCTCTCTCTCTCTCTCTCTCTCTCTCTCTCTCTCTCTCTCTCTCTCTCGTAAGTGAAGTCGAAAATACTGTACGTATCAGAGTAGTCTTTGTGTCATAGGGGATATCATTTAACGAAATTCGTTAAATATAAGCTGCAATCACCAACCTGGATTCAAAGAATCTAAAATGGTCCAAGCTCAAAACGTTTGCTGTTGAAAGGTTGCTTTGTGCAATTAGGGTCGCGTTTTCTTTGTACAGTCACCGTTTTGGATATTTTGAGTGAAGAAAGTTGGATTTAAATTAATAACCAAGTTGTGTTTCACTCTAAATCACTTTTATTATTATATATCTGTGTGATTAGTTAACCTCAAATCAGATAGCTTTATCAATTTCTGGAAGACCAAAGTAGCATTTATTTACCCTTTTACATACACCAACAGAAGTGAATCTAACCGGAAACAAATGTGCATCTTAATATTTACGGTGGTTTGTTTGACCTTGCATTACTTAACGAAATTTGATTGCTCTGGTGGTCTAGTCGTTAGAGCGTCAGTCTTGGATACGGTAGGTCGCGGGTTGGAACCTCGGTTGAGTCATACCAAGGACGTTTGTTTTTTGTTGTTTTTTTTTACTGTCATTACAGCTGCCTCGCTAGGCGCTAAGCATTGAGAGGTTAGTGTTAGGACTTGCCGGCCTGGTATCATCAGAAGGTGACTTGGTGTAGCATGATGCCTAAGTTCTAGACATCACTATAAACTGCCGCACTGAAGACATCGTGACAATATGACTGAAAAATTGTTAAAGCTACGTTAAAACTCCAACACACACACGCACACACACACACGCACACACACTTAATGGTATCACACGCACTTTTCAAGTTTATGTAACTATTACGCCGCCATTGTCATAGAGATAGTTGCGCACCGTACCTTACCAAGACGACGTCAGCTAAAATTCTTCCATATTCATATATATTCCCTCAGTAATATATCCAAAACATGAAACATCAATTATTTCTAATTATTCATAATAATTATACACGTGAAGACGGTAACTGGTAGCGTGTCCGTCTACCTTTGGAGTCTATAATATTCATTTCTTTTGTTAAAGGGAGGTGTGACCAATCGCTTTTGTTATTGTAAAACAAATTATTTATCTTTTGTGATAGACCGTACCGACTATGCTCACTTGATCCAATTGTTTACTTCATAGATCTAGATTTGCCGTCGCATAATGAGCCGCCAGATCTGGATCTAGAAAGTTTCTTTGAAGTTTGCAGTAAAACAAACATCATAGACCCTCAACTGGCGCATTATGTGACGTCAGATCTGAGTCTATGTTGTTTGCAGTTTGACATGACTTAAGAGCAAGTATTGACAGTGAATATTAATTGGCCCTCTCACTTTACTCGTATTTTCACTTTGTTTTGGGTATGACTATAGTATATAATTTACTTTTGTTCTGAAAGGATTTTCTAATTACAGATCTTTGTTGTTATGTACGGAATAAATTGAAGTTATAAAAAAAAATCTTTTGGAGCATTGTAGAAAAAAATGTTAGTTTATTTATAATTAATTGCACTGAAAGTACCAGTTCGAAACTTATTTTCCATCTCTCTCTCTCTCTCTCTCTCTCTCTCTCTCTCTCTCTCTCTCTCTCTCTCTCTCTCTCTCTCTCATATATATATATATATATATATATATATATATATATATATATATATATATATATATATATATATATATATATATATATATAATGAAATAGGCGGTGTACTAAGAAGATTAATTCTTTTAAGTATCTTAATTAACTGACAGAATTTGTTTTCTCTAAATGATTTACGATTGAAGATAGGATACATTTCTTTATTTATCTATGTATATTAGGTTAGGTGTGGTGATGTAAGACAGTTGTTCTTGTGCGTCGCTACTGTACTTTATTTGTTCCTATGCCGTATCCAGCTAGACTTCCAAATCTCTCTCTCTCTCTCTCTCTCTCTCTCTCTCTCTCTCTCTCTCTCTCTCTCTCTCTCTCTCTCTCTCTCTCTCTCTCTCTCTCTCTCTCGTTTGTTAAGTGACATTCTCTGCACTTTACAATAATAAATTGAATATTTGTTAATATAACAACATATAATACTCCTTGTCATTCTTCCATTAAGTTGTATTGGAACAAATATTGTATGATATTGGTAGTAGTAATGACTTCATTAGAATTACTTGTGGCTATGCTCCTTTTACACTATTATGTTAATGGTTTTTGTTGTTTTTTTTTGTTTGGGGGGACGGGTTTAAGGACTAATATTCTCTGTATAACCGTTCAAATGTTGAAGGCTGGGTCAGGAGAAAATCGGTGTATCCCTACAGAATAAGTCCTGCATTTGGATTAGACACGGTGGCGGACAGACTGGAGCGTGCCGCTATTTTATCGGCAATTCTGATGTACAAGTTGGATTTATATCGGGCGCATTCTCACCTGGGCCAGGTCAGAGGTCAAGACCTTAGCTATTGAAATTTGTTCTAACATGTGCCGAAGCACATCATTCGAGACACTACCGTACGGCTCGAAATTTGAGAGTGAAGGCGGTTCTTTATGGTGTAAGCTGTTGATTGGTTTTTGAGACAGGAAAGAAGATATTCAGCCCTTGTGCAAAATGAAACCTGAAATGACAATAAAGCAATGGTGCTTACAGGCTAATGAAACGCCCAGTAAGATCAAGTTCTCGCCAACGGACTTGGACCTATAATAACGCTTCTCCAGTAGCGTGTTACATATATGCTAATCGTGTACGTGTGGCTCATAACTTTCGATACCACCTCCGGAGAACAGACGACATATTTAATGAATCGAGGATCATAACTTGTAATATTTTACCGTTGCTAGTAACTGCTAACATATTTGACCTTCATCATTTAGAGGTATATTCAAAAACGGTGATTATGCCTTGACATAATTGACTGCTATTGGTTCTAATGAGATTTTAATAATAGTTTGTACCAATTACATGCTATTTATGTAAAGTTTTAATACAGCATGAACGGAGAGATTTAGTGCGTGTCATTTACATTAAATTATAAACATCAGAGGTTGAAAAACGTTACTTGGAATTGTAGTATGCCGAAAGATATTGTGGAAATTAACTGACAAGAAAAGATATCGTGCTGAAACGACAGGCTACGATACAGTACTTTGCAGTTATTTTTTAAATTAAAAAAGAAACATCACGAGATGTTTCAGAAGGACTTAAAATATATTAGTTTTGATGTGCGTTTAAACAAAGGAAATTTGTGTTACACATTTTGCATGTCTAGCAGAATTAATAAGGACAGTAATACAATTCTTTTTTATTTGAACTAACCATTAATTGCAATTTGAAATTGAAACGGACACGTTTTCTTGAGGTTAACCAGATAATAGCATTGGAATGAAGAAACTTGTAACTTTCTGTTAACCTGGTTTAGAATTGAGTTTCACATACATCAGGCTATTTAGTTGGTATGAGAGACGTGTAATTTCAGTGTCTTCCTTGTATAATCGTTCAGTAGGGACATCAAAAACATTTGACAGGAACACCATAAAACATTTAACTGGATCACCATAAACATGTAATTAGAATATTATACAGACTTGACTGGAAAACCTCAAGTATTTATTTGGAATACCATAAAAAAACATACCAGCTTCAGTCAAACGAAGAGGCAATATTTTCCTATCTGTTGTCGCATAAAGACATACTGTTGTTCCTTTTGTATGAGAATTTCCATTCCATGGTAGATTCGTCTTACTAGGACCTCGGGCAAAGGAATCCCATATTGCATGTCTCTTCAGTGAAGCTTACAGATGTGCAAGACATCGTTGATATAGGTAAGTATGTTAAAATACTGAAATGTTGCATTAGATGTTATATGGGACTGTAATTTTAGCATTTAAAATGTGTTATATAGATCGCTGATAGTAGCAGGTACGTTCTAATGCTGATAGTGTTTTACCTTGAAATATTATTTGTAACTCAGAGGGAACTCGCAAATTTCAGGAGTGAAAGGACAGTGGAAAGCGATGTTTTGATAGAGCCCCGGATGGAAAATAAAGAAAAATATCATTATCTTTCCTAAGACACGTGTTGTTAAGATTTTTCTTATTATATTAAATTAGAAACACTTCAGTACTTTGTATATATTATTATACATTTTTAAGCAAACATTTAGTAATGAAGTGCTTTCGGCTTAAGGAAACGGTGACGCCAATTCTTTTTCATGAGATTCGTTATCGCAGGTATGATTGGTCAATGTTTCGTTAATAACAAGGTTACAGTAAGCGTTGACAACGATATTCTGGATCAAAAGGTCAAAGCTCAAGGTCGTTATCTTCTGTTGTCATTAAAATTTAAGATCAAGTTCTCTGGTATCTAGGCATTGATGGAATTATTAGAGACGACCAGTGTTAGCAAGTTTAGAAGTTTTGCCAAAACCCGAATTATACCGCAGATTGCATGTCATGTGTGTACCAAAAACAATACACCGTTGTGAATAAACACAGAAATACGTGATGATTATGTTGCTTATTAATGAGAGGTGAATATTCCCAAATATAGAAACTATTGGTACGTAATTAACATTTGAATTTAGAAGTCAAAATCGTTATGACGTAAATTGCAAGTACTTATGGATAATTCTTTTTTTTATAAATTACAGCCGAAGTTATTAACGTGATTGCAATATAAGTGGTTCACGTGTGATTGCCACAGAAGTGTTTCACGTGTGATTGCAGTAGATATGGTTCACGTATGATTGCAATAAAATGGTTAACGTGTAATTGCAAAAGAGGTGGTTCACGTGTAATTGCGATATAAATGTTTCACGTGTGATTGCAATAGAAGTGGTTCGCGTGTGAATGCAGTAAAAACGGTTAACGTGTAATTGCAGTAGAAGTGGTTCACGTGTGATTTCAATAACATTGATTAACGGATAATTGCAATAGATGTGGTTTACGTGTGATTGTAGTGGAATTTGTTCACATGTGACTGCAATAGAACTGGTTTGCATGTGATTGTAGTTGGAATGGATAATGTGTAATTGCAATAGAAGTGGTTAACTTGTAATTGCAACAAATGTTTCATGTGTGATTGCAATAGAAGTCTGTCACGTGTGATTGCAATAGAAGTCTGTCACGTGTGATTGCAATAGAAGTCTGTCAACTGTGATTGCAATAGAAGTCTGTCAACTGTGATTGCAATAGAAGTCTGTCACGTGTAATTGCAAGGCTAGGCGTATTATTCCTTATGCATCAAAAAGGTAAATGTATTTGCCATAAAATTCTAAGCATTTTCAAAGCTTTCGCTATTTTTTTGTTCATGCACCAATTTTATTTGATATTTATAATCATTATCTAATACGTTCACTCTAGTTATTCTGGGTGAACAAAAATAATTAGACATAGTTCATAACTAATAACTTTTTGTTATTCACTGTTTAGCATTATCGATATCTTTATGTCAGTCCGTTGAACTTGAGGTATTGAAAGTTCATTCATTTATTTTGTGTCTCGGGCAAAGGTTAACATTTTGCCTCCCACTAAATTAATTTAAAATATAGATTAATGCTGAACCAAACAAAGAAAGAATTTTTAGGATAGTGAATACTACTCCATCAAAAGAACCATCAAGTGAGAATTAAAAATTTGTGAATAATAATAACCAACGAGTAAATGTTTGTTTTCCCATGGTGTGAAGAAGCGTGTAAATATTACACAGTATCGAATGAATATTAAGTAGGTTTTTTTTTCAGTGTAATTTTGGTAATATGTCAATTTTCGTAAGTTCAAGAGAACAGACTTCACGCTCTTACGCGTTAGCGCAATTTGATATGTAGTACCATCACCTGGGAAAATTGTGCTCTGCATTTTTATATGCACAAAACTCTATAGCAGACAAGAAAACAATCATGATGTGCCGTGTTTACCTACTTCATTTTGGGTCGCAGCGACTTAAGTGATGGGATATATCTGACACAAAAGATGAAGCCTGGAAGTTTGTTTACGGAGTTACTTATTTAATCCACACATATTTGAACTAAATGAGTTCATATCATTAAACTCATATTAAGATCCTATTAAGTATAGGTAAACATACAAGATATGAACACACTATAACGCTGGGCCGAAAAATACTAGTCACAGAAATAAAGGTAAGCTGTTTCTTTACCCAATACCTATATATTTAGGAGTATGTCGGCAAATATGTTATTGCAAGTGCTAAGAACATTTTATTACAATAACTATTTGGTCCTTTTCTTGAATAACATCTCATTATGAAACACTTCAATGTACTTTAATATCTCATTTTAATACACTTCGATATTCTTTTTCTTGAATAACATCTCATTTTAATACACTTCGATGTTCTTTTTCTTGAATAACTTCTCATTTTAATACACTTCGATATTCCTTTTCTTGAATAACATCTCATTTTAATACACTTCGATGTTCTTTTTCTTGAATAACATCTCATTTTAATACAATTCTATATACTTTTTTTAAAAAAATAACTTCTCATTTTAACACACTTAGATATTCTTTTTCTTGAATAACATCTCATTTTAGTTCACTTATATCCTTTTTCTTGAATAACTTCTCATTTTAATACACTTCGATGTTCTTATTTTTAATAGCATCTCGTGTTAATACTTTCATGTACTTTTTCTTGAATAACATCTCATTTTAGTTCACTTTATCCTTTTTCTTGAATAACTTCTCATTTTAATACATTCTATATACTTTTTTCTTAAATAACGTCTCATTTTAATACAATTCTATATACTTTTTTAAAAATAACTTCTCATTTTAATACACTTCGATATTCTTTTTCTTGAATAACATCTCATTTTAGTTCACTTATATCCTTTTTCTTGAATAACTTCTCATTTTAATACATAACTTCTCATTTAAGTTCACTTTATCCTTTTTCTTGAATAACTTCTCATTTTAATACATTCTATATACTTTTTTCTTAAATAACGTCTCATTTTAATACAATTCTATATACTTTTTTAAAAATAACTTCTCATTTTAATACACTTCGATATTCTTTTTCTTGAATAACATCTCATTTTAGTTCACTTATATCCTTTTTCTTGAATAACTTCTCATTTTAATACACTTCGATATTCTTATTTTTAATAGCATCTCGTGTTAATACTTTCATGTACTTTTTCTTGAATAACTTCTCATTTAAGTTCACTTTATCCTTTTTCTTGCATAACATCTCATTTTAATACATTTTGATATACTTTTCCTTGATTAACATCTCAATTTAATACACTTTGATGTTCTTTTTCTTGAAAATCATTTCATTTTGATAAACTCCAATATACTTGTTTCTGAAACATCTCATTTTGATAAATTAGGATATACCTTCTCTTGAATAACATCTCCTTATGATACACTTCAAATATACTTTTTCTTTAAAAACATCACATTTTGATATACTTTGTCTTTAATAACATCACATTTTGATATACTTTGATATACCTTTTCTTGAATAACATCTCATTTTGATATACTTTTTCTAGAAATTAATATTCAATATTCAATATTGAATTAATATTTTTCGCATATTAATTCACTTCAATTTATTTTTTCTGAAGAAAAGACTCACAATACATTTTCCATGATTGCAAAAGAATGTCCTGTGGTCATGGCATCGAATAATATATTTAAGGTCTTTTTAACGATATTATGGCGGTCCATGGAATTGTTTGAGTTACATAGTGTTATCTAGGTTTCCATATATCCTACTTGGCATGTGTAAAAGGTTTTTCCACACCAAATTATGCAACTCATTACTCGCCGGAAAAAGATGCAGGGTAAATATCTTATGCTTAATATTGCCGTAAAAGTAATTTTGTTTCCTGTCTTTGGTTGGCTTCCGTTAGTCTCGAGAGACGATAAAAATGCACCCATGAAAGGTGTCCTAGTTTGTAGTTGTGCAGCGTCTTCTGTTACTATAAAATCCCACAGGAGAGTGGCAATCCCTTTTACACTTGCTACACTTGAAGTATGAGACAGGTCTTGGTTGAAACTGCATCCTCTTCCTCTGAGATCTTTTCTCATCAGCGAGCTGTCGTAACTTTTCCTCGCTGGCTTTCAGCCCTGTGTACAGAGATTGTCGCCAGCTGGACTTGTCGAGGGCAAGCTCTTCCCAGGTGTTGACCTCTTTTCCAAGAGCTTACATATCCTGCTTGCAGACATCCTTAAAGAGAAGATGTGGCCGTCCTATTGATCTTCTGCCTGAGGCAAGCTTAGAGTAGAGAAGGTTTTTGGGGATCCGTCCATCATCCATTCGACACACATGGCCCAGCCATCTGATGCGACGTTGGCGGAGGAGTGTGACCATGCTGGGAATTTTGGCCTGTTGAAGCACCTCGTTGTTTGTCACACGATCGCTCCAGATCATCCCAAGTATGCGACGGAGACAACGCATGTGAAAGGCACTCAGTCGTTTCTCCTGAGAGGCGTACAGGGTCCAAGTTTCGCTGGCGTACAGGAGAGTGCTAAGCACGCAGGCACGGTACACGGACATCTTAGTGTTTAATGTCAGCTTGCTGTTGTTCCACACTCTCTGCGACAATCTAGAGAGAGTTGTTGACGCCTTTCCAATCCGCTTGTTGAGCTCGGCATCGAGTGAGAGGTTGTTGGTGATGGTAGAGCCAAGGTAAGTGAACTCACTGACTACTTCTAGTTTGTAGTTGTTAATGGTTATGTTGGAAGGGTCTGCGTCCTGAGCTATCACGTTGGTTTTCTTTAGGCTGATGGTCAACCCGATTTCATCACATGCTTTAGCAAAGCGGTCCATCAGGCGGTGTAGATCAGCTTCTGTGTAAAGTGACTATAGCAGCATCATCTGCAAAGAGCATGTCCCTAATGGTTGCTTTCCTTACTTTGCTCATTGCCTTCAGTCGTGCCAGGTTGAAGTCTGCCATATGAACGCGTGTGCAGGTAAATCCCTTTTGTGGACGTCCCAAAGGCGTACTTAAGCAGGACAGCGAAGAAGATGCCAAAGAGCGAGGGGGCAAGGACACAGGCTTATTTCACTCCGCTGTGGATGTTGAATGGTTCGGACGATGAGCTATCATACTGCACTGTGCCTTTCATGTCTTCATGGAAGGACTGGACCATGCTTAACAGCTTTGGAGGGCATCCAATCTTCGTCAGGATTTTGAAGAGTCCGTCTCTGCTGACCAGATCGAATGCATTGGTGAGGTCTATAAAAGCCAGGAAGAGGGGTCTGTGTTGTTCCCTGCATTTCTCCTGCAGTTGCCTGATGGAGAAGATCATGTCGATTGTGGACCTCTCTGCGCGGAACCCACACTGAGACTCTGGATACACTCTGTCGGCAAGCGTCTGCAGTCTGTTCAGGATGACTCTAGCGAAGACTTTACCCACGATGCTGAGAAGTGATATGCCCCTGAAGTTGTTGAAGTCACTTCTGTCGCCCTTGTTCTTATACAGGGTTATGATGCTGGCGTCTCTCATGTCCTGAGGCACTGCACCTTCATCCCAGCACTGGCAGAGAAGATCATAAAGGTGTGTGAACAGCACACTGCCGCCACACTTGATGACTTCTGCTGGGATGCCATCCTTTCCTGGGGCTTTACCTGTGGTCAGTTTCTCTAATGCCAGCTTTAGTTCTGTCTCAGTAGGTTTCTCATCCAGTTTGGTCAAACAAGAGAGGTTTTCAATGGCGTTGAGGGCATTGTTGGTCACGTTATTATCTCTGGAATACAGTTCGGAGTAGTACTCCACCCAGAGCTCCATCTGTTTGCCCTTGTCATGAATGATATCTCCTGCAGAAGACTTCAGTGGAGCTATCACTTTCTTCGTTGGACCCATTGCTTTCTTTATGCCATTATACATGCCTCTGATGTTTCCGTTGTCTACTGCTGACTGGATGCTCTGACAGAGTAGAAGCCAGTATTCATTAGCGCATTGCTGTGCTAACCTCTGCACTTTGCTTCTGGCAGACCTATATGCATGTAGTGTCCTCCCGCAGGGAGAACGCTTGAATTCCAGGTGGGCACTGCGACGCTAGCATGAGTGTGGAGGAATTGGAGTCAAACCAGTCATTGTTCTTTGTCTGCTTCTTACCAAAGATTCTTGTGGCTGCACTGTACACAGTATCTCTGATGTTGTCCCATCTCTCTTTGGCACTGCCGTAGGGAGGCTCTGAACCGAACGCCTTGGAGAGGGCGTAAGTGAATTCTTCAGCCTTGTCTGGATATGACGTCTTGCTCACTTCAATGTGTGGTTTACCCACTTGCCTAGAAAGGTGGATCTTCTTTGGTTGAAGCTTATATTTACAGCAGACTAGAGAGTGATCGGTGTCACAGTCAGCGCTGTGGAATGTACGAGTAAGCTGCACACCTTTCATGGCTGAACGTCTTGTGATAATCAAGTCCAGCTGATGCCAGTGTTTGGATCTGGGATGCCTCCAAGACACTTTGTGTTGTGGTTTTGTCTGAAAAAATGAATTGGTGATGCTGAGGTTGTGGAACGAGCACATTTCTAGTAGACGTTGCCCGTTTTTATTCACCTTCCCAATGCCAAACTTGCCGAGACACAAAGGCCAGGAGTCGTGATCGGCACCCACCCTAGCGTTGAAGTCGCCCAGTAATATCAAGTTCTCTTCCATCGGAATTTTTGTCGATGAGCGAGTCGAGCTCGTTGTAAAACGCATCCTTGGTATCTGTGGTGGCACTGAGTGTGGGAGCGAAAACACTGATTAGATTAACTAGCCCGGTTGTGTTGTGGTGGCGAAGAGATAGCAGTCTTTCGTTTCTTTGTTGGCAGGGTTCTATCATAGCCAGCAGAGAGGTTCTGACAGCAAAACTAACACCATACTCCCTAACTTCGTCTGAGCTCTTTCCTTGCCAGAAGAACGTGTAGTTCTTTTCTCTGAGGGACCCAGAATCTGGTAGACGTATCTCTTGAAGTGAGGCGATATCGACATGGAGTCTTTAAAGTTCGTCGTTGATGACTTTAGTCTGTCGAACATCACTGATTGCCTGGAGATCATCTGAAAGCCCTGTCTGCATATTCCAAACGTTCCAGGTACCTAGCTTGAGGATTGTTGATTTCCTTGTTTTTCTTTTGTTTTTTCTTGGTGTTGTAGTTGCAGCCCGCTTGTCAGGTACTCACGTATCTTAAGCCTTGTGCACCCAGCAAGGCAGGCGAGCTGTGGCGGGACGGCACCTTATTGACTGGGGTCTGCCCAGCTTGAGGTGGGCGATAGCTGTCCA
The DNA here is from genome assembly GCA_016746295.1 of Potamilus streckersoni. NCBI lineage: Eukaryota > Metazoa > Mollusca > Bivalvia > Unionida > Unionidae > Potamilus > Potamilus streckersoni. The sequence continues at coordinate 364,309 of JAEAOA010001756.1, forward strand.
ATGAGATCTGTTGGTCTCTCCCACAGTCGGAAGCAACCCCTGGCGTCTAACTCTACGCCAGTCGAGTGGTGACTTATAACCGGTAACTGTTGCTTCCCGTGTTGTGTCAACGCTGTGAAGCGAAGCTGGAGTGTCCTCTCCAGGGCGCAAGCTGGGCAAGGTTATATGGAGAATCAGCTGTTGCCCATGCAACTGACTCCCCCTCTCCACGCAGCTGATGGACCCAAGTGAAAGGTCAAGCCGATACGTCATGGCACCAGCGGCGTCGCAGGAGTTGCCGAGAAGTCACTAAATGCAGTGACAAGTCGCCTTAGCGACTCCGTCTCCGGATGTTCTGTTGGGGTTTACTCCCTTAGCCTTTCCCATGTATGGGTATAGTCGCAAGGCTTTGAAGGTTTGAAGTCAGAGTTTACCTTCTCCTAGACGGGCTACCACCCAAGGTTAACGGGCCCCATCTACCCGAAGCATCTGGTTTTGAGGCGCCAGAAACTCGCCTGCCATCCCTTCTCCAGTTAGTTTAAACAGGTTCCGCCGGGCTTAGTAGTTAAGCCACCCGTGAAGGCCTGGAGCTGGATTTGGTTGTTATCGCCGGGGGCGGATGTGGGAGATAAGCACACACTTCCCCTAGAAATCCCCCAATGGCTTACATCTGTTCCTGTCTTTATTGTACCTGTAATTAATATTGACTGGACAGTAGAGTGGCCAGAAGATTGCGTAGTAGCATAGTCATTCTTCCTTATCTTGCTTCAATTGCTTGTTCTTCTTTATCCATGAATTTTCTTTTGGTAGACACTTTTCTTTCTAACTTTCATTTTTTTACCTTTTAAGTGGTGGTGGTGGGTATTTTTTAGCAAGTAATATTTTAGCCAAGAAAATTCCATTACTATGGACAGTTAAAGCTGACTGCTGTGTTGCCATATATGTGAACATAAAATATATTCATTTTAGTCGCCCTTTTCGTCTGTCCAAACCGCATCGGTGGCCTAGTGATTAGAACGCCCACCTCGGATAATGGGAGTAGCGGGGTTCGAACCCCGGTTATCTCATGCCAAAGATTTTTAAAAATGGTACTAAAAGCTGCCTGGCTTGGCGCTATGCATTAAGAGGTTAGTGTTAAAACTGGTCGGCCTGGTGTCACGATATTGTCTGCGGCATGATGCCACAGTGCAATGCTAGACATCACTCTAAACTGCCACACAACCTCGGAGCGATATGACTGAAACATTTTTTAAACTACTTTAAAAATCCAAATCTCTCTCTCTCTCTCTCTCTCTCTCTCTCTCACACACACACACACACACACACACACACACACACACACACACACATACACACACTCGTCCGTACATCTCTTCGTCCGTTTACTCTTCTAACCACCATGGCTTTTACAAATAATTTGATCCTATTTGACTTGCGAATTCCCCATCGCACATACATCTGCCCTTTAAAGTCCACGTGTGTTGGTGTTATTTAACCTTTATCTACCACACTCAAATATCTGCTACAAGATATCTCTGTAAGCAGGAGAGTTCCAAAATCAGTTTATTCAGATTGAATTTGGCGTGTACTTTGTTCAGTGGATCTAGATACACGATAATGATTGTTGTTGTTGTTGTTGTTATAGGGTTTAACGCCATTTTTCAGCACAATAAAAGCTATACATGGCAGCTAGTATTAATGGTGAAAGAAGAACCCTGGAAAACCCCTGGAAGAACCACCGTCCCACGAGAAGCTGCTGGCATGCTTTCTCACTTACCTACGTTAGCCGAGTCTGGACTCGAACTCACGCAGACAGAAGTGAGATGGCAGTGATACATAACGGTCAGCCCTTTAGACCACTCGGCCACTCGGGGCCCCTGCACCGATAATAAACCCTGCACCGATAATAAGCAGAGTGTTGTCAACTTTATGTTGGACAGAGTTATTGTCCATTAAATTTAATTTAATATCTTTAACACCTCATGTAATATGGAACTATATTTGTTTTCCATGGGTTCATTCTCGTCTATCCTATTTTGGAAATAGTTATGACCCTTGTCGATCAGCTTCAAAATCTTTACATGGTTTGTTGTCTGTACTCAGTATAGATTAACAACCATTAAACATATTTTCATTCAACTTTGTAAATATATTGTCTCACAGACTTTGATGCGCCCATTAATAGTTTTGTCTATTATACTTTGTTTAGGGCACAGTACTGACCCTCGCCATCATCTTCATTTTTTTTGTATACCGGATGTTGTTACACCGGATGTTGTTACACTGGATGTTGTTTGTAATCAGCACAGCTAAATAAACATTCAACACATGAAGAAAAAAAATAGAGCAGTACTATAGTTGCATAGACTTGAATGTGCCTTCATGAGTTTCATCTTGCCAAACCCTTTTGGTACAGAGTTATTTCCCTTGTCAATTAAATTCATAATTTTACATGGAATGCCGGTAGTAAGCAATATCATATCACAGGAACGATTGTACATTTTTATGCAATTTGATGTCACTATTGTGTCAGGAACACATATGTGCCATTTATGAGATACAAAGCTCTATTTCGTTTCAACATAATGTCATACGTGACGATGACCTTTCCAATCAGTTAAAAAATATCAACCGGTGTACCATTCATATGGGTAAACAATATTCACTCCAAATGGATGAGATCAACATCTCGTTGCTTTTTTTGTTTGTTTGTTTGTACCACTTTCTCTGTCCCGTGGTTGTTATTTTGGTTTTGGCCGTACTTAGTAATACGACTCTCTCTCTCTCTCTCTCTCTCTCTCTCTCTCTCTCTCTCTCTCTCTCTCTCTCTCTCTCTCTCTCTCTCTCTCTCTCTCTCTCTCTCTATATATATATATATATATATATATATATATATATATAGTTATTTTTCTGACGAGCATAATTAGTTTGCAAAACAAATATGGCAATCTTATTCTTAATATTTGTTTTTCAGCAAATTAAAGAGCTGAATCATTCCAACATATGTATAGAGTAAGAGATTAAATTTATAATAATATAGACAAGTTACTTTGGAAACACTTCGGACTGAAATAATATGTCTCTCTACTATCTTAGTGACCTGAAACAAATCAAGCCTGTGTAAATATTATAGATTCAAGCATATATACGTGCAAGGTGGGCCCAGCCATTTTTTTTTTGCCAAGCAACTAGTGTATATTCTGTTGTCAACAAAATTATTAATTTACAACACAGGTGTCACAAAACCTTTTCAATAACTAAGAACGTTTGAAATACAGGACAAATCCAAATCAGTAAAGTCAAGACTTAGTACTGATGTGCAAAATTCCTGTGTTTTCTGTGCTTGTCAGATTTGTGGCTGAAAATACTAGGGTTCTAATCTTAGCATTGTATCAGCCTTAGTCGGTTACTATCGTGAGTCCTTGGGCAAAGCACATTATCCAAGTTGCCTCTACAACAAATAACCTTCTCCCTTTTCTTTACCGTAAAATCCCAAACACACAAATACCTTAATATTTGTAGGCTATATATATATAGCCTACAAAATTATATATATATATATATATATATATATATATATATATATATATATATATATATATATATATATATATAATTAGTTTGCAATAATGGACCGTGATCAGTTCGATGAGTATTCTTCATAAGTCTTAAAATTCTGTCAAGGGGCATAATAGATAATCAAACAAAACTCAATGTCCTATAGTTGTGCATGTCACAGATAAATTTAAAATGAAATATATGCTGTTATTTTTAAAGAAAGAAAAACAAATTGATAAATATATGATTCTTTGTTTTTCAAACAAGGACGGAAATGTTACAAAAAGTGGAGCCATGTTTATATACTATAAAATAGCAAGTAAATCGAAAAGACAGTGACATTTTTGAGATAATTGTGTATATAAGCTATAAAAATATACCAATAAACAAACTCACCTGAGTAGCATAAACTATTTAATTTTTAAAAAAAAATAATGACTTGGAAAATATAGGCTTCACAGGGCTACATCAATTTGTTTTTATACCAGGAGAAAAATTATTATGACATTCGCATCTACTCGGGCTGCTAAATGTGTTCCGATTGCATAGCTCTCACGTTGATGTGTTTATGATCTTACCACTTACTGGGACAAGAGAAGAAATAGGCAGAACATGACGCCATTTTTTGTTGTGGGAATCTATGACAAACTGTGTATGCTAATTATTTCGTTGAATTGACTTAATCTGATCGTAGATACTATCTCTCATAGCGGTCTTTGTCTTGAAAATATCCACTTTGGTTTCAGATTTATGCAATTTGTTTCCAAACTGAAATTGTGGTTTTTGATAAAATAGGAAAACACCCACCGTTATTAGCCGATCTTATGTATCCTCTATTCGCCCATTAGGGCAGAATTTTAACTTTGATGAAGACATCGGTGAATTTGTTTTGTCAGTTTTCTTTTCCTTTAGTTTGTCATCGTTTTTGGATATATTAACGCCTCAATATTTACAAAGAAGATAGCCTTTTAACATATTAAAACAATTTAAAGTAAAGCAGATCCCGAAGCGATTTATAACAATATGTATATTGTTGTTTATCTCTCTAAAATTGATTTTGTCATTTGTAAATTGGAATTTGTTCAAAATCCTGGGTTTTGTAATTGCTCTGCACAGTGACGTCCAGACAGTGGAACTGTTGCGATCATGGCTCATCATCTATCTCTAAAGAAAGTTTTGCCCCTTTGTCTTCTTCTTCCCAATTTTACTGTATTGTCGCACTGCTGTAGATTGTTGATCAACGCTTCTACATTGATATATGTGATAACTCCGGTTTAAAGGAGTCACTGGATTACTGCAGATGTTATTGTTTTAAATTACACTACCCACCTTCAGGACACCAGTCGGTAAGAAAGGACACCATCACTACCAATAGTATAGTCTTGTTTCACTTTTAAATATGTTATGCATTACTGCGATTTTACTATAATGTTTACGCTTGTGTCGTAACCTTGCTATCTTAAAATTAATATCTCCATTAACTTTTTGACATAGCCTTATACGATAGAAACAGACTGTGTGCTAAGTCTTGTGTAATATGCTAATAACAACAACAAAAAAAACCCATTTGTTTTGATTCAGTCTAGCTATTACTTCATCGGGTGCTATCAAGCAGAAGCAGGTCCAGACAGTATGCTTTTCTTTGCCTGCCACTGAATTTATTTCTTCAACTTACATTTGTCCTACATTACTAATAAGTACCCCCAGCAAAGTTATATTTCGTTTGTAAGAAGGCAACACAACAGCAGTTGCAGGCTCCACAATAACTTTATGTACTGATTTATGCTGTCGAACACACTATTGATGAAGTATTGCCCCCCTTGAGGTGTCTCCCAGGTTGATGTGGTGTTATTTTAATATTATAACAGATCAATGTTTTGCTTATCTAAGCAGACGTTATTTGATTTTAATGAATAATTGAAGGAATAAAGTGTTTTGTAATCATAGAGAAGTTTTTGCATCTGGAAATAAATATGGAATATACTAATTTACCTCATCTAATGATGCCAGTATGGTTTACAACACTTACATGTTGCCATTCTATCTACTTTGGGTGATTCTGCGAAAGTCTCATAGTACACCGTGATCTGCACATTTTCATAGTCATTAAGGACAAATTGTAAAGCGTTCTTATGAAAAATAATGAAAGTGAAAAATTGAGTTTCAGTGTATTAAAGTTTCATCTGGTTAAACGTTTGCTATGTTAACTTGGTTAATATTAACCAAATTATTTCATAAAAATGAATAGCGGGACATGGATAAGGTGATGTTTTTTTTATTATGAGTTAGTTTTTATTTTTAAAACCTGTAGTCCATGTATCAACGACAAAGTGTTAGCTTTTTTGCAACCCATTATTTAATTCAGGCAAAACATATCCGTGTTGCTAGAATAATTTAATTGAAATGATATTGACTTTTAATGTTGGAAGATCTGAAGCCTCTACTTACTTACATTCATGTATAATCATTTCCCAGTAAAGCGTTTTATTTCCTGTACTGCAATGCTATTTTAATCTTGTTTATTTTACAATCGGTGTGTTTAGTCATATCGGCTTCGTAACAGCTCCGGTGACCCAGCGGTTAGAGCGTCAGCCTTGGATGCGGGAGGTCGCGGGGTCGAACCCCGGCCAAACCACCGCAAATATTTATAAATAATAGTACTAGCAGCCAATGTTCCCTCTAAACTGAGCGAATGAGCGATCGCTCACTAATTTTCGAGACGTCGCTCACATTTTTCGGACCGTCGCTCACAAAAATTCCCGACCAGAAAAAATAATGGCTCTATATAAATTACTCTCACACCTGTCAATTTTAAGTTAAGCCACATCCGGCGACTTCCGCCACGTCTATATCGCTCTTGGTTCGGCAAATTCTTTTGAGTTCTATATTTCAAACTCAAAGTAGTGTAGTTCAGCGCTAAAATTAATTATTTTCTAACCATGTTTAAACGAGAAGCGGAAGAAAGTTCATGTAAGTCAGCGAAAAAACGTTGCATGAAATTTAAAACGGAGTGGTTAACCGAATGTTCTGTGGTAACGGACTTACCACATGGGACCGGACAACACGTGCTCCTTGGTGAAGTTTTTGAATACTCAGAGACAGATGACATGGTATTCTGCAAATTTTGCGTTAAAGCGCGATGTACTAATGAATGGACAACAGGAAAATCATGGAGCGACTGGAAAGTGGATCATTTTAAAAGACATTTGACGCAGAAATATCATACCGAAGCGATCACAAAGCTTAGAAACCAAAGTAGAGGACTGCTGAAAACCATACTAACGGAATCTGTACAAGAACGCGAAATTAGAAAAGAATTCGCTCAAAGAAAGCAGGCAACTCCTGATGAGGTAAAGGTTTTAATAGACAATGTTCTGCTGGCTGTTAAAATTAATTCCTCAATGCTATCAGTCCAGGATATTCATGATCACGTGGCTAAGTATGTTAAAATACCAGAAAGTTGGCGAAGTAAAAACTATGCCTTTGAGTTCATCAATTGTATAAATTCAACCATCAAGACTGGTATACTGAAGGAAATTAAGCAATCAGCTTATCACACTCTGATAGTTGATGAATCCACTGACATTTCGGTGTCAAAAATGTTAATTTTATATATGAAATTTCGGAATGAAAGTGAATCAAATCACAAAACTGTGTTCGCAGGCATTATTAAAATAACATCATGCGACAGTGTGTCGATCTTAGGGGCCATTCGAAAGTTCTATTTGGAAAATGAACTGAATTTGAATCAGATGGTAATGTTTACATCGGATGGCGCATCGGTCATGCTGGGCAAACGAAATGGTGTGGCTGCTCTTTTGCGCCAGTCCATTCCACACTTATCTGAACAACATTGTGTGGCACATCGTGAGGATCTCGGCATAGATGATGCATGGAGATGCATACCCTTGATGAAGGAACTAGAAACTCTATTTCGAACCGTTTATACTATTTTTTCCCGATCGTCTGTTAAGAAGGCAAAATTTGAGGAATTTGCTAATACTGCAGAGGCTGATGCAATTTCTTTTAGACCACTTAACGAGGTCAGATGGCTCTCCAGACATTTTGCAGTGAATGCCTTGGTCAAAAACTATGATATTTTAGTGGAATACTTGCGACAAGTTGTTGAGGAAGACAACGATCCTGTTCACAAATACTGCCTGCAGAAATTAGAAAATCCAGAATATCATGTCGCAATCGTAATATTAAATGAAATTCTAGCTGAGCTAGCAGATCTGTGTAAAATTCTGCAAAGAAGTGTTCTATCAACTGTAGAGGCTTTTCAGTTTGCAAAAGCAAAAGTCATGAAACTCAGGTCACAGTATCTCGGAGATAAGCCACATTTTCATAAAAGTACACTTGATTTGCTTTCCTCATATCATTCTCCAGTGAAAACAGATTCAATTATTATGTTCATTCAGCAGACATGTGACCACATGGACCATCGATTTCCAGATGATGAATTGAAAGATTGGCTAGTGTTCGATAAAGACTGTTTCACTGCATCTGCCAATCTAGACAATTATTCGTTTGGATTTGAGCAAATCAAGAGACTCGCAGAGAAATATTGCGGTCTGCTGAGAAAAGATGGCAAATCCCTACAAGCGGATCTTTGCAACCAATATCCGGAGTTCAAAATACTGATCAAGGAAAAATTACAAATGGGAGCAGTGAAAACATTTTCAGATATAGTTTCATTTACTGCCCAACAGGATCAATTCAAGGAACTATTTTCACTTTTGGACATCTGTGGCACATTCCAGGCCTCAAGTGCTGACTGCGAAAGAGGATTCAGTCTGATGAACAACATAAAGACAAAATCTAGAAATCGTCTCGAAGTTGAACATTTGGACAATTTGATGCGAATTAAATTCTTTTTAAATTCTGGACAGATGGTGGATATTGATGCGGTCTATGACTTATGGAAAACAGAAAAGAACAGAAGAGAAACTGTTTTCAAAGCCGACTAAACAGGCTTCAAGTTGAAAACTTATAATAAATTGTTTGGTATCACTTACGTCTATTTTTCAATACTTAAATTTAAGTTCTTTAAATATACATTGCTGTAATATACAAAATTGTCTAATATGCATTTAATATATACAAAATTGTCTAGTATGCATTTAGTATTTAATATTTTAAATATTTAATATTTATTTTTATTTAATACCAAAATGCACCGCTAAAACTGGTGCTCAGAAATTGCGGGTTTAAAAAATTTGTCGCTCATACGAAAAAAAAATTGCTCACTCTTGGTCACTCCTTAGAGGGAACATTGCTAGCAGCTAAGAGGCTTGATGTTAAGAATAGTCAGCCTAGTGTCAGGATAACGTAACTGAATTGGACATCATGCTACATATCTGCTGCATGATGCCCCTGTGCTAGACATCACTTTAAATTTCCACACTGCAGACATCATTGCGATACGACTGAAACTTTTTAAAGCGCTAAGTTAAAATTCCAAATACACCCACACATATCAGCTTCGTAATTTATTCTTTCTTCGTATCGTACTCTTTGCTGTCAGGATGGATGGTATCACCACTAAATATAATACAAATATAAGTACGTTTCTTAAGCCATCACGTGTTATATTTTTTTATCTTTATACAAACATCGTCATTTTGTGGTGAAAATAGCTTTGAACACACTTTGAATGTGTCTTGTAATAAAATCGAGCTCATTGGGAATGGGTGGGATATGATGTGGCTCAATGAGACCGGGTGGAATTGGATGTGGCTCAATGAGACAGGGTGGGATAGGATGTGGCTCAATGAGACCGTGTGGAATAGGATGTGGCTCAATGAAACCGGGTTGGATATGATGTGGCTCAATGAGACCGTGTGAAATAGGATGTGGTTCAATGAGACAGGGTGGGATAGGATGTGGCTAAATGAGACCGGGTGGGATATGATGTGGCGAAGAGACGTAACAGAATCACATGATAAGATTTGTATTTGCAATGCAAATTAATTATAATTTTATCACCGATACCCTAGATCACACCCTTACTTCCATCTATCACAATCAACTGAAAAATTCACCCCATGCATGCACTCAATGTTCCTCAAAGGGTTTTAAAAAACGGCATTGTGTCTGCACTGATACAATCAAAGCACAGTTCGTCAACAAATAATCACAGGTGGTATGGTTTGTCAACAGGTATGATCAGTGCAAATTCTTTATCATCAGATACAACTGAGGTATGGATTTATTAACATATACGATCGTTGTATGGTGTTACCAGTATATGTCAGTGCTTGGATATAACAAAAATATGATCATTGAATAGATTTATTTGCAAACATGATCAATATGTTGCCAACCAACAAGTGTTATGGTGTATGTTATTGTTATCATATGACACTGAATTTTGGGTGGAAAACCTAATAATGATTATCAACAGATGTAATGTTGCTATCTCGAAACATCACGATGATGTTTCGATGAATAGTTGATGAATAAATTTGTTCTGTCTATGAGTCCTGCCATGCCGAACGATTCCCGGGAACCATGTAGTCCCGTTGATCAAGACCCTTTGATCCATCGACTAAGACCAGTAATGTCCATCAAGCTATTATTACCGAATCTATCATTGTCTACAACATCCGGGTTAAACATCCCCAATGGAATTCAATGACTCCCCTTATCCGCTCAAAATTAAATAACCTAGCTTTATAATACACGAGACATGTTAAATAGTTCGTACCACGAATGCTTTTAAATCCACGGCCAGTGGTCATTGGGTAAACGATCAGCCAAATCCATTGCACCATTATTGCCAACGTTTTGTGCTTGCTTCAGCATATAACCTAAAAAAAGAATAGTATTCGAAATCGCCAAAGTTAAACCCACGCGACATTTGAAGAGTGGTACGCGGCAACTGAACCCAATTTACAGTTATGTTCACATACAACACCAAAGAAACTTTCAGTATACAGTTTCGAGAAAATAAGCAAACGTTATTTCTTGATATTACCATTGCTGCATTCTAGTTTAACTCATTAAATATTTCACCACTCTGAAAACTGTTGAATGCAGTACAGTTTAGTTTCTTGGCATTACGTATGTTTCATAAATAAAATACAATTAATGTTGTGCTTTGTTAATTCCATTCATTGCCTGTGCATATCAATGAACACTAAGGTCCATGAACCTAGATGTCTTTCTGTTTTAAAACAAATTTGAATGGTCCAGAGATTTAGAATTGCACAACAATGATTGTGTGTAACTTGGTTGTCTGATCCATCATAAAAGTGTTTAAGACAGCATCAATGTGTATAGTACAGTCCAGGGACATTTGTATATTTTGGCCTGATTATGCATGCAAACCGCAATGGTTTTGGAGAAAAGATACTAACTTTTAATTACTTCCATACATTCTGTGTGTGTGTGTGTGTGTGTGTGTGTGTGAGAGAGAGAGAGAGAGAGAGATTTGGATTTTAAACGTAGATTTAACCATTTTTTCAGTCATATCATTGTTATGTTTGCAGCGTGGCAGTTTAGAATGATGTCTAGCACTGAAGCATCATGCCGCAGACATGTAGCATGATATCCCACCCAGTTACATTATCCTGACACCAGGATGACCGGTCCTAATAGTAACCTCTTAATGCTAAGTGCAAGCGAGGCAGCTGTTCGTACCATTTTTGTAAATCTTTGGTATGGCACGGCCGGGGATCTAACCCACGAACTCCCGCATCCGAGGCGGATGCTCTAACTACTGGGCCATCGGAGCGGTTGCCTTACATTTTGATGTAACAGGCAAAGGTATTGTGCATTAATTTAATATTATGCAATTATTTAATTTCATTAATACAATTTAATCAGAATTACATTTCACTGATATTTGAAAAATTCGGGTATGCTTATTCTCTGAAGGAAATCAAAAGTACGACAAAGATAGTGTACTCTGATTATTTTACATCATTGTTTGGTAACTACAAATGAATATAAATCCATACCCAAGAATAAAAGGTATTTCATTGTACCCATTGTACTGAAAGTTATGTCTGTTATATTATGCGTATTGTTGTTCATGTTAATAGTTAGTAGAGGTTGTTTATCAATTTTTCAAATACTAATTTTCCTAGTGATCATAACTTTGCACTCTTAGAAGAGGCCATCCCTTTACCAATAGTGCTTGGATCAATTCATAATTTCGAAGGTTCTGTAGCACTGTTAAATCCAGGTAAACATAACATGATCCGACTTCATGACATGAGTTCTGAAGAGCCATGATGACCCAATTTCTGATTAGTCCGTGTAAAAAGAATTTGTTTTGTTTACGGTTTGGATTATGAATGTGCGTTGCTATCTATAGCGTTTTAGTAGTCTGTATATAAACGTTTACTGAGAAATTAGGACTTAGGTACTCTAAGTAGTACCACAACTCTTAGAAATTATTCATTTATGCTGAGAGGAGCTATTTATTTTACTTAATCATTCGTTTGAATTACAGTGCTCGAAATATTCAGATTAATTGGAATAATATCAGTACGGAATTAATGTGAATTCATTTAAAATCTTTTTAGGATTATATCAGATTCCTCTGTACTTTTGACACACCAGTACATTATTGACTATCATTCAAAATACTATTGGGCATCATTCAGAGTTTTCGATACTTTAAGACTTCATGGAACTATTTAGTACTTTAGGGTTTCATTCACTACACTGTAAGTTATGTTTATTTTTTCATTTTGTATTTTAGAGAAATAATTATATTTTCAATTTACAAAACTTGCTGGTTTTTGTTCTTTCTTGTTACCTTTTTAAGCCCATGGAGTAGTAACAAAATTCAAAACCTAAAGACGGTCCTTGCTATGAAATGTCTAAAATGATTATGACATAGATAAGAATCATAAACTTTACATATCTGTCCTTACTGTAGTATGACAATTAGTAAATGTTATGCTTGAATGTGGCCACTTCAGTACTTTTAACGCACGTATGTTCGTGGTTTTTTTTAAGCTAACGTCATCAAATTCAAATATCAGATATCATAAATGCTGTGGAGGACGATGACAAAACATCATCACTGACCTATCTCCTACAGCTTAAAAAGGTTTCCTTGTTATACAGCGGTGAAGAGTTTTCAGGGGACATTTTCATAAGTTGGCTCTTGGCAAATTTCTTATTTAAGGCTATGGTTTGACTTCTTTTTAGCTATTATTTTTCAATAATTAAAGAAATGAATATATTTGTGAATGTGGTCTTTCAGGCTTGTCGTGTTCTTGAAACTGATGTGAGGCATGTATACCTTATGCACTCACTGCACAGTATGTCGCCAGTGAAATACCAACAGCCGGCCGTGAAGCAGAGCTAGCCACTCATAGCTATAGATACATTTCATTGCAAGTAGGTTATCTCAAAATCTGTCTGGATGACAACTATATTGAATTGCATCAATCTATTAAGTACACAATGTTTTTCTTTTAAATTATCACTTAGGGAAAGAGCCTGTGTTTACAATGGGAGCATCACATGTTCTTAAAAAATGACCTTCAGACATGCAAAATGCATGTAAAACTTTGAGGATTGAGAGCATCAGCTCTGTATACTATGAATTTCCACTGACTTGTCAGGTCAAGTGAATGATATTCTAATGTTGTGCCTTATTATATCTAGCCATAAATATGGACTTTTTGACCTCGCTCATGTATTTTATTTTATGAATTTTTATATTAGGCAGGTGTAAGCAACATTACATTTGCGCATAAAAACTTTCCATGCATTCTTAATAAGTACTGCTATTTTCATTGGTGTAGTGAACCACATCTGTTCATATATTTTGTTCATTATGCAAGTAATTATTACTAATTAGCCTCATTATATTTCCTTCCTTTGCCCATTTTGCTCAAGTTAGCTAGGTAATAGTGTATCCCCGCCTTGTATTAGCATTACAAGAACAACATTACCAGGTCAGTAGTTTTTGCATGTGTGTGTCAGGCTAATATTATTTTAAAATTACATTATAAATGTAAATATCTGTGATATTTTTCCTAATTTGTACACTTTAAAAATATTCAACAAATATTTTCTTCCATTTAGAGGTTTTGTCATTGATAGCTAGGAGCATTTTACATAGACAACTTATGCAAATGTGAAATCCATTCTTAGCATTCATTCAACATTTTCAGGGAAGTTTGTTATTTTCCTGACTATGACGGCTAAAGAAAAGATAGAAAACATCTTCCATTTCACAAAATTCTAATTCTTTTCAAGAAGGCAGTCTTAACACACATAATAATCATTGCTATCCTTTTTGCTGCAATGTGGTCACTTTTCTATAAGAATAATGACATTATTTGTGCGTAAAATATAGTTTCCTTCATACCATTTTGGTAGATATTTGTCTAAAATTATGATATGTACAAAACCTTTGACAGAAAATATTTTTCATAAAAATGTTTAAGATGGCAGGGTACAGTTTTCTAAATTGGCCTCTGTCAAATATCTTGACTTCAGGCTCTGGTTTGACTTTTTGAGGTATTATTGCATAATAATTAAAGATATGGATACATTTGTGAATTTGGTCTTTCCAGCTGGTAGTGTTGTTTAATATAACGTGAGATATGTACACTTCAAGTAGTCACTGCATAGTATGTAACCAGTGAAATACCAATAGTCAGGAAGCAGAGCTAGCTACTTACAGCAGTATATTCTTTCGTTCAAGGCAAGTAGATTATCTCAAAAACTGCCTGCATACCATCCATTTTGTATTGCATCAAGTTATTAAGTACACAACGTTTTTCCAAATTATCGCTTTTCACTGTGAGCATCACGTGTTCTCAAAAATTTCCTTCAGACATGACAAATGCATGTAAAATTTGGGGGTGCATTTCATCCTTTTATTCTATGAATTTTCACTGACTTGTAAGGTCAAGTGAATGATATTTTTAATTTTTGGTCTTTTATACCAATCCAAAAATATGGACCTTTTTGACCTCGCTCATATTTTTTTACTTTTTTATGAATTTTTATATTAGGCAGGTGTATGCAACATTAAGGGAGTGCATAAAAACTGCCCCATACATCCAGAATGCGCCAATAATCTTTCCACAAACGTATATGGAAGGGATTGTGGTTTCCTTGCCATGGTATAGGATGATCTTTGGGCATGCCAATTCAATATTTTCCACATCAGCATCAGTTTAAATCAAAGTTGCTCGTTTTTATAGTCGATTGATGTACTCGTATAGTGGCACCAGTTCCATCCACTTTTAAAACTTTAAGCATGTGTTTCCCTTTTATGGTAGATGGTAGATGGTTGACCTGGATTCCAATGTCTCTGCATTAACAACACCAACGTTGTTATGCAGTGGTCAGTGATTGTTTTCGGATAGTCTTAGTTGCTTAACGGTAATAACCGTTTTTGCTTAGATTGCCTGCAATGTTCTGCTGTGTTTATCCGCATAGAGGTTGATGTCCTTAGCGTTAATAACCATGGAACCAGATATCCGGGCTTGCATGTAACATATCCGGGCTTGCGTGTAACAAATATCCGGGCTAGCTTGTAACAATGTGAACGTTTCAAAGCTTGGCTTAAAATAGAAGCAAGCAGCAAATTTATGAACTCAAAGTCCTGCATGTGGCACCCATACATTTATTCTTCATACAGCTTTAAAAAAATCTTGAATAAATTTATGTTAAAAGATAAAAGGGGAAAACATCCGCCAAGTGCAACAGTTTTTCTTATAACATCTCGCTAACTTGTTTTCAGTTTTTATACTTTCTTAGGAAAATATTAAAAATCCATTGTATATAATTAAACGTTAATTATGTTATGCATTCTTTTTAAAAACAAAAATGAATTAATCTGCTATGTTGCAGTACAGAACATAAGAAAACAAATAATTCAGATCAGAAAAAGTGCCTTTTGTTTGAACAATTGTCCAAACATAAGCTGAAAATATCACAGGAATATACGAGGGCTAATTAACAAAGACAATTTCATTATTAGCATGGGCGTGTGTATGGGTGTATTGCTTTTCGTATTTAATTTAGTATCTACTGAGACTTTAGAAAAATGCAATCATAAACTTTATATGCCATCTTTAGTACTTGATATATCTACTTAGCGAACCATACTCTATCTGTACATGACAGGTCATCAATCCATATAAAAATCAATGTAAATCTGGCATGAAGGCTGGGTATGTTCCATTAGATAAATAGCACTTAAAACATGATGAAAATAGCGTTTCAACTTTTTCCTATATATTTCAGCTTGGTGAAGATTTAGTGTCACTTTTTATACTAAGAGTATATGCTTCTTATAAACCTAAATTTGTACGGAGACAATCTGTAAGCGGTGGAATGAAGTGAGATACCCACTCAGTATATTAATTGTGGTTATCGCTAGGAGATGATCTACCACAGTGTTATTGCCTGGATCGAATAAACAATACAATAATACATAAAATTAATGGATGGAATATCAGAAATCTGAACAGGGATATAGAATAGAAGAACACGAGTTTCAGGTACATACAACATAACAATTTAATCAGTTACATAAACAAAATGAAACTTAAAATGACTTCTGAATTAACCACTTTCTTTTAGAAACAGAGTTGCAAAAATGCAAAATTCAATTAGCCGTTCTGTTACATAAAACAAGTTTCATCGTATGATCAAGAGACTGACTGAACTGAAATTGACGAAATGTCATCACCTGGCTGTATCCGGTCTTTTCCAAATCACTGTTGATGGAAGGTCTCTCTCTCTCTCTCTCTCTCTCTCTCTCTCTCTCTCTCTCTCTCTCTCTCTCTCTCTCTCTCTCTCTCTCTCTCTCTCTCTCTCTCTCTCTCTCTCTCTCTTGTAGAGTACGCTTTTCTCTCTCTCTCTCTCTCTCTCTCTCTCTCTCTCTCTCTCTCTCTCTCTCTCTCTCTCTCTCTCTCTCTCTCTCTCTCTCTCTCTCTCTCTCTCTCTCTCTCTCTCTCTCTCTTGTAGAGTACGCTTTTTTTCCACTGTGCAGTACAGGTATGAAGCTATTGTTTCTTTTGTGCCTTTCCGAGACTCGCTCCCATTTCTATGAAGTTGAATCTCTGGTGCTGAATCTCTCAAATTCTTCTAAATCCACGTTCCTTAAACAATTTATTTAAGTAGAGAAAAATTTATTTATTTTCCTTGAACCTAGATTTTGGCTTTCCACAGAATTTTAGACTGACTAAATTTGCGAGGGAGATAAATTTAAAACCTCGAATTTCGTCTCGAAAACACACTCCCTCGTTTAGCTTAGTCAATCAGGATTACTTTCTCTAAGCTCCAAAATTTTTTACACTACCATCGAAGTCAGAATTATTGTGTCTAGACTGCCTTTATTAATATCTTTTACGGAATATATTAATTTACGACACCTGTTTCAAAATCGTCCAATACTTGAAAACATTGTTGAATTTGTCATTTCTCACTAAGTGACTATACATTAACATATCTATCTCACCGTTATTGAACGGACTATAATTAAAACTCAGCTATACCACAGAAACAAGAGAGGATAGCAATGTTAATGCTAGTCTAACCCATACGACAATCTTAATTGTCACGCTAACCACGACAGAATGTACAACGAAATTATTGCCGAAATTGTACACCATTACAGGATTCCAAACACAAAGTCTTGTAGAAGTAACTTTGTATGTTGCAGAATTGACTTTCATTTGGATTTAGAAGATTTACTCAACTTGCAGACTGAACATTTCAAGAACAAACGTACTGCCTGTGCAAGAGTTATGACACTTGGTCCCAAGTACCACGTGTGCATTCAGTGTTTTCCCTTCTGAGTTAGAAATAAAGATAAATAATACATTTAGTGCTTTTGATAAATAGGTACAGCCAGATAAGTGTTACATTTTGCAGTCTGTGATTTCTTAAATTTCTAAAATTCTAATATATACTATTTTTGAATTTATGATCAAAATAAAACAAATGTACAGCATACAGAAAACAGCGCCCAGACAGTATAATGAAAGGATGTTAGAGATTGCAAAAATATTCTGATTTTAACAATAACAGACATTTATATGGTTAATAATCTGATAATTTATTTTTGAAAATATTTTTAATGGAAAATTTTATCCGAAAAATACCTCAGTCATCTAACATTTCATGGTAAATTTTAATGTTTTTGAAATCTGAATAATAGGCGCCAGTTGCTCAGTTGGTATAACACCTGACTAATAACCCTAGGGTCAATGTTTGGATATCCGCCATGGACAACCTGGGTCGATTGCGACAGTTTGTCCAAGGGAAAGGAGTTTACCTCCAGATTCTTTGGTACAGCATAACCAATAATGTGTTTATATGCCGTTAGAAACGCTTAAAACAAACTAATGGCCCCTCGGGTAATTAGGCACATACTTATGTGACATGACAAGTCAAAGATCACTGAGGCCCTGGCCCTTGGAAGACACTGTGTCTGGTATATGATAATATTTTAATATAAAATTACGATTCGTTACATCTGCCGAACAATATGTGAAACGTAAGACAAGTAGAAACTCGGTCACGATCAGTATCATTGACGCCAGCAAAAGCAAAATGCAATAAAACGAGCCGTTGATTAGTTTTAGACTTCAATGGTCACGTTGTAAGTTTTGTCCCCATACAGTAAAAGCGCCAGATATATTTCCTGTGAAGTCTTTGGATCTGCCTGACATGTTTAGTACAGGTATATATGTTGTGTTTTGTACATTTAGCCCCAGTTAGTTATGCATGATTTTTGTGTTTGTATAGCTCATCACAACGTAAGAGAGAGAAATCTTATTGCAGGGTATTGGGATTTTCTCGTAACATTGAAAAACACACAAACACATGTATGTATGTATGTATGTATGTATGTATGTATGTATGTATGTATGTATGTATGTATGTATGTATGTATGTATGTATGTATGTATGTATGTATGTATGTATGTATGTATGTGTGTGTGTGTGTGCGTGCGTGCGTGCGTGTGTGTGTGTGTGTGTTTCTGGAAACCAGTAGTGTCCGAAATTCATTTTCCATCGTTGTGAAGAATCGGTTGTTATGGTTAGGATAGGGTGCTCCCAGTATTATAACTAAACTATTGTAGAAGTCCCACCAAGGCTCAATTTTGGTTGGAAGTTGAATTAGTGAAAGATAAATGTACAGCGCCGACGGTTAAATGATCAAATATACAAAATGGTTGTAATTCAATGAATAACAATTTAGTGGTAATTCAATAATCACAAAGCTTCAATTCCTAATTACTCTCCTTCCGCTCGACCATTTATAGCCGATTGCTTCACTTGATTAGTCGTGTGAGATTGATTTTCACCTGTTGTTGTTCTGCTCCTCTGTGTATTCTCTCATATTTCTCCCAATTCCTTCTCTTCTCCCACGACTTTTTCCAAATTCCTCTTCAATTTCTCTATACTCCTCCTCCTCGATTTCTTTGTACTCCTATTCCTCCTCCTCCACTTCCACCTCCAGACTACCTTTTCTCCTACTCCACCTTTTATCCACCTTCTCTCCAACAACTATACTTTCGTCGACCACGACTACTCGGCTAGTCTCACCTCCGTCTTCACTC
This sequence comes from Potamilus streckersoni, assembly GCA_016746295.1. Taxonomy (NCBI): domain Eukaryota; kingdom Metazoa; phylum Mollusca; class Bivalvia; order Unionida; family Unionidae; genus Potamilus; species Potamilus streckersoni. The sequence goes on from JAEAOA010001756.1 coordinate 383,406, forward strand.
TTAGTGACTCAGGATTCAACTGAACCAGACGTTATGTCCCCTAAAAAGCTTCATATTCGAAGCTTTGTCTTTCCTTGGAATCTGTTTCTAGGTTTTACCGCCAGATTACTAGTGGCTTTCTCGGAATAACCCTATTTCTGAGCGATCATTCCAGGCGAAACTAACTTTTTGCTTACGAGCTATGAAGGTTATGATTCGGATCTAAATTGTAATCACATCCTCTATCTCATTTCCGACTTGATGCCACTATGACCCGACCCAATCAAACTTAATGTCCTTCTCGCTCTCTGTCCACGTAGGGACGGATGAGAACACGCCCCCGTTTTCGCTGCGGCCACTCTTTTGATCACTGAAGAAACCTTTAGCATGTAGGTGTGATTCGGCAAGCCTTTGTCCAGTTGGTATGATCGATCGCCTGTGCCGATTCAAGATTCCGGTTCCTGGATGGAAGGTCATGGTAACCTTTCTTAAGAGATTAGCACTAACCCGCGGCAATGTTTATACATCAGACACATGTCCGCATTAATATTATAGTTTATTCATGATCCTATAGTTGATACTTAGCAAACGTGACAATCGTTTTGAGGTTTAGTGACTTTTGACTTGTAGTGAGTTAGATTTCGCTTAATATTCATTCTCAGCTGAAATCCCTAAAAATTGTACGTTTGACAAACAAAGCATACGTTAAACAAAATCGGCTAAAGGTGGCTTCTTTGGGACAGCGCAGTATGTAGCTTCATTTTAAAAAATATATACCCTTATATGTTGTCCCCAATCTATTTCATACAAAATTCATTTTCTTGAATATACCCAGTATAAAACAATTCTGTATTGACCTATTTAAGTTACTTGCGTTATTTATAAGTAAATGTATCCATTTACTCTAGAGATTCATGTTCACTGTATATCGTGCTTATGCGATAAAATTGTAAAACGTGTACTTACGTTTCTGTGGAGATAAAACAGTAAAGCTTCTAGTACCGCAATTTTCACTACTATTTTTCTGACACTATTTACTAGTTAAAAACTGAAAACGTTGTAGATTAATATCACATAGTTTATTAACATTCTTTGTGTACTATTGTTTTGCTGCATCTTACAATGAACTTATTGTACTATTGGTTTTTCGGTATCTGGCAATTTTGCACTATTGTTTTGCGGTATTGGCAATGAAGATTCTTTTTGTGCTATTGTTCTGCAGCATCTTATATGAACATACTTTTGAACTATTGCATAAAATATCTTTTGGATTTAAATAAAAAATGTTTGCTACACGTTATACAGCGCATATGTAAAACATGTTTACTTCATAAGAAAAGTTCGCAACACATGTTATACAATGCATATGTAAAACATGCTTGGTTCACATCGAAAATATAAAAAGCATGTTTGTGTAAGTGATATCAAGTTGACGTAATTAATGGTTTTGCATTTGTATCTGATTTACTTATACTTGATGTATAATTTACATGTCACATGCCCGTGTTGAGCATGTACGGGAACCTTTACATTTATGGGTCGCATATGCCCGATGCTTGCATTACATATGTAACATAGCTGTGCTACTTTTGTATATTAATTGATCCCAGCCAACTGACACTATAATAACAATAGGCTTGGCAGGAGGATAGGAAATGAAATTTATGGAATCATTAGTCTTCTATAACTTAATCTCAAAGCTTCCTTTCATTTCATTTGAATATAACGACGGAAACAGCGGTAGTTTTTAACAATCGGGTGACTTTTAATAAACATCCAAAATTTTCTATTCAAATTTACATAGACATATGTCCATGAGTCTTTAACGAAAATTTAAATTTATTTCAATCTTTATTGAATATTCATTATGTATTACTTAAAAATGTGCGCTGGAAATCGGTCCATTATTCCCGAAGAACACGAATAGCTGTATTAGACATGACGTTAACGTGATAATAAGACCAAACATATATCTATGAATACTAAAGCGTTATGGGTTACTATCGGTAGTCTGACTTGATTTTAACCACAAGACATCACATTCGGTGCCTTTGATAAAATACACGAAAGAGAGGTTGCCAGTATTATCTTTGACGTATAGTAATAGTAATTGTTTCTTGTTTATTTAAGCATTCGCAGTTGCCAAATCTTCGAGATTTAGCTATTTTGTTTTCAGCTCTCCAGCAACTAGAGAAAGTGGTCTGTGTTGGCTTGTCAGTCGCGTTTAACTGCATTTAGCATAGATCCTGATCTACCGTCGCATAATTTGCTGGCAGATCAAAGTTTGTGTTATTTGTTCTACAGATTGCTCCTAACAAACTGCAGAGACCTAGATATGCCGGCACATTATGGCTTCTTCAGTTTGCAATAGAAATGGACTCAAAACCGAGTACATACGGTATTTTCCTAATGCTCACTGCGTTAATACGACACGTTAACCCGATGCATTATATGATTTTCTTTGTAGTAAATTTAAGCCACAGTAATTGTATACACTTAATTGTGCGACAGCTAACAAATTTTGCGTTATCTTAATTATTTGTTTGTTGTTTGAAACCGATCTGTAAACGAATTTCTCTTCAGTAACACTAATAAACTACAAAGGCACGAAAGAAAAATGAAACTTCATTGTTGTAGAACACAAATTGAAAGGAATATAACTAGTCTATTCATGTCATAACAAACGAAGTCTGGTATTGTCCACTATATTCTTAAAAGCTTGGATCAATCTTGTCTTTTCGAAACTGGCTTTTTGTGCTGGAGATGACCCAGTAACAAGTGTTTCTTGCAAAAATTAATCCATACAGGAACATAGCTCTTGACCTCAAAAGAAAGAAATCGCTGCTGTGGAAACAATAAGGTAATTTACGTGACCGATGTGAAACTTGTACCTGTTTTCTGTGAACTGACCTCAGATAATAAAAGAATCGTCAATCCAGCATAACGTTTGACCTCAGGACAAGGTGTACAAGGAGAATGATATATAACAATAACAGTGAGAGTAAGGATATTGGTATGTAGTATCACAACACTGAGATCAAGGATATTGGCACATAACATCAAACTTTTGAGATACATGACATTATAACACTGCGATAGAGTATAAAGGTACATAATATCATGCCAACAAAATAAAGGAGAAGCAAACATAACATCATAACAGCTAGATAGAGAAGGACACATAACATCGTAATAGTGAGATAAATGATGACACATAAAACCATAATAGTGAGATCAAGGATAATGGCACATAACATCAATCTAGTGAGATAAAGAATGAATAACACATAACATCAAAAACAATAAGATAAATGACAAGAACGCACAACATCATAATGAGATAAATAATAATTTCACATAACATCATAAATGAAATATAGGATGACATGTCACACCATAACAGTGAAATAAAGGTTAATGGCACATAATTATGAGACAAAGGAGTAAGACACATAATATAAACAGTAAGATAAATGAAAAGGATGCATCACATCATAACAGTGATATAAAGGATAATGACACATAACATCACACCAGTGAGATTAAAAATAATTGCACCTAACTTCATAAAAGTGAGAGAAATGAGAATGACAGATAACATCATAACAAATAGGCAAAGGAAAATGACACATAACATAATAACAATGAGATAAACGAGTACACATATCACCGCAACAGTGCGATAAAGGATAATGGCATATAACATCATACCAGTGAGATACAATATAATGGCACATACAATCATAGCAGTGTGAAAAATGAGAAGGATGCATAACATCATAACAGTGAGATAAAAGATACTGGCACACATCATAACATGGAGATAAAGGATAAAGGCACATAATATCATAACAGTGAAATAAAGGAGGACACATAGATTATAAAGAGTGAGATATGAGAAGGACACATAAAACCATAATAGCGAGATAAAAGAATGGCACGTAGCATCATAATAGTGAGATAAAGAAGGGCACATAACATCATAAACAGTGCGATATAGGATAGTGGCACTAACTTCATAAACAGTGAGATAAAGGAGACGGACACATAACATGATAACAGTGAGATACAGGAGACAAACATATAACTTCATAAAAGTGAGATGAATGAGAAGGACACATAACATCATAACAGTGAGATAAATGAGAAGGATGCATAACATCATAACTGTGAGATACAGGAAAATGGCACATAACATCTTAACACAGATAAATAATAATGGCACATAATATTATAACGGTGATATAAAATAGAAGGACACATAACTCCATAACAGCGAGATAAAGTGAAAGATTCATACCATCCAAACAGTAAGTAAAATGAGAAAGATATATAACATCGTAAAATGAGTTGATGGAGATCTGCTTTTCTTGGTTTTGTTTTGGTGTTTTCAACGGCACAGTCTGGTGTTTTCAACGGCACAGTCTGGTGTGGTGGTTTTAACGGCACATGTAACACATTAGTGAGTCTATAATACAGAGCAAATCCGCACGGTGTCGTTCTCAACCACACACTGAGAAAAAGGAGGATATATAACATCATAATATTGAATTAAAGGAAAAGATATATGCAAAACAAGTAAACGTAACAAAGCTGTATGCGCGTAACCTTTAATAGGAGCAGATCAAATGGAATTCATGCAGTCAGTTAAATTTACGTAAGATGTAAGTGGAGGCTCGCTTATGCTACAAATTCTGTTCATGCAGACTCTGGTATTTAACGTAGGCCCGAGACGAGTCCATGTTGTCGTAAGAGGCGAGTAATGGAAATACGAGCTTTGATTGCGCAGTGGTTGGCATTCCAAACTAGCAACTGAAATGGTGCGGGTTCTAATCCTACAATCGGCCGCGGTGATGTTTCCATGGGCTTGGCACATAACTATAATTGCCTGACACTAAATAAACTACTTGTGTTGATGTGCCGTATAAGATCAGACACCAAATGAAACAAAAGATAGATGCGGAAACGGCAAACAAAAAACGAAAGTAATCGAATGATTTTCACCTAAAATTGTATTCTTTTCTCAAATATACAAAAAATTAAAAATTTCAAAATAAGTGTGTGTGTTCGTGATTTAGATTTTTAACGTAGCTTTAACCATTTTTAAATCATATCGCTACGATGTCTGCAACGTGACAGTTTACTGGGACATGGCATGATGTCCCACCCAGTCACATTATTATGACACTAAGCCAACCAGTCCTGACACTAACCTCCTAATGCTGAGCGCCATTTTTTAAAGTCTTTGGTATGATTCGACTCGGGTTCGAACTCACGACCTCCCGCATCCGAGGCGGACTCTAACCACTAGGCTACCGGATCGGTTTTCAGATAAGAAGAGATTATGAAATTAATTGATTTTATGTTAAATTTTCGCATACAAAGAAAGAATATATTACGGTGATGAAAATTTGTTCATTTTTCCCTAACTATATGCCTGGTCATATTGGACAGGGCATGCGTCTGACAACTATATTTCACTATGGTTATGACTGGTAAATAGTTATGAGCTAAATACTTAATGGTAGCAGATCTGGACTTTTACTGCATCGTCATGACAAGACCACACATAATGGGTCTTTCATATAACTAGAAGAGATGCTATCAATTACTCTGCCCCATCATCTGATGTGGTCTTTTTATTTCTGTTTGTTTTTTGTTTTTTTGTTTTTTTTGTTTTTGTTTTTTTGTTTTTTTTTTGTTTGTATGCAAGCAAGCTAGCTTACCAGCCAAATTGCTGGTTTTCAAGCAAGTTAACGCAGTTGTTAATTGTTATAAATACTACAACATTTTTGTACGTTCAGACAATCAGTGTGAGTACGTAATTCTCACTTACTTTTAAAGATATGCTCAGATTTTCATTTCGTAGTTTATTCGGTCTTCACTCAAAGTAGTATGTCTGCTTTATTAGCAGAGAAACACTGGGTTTTGAAAGTCTGAACTTGTTTGTGTATGGTTCTAAATGCATACAGTACTATTTTCTTATTTCTTAATATTTTTCGCTTAAAATTAAATGTAGTGTGTCAAAGAAACTCAAAGTTGATTCATTTTAGTTTAAATATATTTTATTTCATAAATTTGTAATTAAAGATTGCAAGAGCTACAATATAGAAAGTAAAGGATAAGAACAAAAGTCAATGGCTTTTAACGTTCTTCTTGTACGATATAAAAAATTTAAATATACAGTATACGAAATAATAAATATATGGCGAACGATCTTAAGTTTCAATGACAAAATACTAAAACATTTACGAGTGATGAGTCCCTTGGTTTAAACATTAGCAATTAGCCAAGGTATTTAAAGCTAGAGGAGGAACACCGATGGAGAAAGTGAAAGACGAAGATAATAAAAAAAAAGAAGTTAAAAAGAGAAATTGTCAAGAAAGTGTTTCAAACATTGTGTACAAAGTTCATAAAATAGGGATAAAAGAAAGGCAAAGGGCAAGAATAAATAACTAAATAAATTAAAAGGAACAAAAAGTAACATTAATAATGAACAGTGCTTCATTCTAAAGCGATTCGTTGCGGAGGCAATTCTGGATAATTCGAATCATAGAGGAAGTTGCATTTGCAGCTGTTCAAGACCAGCGTAAGCGCATGCGCATAGTAACGTGTTCTTAAGTAAATCTATTGACTATTCAATAGCATAGAAACATGAATCATAACTTAATACGGAAGCGTTGTATCACCGCAGAAGAAGGTATTTAAGAATAAATTACAATACGGAGTGGGATTAGAACATTTTGATTCGACATATTATTTCATTTTTACTAATTTTTCTTTTTAATAAACAAAATCTATTCCTTTGGAAGATGGTTTCATACTTTTATTATTTATTTCTCGATCTCAAAAATCCAGGTATTTTCAAAAGTAATCACCAATCAGACTTGAAGGTTATCTATTCACAGCGTAACAAACCTGAAACGTATAACCTCCAAACTCGAGCAATTAGACCAGACACGAAGCAACTTGGAAGCTACGCATTAAAGTGGATATCAGAGGTTTTAGTAAATCACCTAAATCGTACAGGAAGAAAAACGTTAGCGTGCCTGCTTTGCCAAGATAAAAGCTATCAGTGATTAAACATGCCGGAGGTATAAGAAAATTAGCACATAAGCATCAAACCAGGTGAGTCCAACACCTTGTGTTAATCGTTAGAGAAGTGGTTGTGGTCCATAGTCTTTCGTATATACTGACAGATTGCAAACACAAATACAAATTGTATTTTACCACTCTTGCATCAGCTTCATGCAGACATAACGTTTAAGACAAGGCTTGATGATCATATATTATAGTCGGCAACCGCTGCCATGAGATATTTTGTAATTGAAAAATCTAATTTTTTAATTCCTGTCCGGAAGAATGGCGAACTTGTAATATGGATAAAAAACAACAAAGTATTGATGTAAAAAGTGATCGTTAAATACTGTAACATTTTTTTTATCAATATGATACCGTTAAAGAGCTTATAGCAGTATCAGATAATATTTAAAAAATATAAAATCCATTTACACCAGTCGATATGCTTGTATTAAAAAGGTAAATTTATCAAAATGTACAGCTTCTTTTTGTAGGATAAATTCGAGAATGCTTTTTGGCAGGGCGATTTTTTATAGGTATTTCAGCGTTTCGCATACTTTGGCTAATTTCTTCGGCATTGCTAATAACAATTGCAAAAAAAAAAATAAATAACTTTGCCGTGTAAAAGACATTGCATGAAAAGAGTGTGCTTGGTGCTGATGAACAAAGTCTTGAGATAGGCTTCCTTGGCTTCCAATCGCACACCCTGTTAAAATTCTTCGCATTTTCTCATTTAGCGTTACTATACGCACACATTGAACCGCGGTAAGGCCAGTGCTAGAAAAATGGATGAGCGTACTGCTTGTAAGATAAACTCTATGAAGTAGCCCGCCTATGTAAGTTTCAAAGAACCTAAAATGCAGTTGTGTCAAATTCAGTTTTGAATCTACAAATACGTCATCCTTTGGGGTTGCATTTCCTCTTTAAGTCTGACTCCGAAATGCTTCTGCTTGCTGTACATAAAATTTTAGATAGAGACTTTATCATATGGGTCTAATTTAAGTCACAGGGTGGACACTGTTTAAACTTGTGTATCATGATATTGGCATTCGTTCGAGAAGATCGTGCAGACAATTAAACATTATCAATCAGACGAGACGTATACAGCCACTCAGACGGGAAATACATTTTAACTATCTTCAAATTATATGGTTCATATTTTATCGACGTGCTCAGACTACAATTCTGGAAAAAAATAAATGTTTAAATGACAGGTTTCTTGTCAATAAAAGTTTCTTCTTTTTTTATATCGTTACGCCTTCGCCTTGAAGTTGAAAGTCGGTAACATTATGGAGGTTGCACAACTCCGTAAACTTTGGAAATTTATACTGCAAAGGAATTTTTCTTCTTCACGGAGATTTATATGTGTAAAACAATTTTATTTCGTGAAGGAGACTGATATGTGTAAAAGAATGTTTCTTCACGAATGAAATGATGCGTAAAAGACTGTTTCGTCCTGAAAGAGATTGATATGTTTTGTAAAGGAATCCTTCTTCTTAAGGGAAGTCACGTGATGAAATTTGAGGGATCTCGTTCATCAAACTAGTGTTCCTTATGGGCTTATTCACAATGTCGTGTTAAAAGATATAAGCTCGTAATTAAAGGAAATGCAAAGGTCCACGCAATGTATTACAGATTAAATATAAGTCAGATTCATTTTCACGGATCACTGAAGGAAACATAAATTAAGGCCTTGCCAGCCATGAATTTTTGAAGCTGTCACAAGTACATTCGAACTAGCCTAAAGATGATATAATGGAGCAGGAGGTATAAAAATATTAATTACAGTAATTTATTTCATTAATTAATGCAGACTTCATGTAGAACACAGATTAGCAGATGAAAGGCGTTGTTTTCACGGGAAAATAAGCGAAGTATTTCCTCATTCCAAAACCTGTAGACAATTAATTTAGAGCTAATAATTAAATGTTACATGCAAACAACAGATAAACTGACCTTCAAATAGAAACTGTTTAATTAAATGTGACATTTGCTTTTGGCAATCATGCACGAAATATATCAGCAGCATTTCAGTTACATAATATGCATTCCTTGCACTGCGTTTATTCATTCTTCGGTTCATGCACAGTTGCGTCTGCTTTCGTAATTGCAATTTCCATGCAGTGATGAAAAGCAACTTTAGACGATATCAAAGCTTATCAAAACTGTTTAAACAAATAGTACTGCCTTTACTTTCACACATCTATTTTACCTATGAACAAAGAAGAACCATATAATTCGTTCTAGGATTTGAAGCCAGCTGGGTTTAATTGTTTTCCCCGCAAAATGCAACATTGTACCTTTCTGTCAAGTCCATTAGAGTTATCTTGTTTCCTCTCAAATTTCCGTTTGATAGGTCCGTTGCCTAGATATGCAACCTGTCAGTTAGGACCATGTGTTCTATACAAGCGTAAAACCAGCAATCCAAATAACCGATCACATGTTTCCGAGTTTATATTTCCAGTTTTATTTCGTAGATGCATCCCAATACATTTTACAGAGCCGATGTTATTTTACAATCGTTTGCCTGGAGACAGGAATTGTAATCTATTGTTACTTTCATAGCTATGGTGGGAATCATGCCACTCAACCGAGGTAAGTGTTTTTGTCCTACAGGTACGAAATTAAATGATTCGACGAAAATTGCTTCGAGCGCAAAATCTAATAATACTCTGAAAGACAAATGCTGCATGAATATGGATCGATTTTTACAGAAGAAATGAAATTTTCAAGAGACGTGCTTGTTTCTATATCGCTCCTTAACTTGGTGAAATAATATATTTAGCTTGATAATAAAAGAGGTCAGACGTAAAAATTTAAAATTTTCTTGTCACCCCCCCCCAAATAACAATCTTGCCTCTAATGTAGAAGTTAGAATTTTTCTTTCAAGAACGTCTATGTATGTATGTATGTATGTATGTATGTATGTATGTATGTATGTATGTATGTATGTATGTATGTATGTATGTATGTATGTATGCATGCATGCATGCATGCATGCATGCATGCATGCATGTATGTATGTATGTATGTATGTATGTACGTAAGTACGTATGTATGTTATACTTACCCTTTATGACAATATTGTTATTATTCTTTATAAATGTATTTCATGTGTTTGTGTGCACTGACAAAATTGGCAGTGGTTATTTCACAAAGAAGGCAATTTCTCAATTTTTCGAGCTAAATCAAGTTCTTCGTAAGGAAAAGAAAACGTGTACCTTTATAGAGGGAATCTGCAAACAAGAGATAAACAATGACAAAAAATAATTGTAATTTGGTCCTATAATGAGTTAACTACATGTTTGTTTGGTAATGTTATATTAGCAAAGATTAAGACAATCACAAATGGGATGATCTGCAAAATCACGTGCTTATCGTACTGGAATCCATATTGTTATGGCCAAATTACAGACTTGGGAGGAAGGAGGGAAACCCTTCCTGGCAAAAGTCAGCGCCATCATAAACCAGAAATAAACAATATGTACTAAATATTGTATATCTTCCATCTCGCTAAAGTTGTGTGGAGATAGAAAGAAAATATATAATAACAAGGTTATACCAAGAAACTGAATAATAATAATAATAATAATAATAATAATAATAATAATAATAATAATAATAATAATAATAACAAAAACATCAACTTTTCATTGAATAATATATACTTACCTAAGTATTGTCGCAAAAAGGGCGCACGCGCGCGTGTGTGTATGTGTGTGTGTGTGTCTGATACACTGATCCCTGAATTGAATTTTTATAATATTCTATCGGGTAGGTTAGTTTGTAATTTACACCAAATGCTCTATGAGTATATGGTTGCAGCATTTTCATCCTATGAGTACATGGTTGCAGTATTCAGCATCCTATGATTATAGGGCTGCATTATTCAGCATCTTATGAGTATATGGTTGCAGTATTCAGCATCCTATGAGTATATGGTTGCAGTATTCAGCATCCTATGAGTATATGGTTGCAGTATTCAGCATCCTATGAGTATATGGTTGCAGTATTCAGCATCCTATGAGTATATGGCTGCATTATTCAGCATCCTATGAGTATATGGTTGCAGTATTCAGCATCCTATGAGTATATGGCTGCATTATTCAGCATCATGTGAGTATATGGTTGCAGTATTCAGCATCCTATGAGTATATGGCTGCATTATTCTGCATCCTATGAGTATATGGTTGCAGTATTCAGCATCCTATGAGTATATGGCTGCATTATTCTGCATCCTATGAGTATATGGTTGCAGTATTCAGCATCCTATGAGTATATGGTTGCAGTATTCAGCATCCTATGAGTATATGGCTGCATTATTCTGCATCCTATGAGTATATGGTTGCAGTATTCAGCATCCTATGAGTATATGGCTGCATTATTCAGCATCATGTGAGTATATGGTTGCATTATTCAGCATCCTATGAGTATATGGCTGCATTATTCTGCATCCTATGAGTATATGGTTGCAGTATTCAGCATCCTATGAGTATATGGTTGCAGTATTCAGCATCCTATGAGTATATGGCTGCATTATTCTGCATCCTATGAGTATATGGCTGCATTATTCTGCATCTTATGAGTATATGGCTGCATTTTTCTGCATCCTATGAGTATATGGTTGCAGTATTCAGCATCCTATGAGTATATGGCTGCATTATTCAGCATCCTATGAGTATATGGCTGCATTATTCAGCATCCTATGAGTATATGGCTGCATTATTCTGCACCCTATGTGTATATGGTTGCATTATTCAGCATCCTATAAGTATATGGTTGCAGTATTCAGCATCCTATAAGTATATGGTTGCAGTATTCAGCATCGTTCATTACCACAACAGTAGCATCTCTAGGGACTCTCTTGGGTAGTAGTGACTGAAGAGTTTCGTGTTGACTTTAGCTTAGATAACGGCTATTATGGTTATTCATTCTGAAATCGTTGGTTTCGCCAACACTTTAAGGAGAATAGATGTGCCGTATAGGATCATATATTAAAAACATTTGGTTCGACATCTAAGTTTTGACTGATAGTATAGCGAACCTTTGTCGCTGAGCGTCGGAACGATTTAGTCTTGAACACGTTTGCAAGTTATGAAGCTTTTGTCCTTGCAGGAGTATGTGCCTGAATCTGAAGTCTCTCCCTAAGTTATGTTTACTTAACCGAAAGGTCCATGTTATGTGTATGTCTACGGTATGAAACCTTAGAAACTTTTTGACATATGCCCATGAAAGATTGGATTTGGTACCAATAGTTCTGAAAGATTGGATTTGGTACTAATGGCTTTGAAAGATTGGATATGGTACCAATGGTTCTGAACGATTGGATTTGTTACCAATGGTTCTGAATGATTGGATTTGGTACCAATGGTTCTGAATGATTGGATTTGTTACTAATGGTTCTGAATGATTGGATTTGATACCAATGGTTCTGAATGATCTGTTGCAAGTTTGGGGTATAGGGATGTAAAGTAACTAAACCGGGGATACGCTTGATGGCAGTTTATGTTTTAAAGAAAGCTTTTCTATCGAGGAAAACAGTTTTCTTTATGGTGTCGTAAATTCTTTTTCTGCATGTAACATTTCCTTCATAGGCATCCAGTGAGCTACCTAAGTCTCTATTTAAATATACATTGATTGGAACATATGGGTTTGGTAAGATTTTTTTATTATGTGCTTGTTGTGACAGTCGGCAGCTGGTTGAGAGCAGATACTGCGAGTCAACACTCATGCTATGTGGGGTAAGATTACAAGTACCCATTCAGGAAGGTTGGTGTGTGTGTGTGTGTGTTTGAGAGAGAGAGAGAGAGAGAGAGAGAGAGAGAGAGAGAGAGAGAGAGAGAGAGAGAGAGAGAGAGAGAGAGAGAGAGAGAGAGAGAGAGAGAGAGAGAGAGAGAGAGAGAGATTTAGTGTAGCTTCACAATTTTTCAGTCATATCGCAATTATATCTGGCAGTGGAGCATCCTGTCGCATGATGTCCCACCAAGTCACATTATCCTGACACCAGGCTGACTAGTCATTACACTAACCTGTTAATGCTAAACGCTTAGCGCGGCAGCTGTTTGAAACATTGTTATAAGTCTTTGGTATGACTCTGACGGGGGTCAAACCCACGACCTACCGCCACCGAGGCAGACGCTCTTACCAGCTATCCACCCTAGCAGTCAAGGTAATGAGTATTCAAGAAGACATCGAACTTGTTTGTTGACTCTGAATTACCTTAATCATAGGATGGAAGCCATTGGCGAAGTAAAAAAATATGACGAAATTTTCCTCCATTTTTTGATCCATTTTTATCCTGCGTCGTCAGAGAATACACAAGTTTAAAGGTCTATGAGATGAGGAGTTTTGCTCGAGATTTCCCAAGAAACTGTCTTCTTTACTTGCGTATAAGACGGGTCCAATTCCAAAATTCATAGACCCAGATCTGAAATCGAATAATGCGTCGGCAGATCTGAATTCGAGCAGTTTGTGATGAGCAACCATTTGAACAAACAACACAGACCCTGATTTATACGCGCATTATGCTACAGCAGATTAAGATCATAGTTGTTTGTAGTTTGACTCAACTTATAAGTGAGAATATACGGTATCGGCCAACGAATACGTCATTTTAGTACCCGTTCGCAAGATAGTTAGACATATTAACAACAACGCATGATAGTTAGACATATGAACCACAACGCAGGACCCCTTGTCTTCTTGACAATATCTCAGATCTCGTGCTGTTTTACTTTTTTTTTTAATATTTATTTTTAGCTTCGTCTTTCCAATTGGGTTATATTGCCCGTTTTGGTATGGCTTTTGTTGTTGTTGTTGTTATAGGGTTTAACGCCATTATCAGCACAAGGTAGGCACTAGATGTCGGCCAGTATAAATGGTGGAGGAAGAACCCGGGAAAATCGAAGAAACACCGACCCACGAGAACCTACTACTGGCAATCTTTCTCACGTACAGACTTTGGCGGAGCCCGAGATTCTAACCCGCGCAGAGGTGAGATGACAAAGTCATGTTTCACTGCAGACAAGAATACCTCTAAAGTTTGAACTTTAGCAGGTGGTCGAACATATTCGCTTTTTGGGGCGAAATCGATTGGGCTTATTGTACATGCACAGTATGGTCAATAAAAGTTTCCCAGAATCCCATTCACCCTAGAGAACTCTCGAATGCTTTCTTTCAACTTGAGCACATTCTGTGTTTTGGGTAGGGACCAAAGTTTGATTAGTAAGAAATACATTTGCAAGAGTCAGACAACTGCACTAATAGGTTTACGACATGAATGTCATTCTGGATTAGGGAAAAATATTTCTTTCGAAACTTTCTACTTTATTTCTTTCTCGTTCGGTGAAGAACCCGGGTTTGGGATCTCTCCGAACTACCTTTTGAAAATTTGCTCCGTTGTATGTTCGAACGTAACCGTTTTAGGCTTGTTAGAAATATATAAATTTTTCCCACGTAGTCAAGAAATGTATTTATAGGTCACTATTTTCATCTGGAAAATTCAAATTTGAACTTTAAAAACCCGTTTCCAGTGTTCGTGTTTAATTTCGAGATTTATCTGGAGTTCACAAACTTCGGAAAGGTCAAACAAATATACAACAAATTCTGTCTATCTACAAAAGACATGGAGGCATCCCAAGCAAACATGGACGAAATATTAGTTGTCAACCTTATGGGACAGTTTTGTTTTCCAAATATATTTATAAAAAATTTTTTAAAAGAATTGGTCAGGTTAGGTTCCGCTCCGATTTTCACTTTTCTAAGTGATCTCAGATTGGACATATGAGACCGATCGTCCATGCTTATAGCCGCTAAAAAGATGTTTTGTTTTGTGCATTATATGTTTTATTGCACTGGTTTCCAAAGTATAGCATAAACGTTGACTCAAAATTCGAGCTTATTCATTTCCCATTCAAATGTTCATTTTCTTCCCCAGCTAATTAGGCATATATGCAGTCCGAATAGTCATATATATATGCAGTCCGAATAGGCGTATATGCGTTCGATTTGGCGTATATGCAAGTCCTATTAAGCATGTATGCTTCCAATTAGGCATATTCTTTTTAAATTAAGAACAAAGTTTAATCCTCTCTTTTAGGCTTGGATTAAAGACGCTGACAATAAATCATAGTGAGATAAACAACTACAAAGACTTTTGGAATAAAATTCATTCTCGGATTCAGAAAAAATATTTGTTTTCCAGATAGCAGACTTCAGACAACGCCTTTGTGCAATTAACATCAAATGAAATTGTTGATTATACAATCTTCAATATTAATAATCGTTTTGTAAACGATGTAGAAATTTTTCAAAAACTATAAATTGAGCTTAAGGGATAAAGACATTTTCGGTTCACGGCCAAGAGTCTGATAATTGCATCAGACCGACCATGTTAAGCTTTGTCGTGATATGAATGTAATAAGTAATGATAAGATCAAAAGATTTGTCTATCGTGGTCAAATTCATGCTTATGTACTTAGACACACTGGAATGATACGAATCCTCTTAAAGCACCTTATGAAAGAGGAGATCAAAAACAACCGTGTGATTTATTTGTCTGGATAAAGGAACATCGTAAATTAAAACTGGTTGTCAGCTCTCTATCCATGTCTGTGAAATCATTTGACAATTAGTTTCAAATCTCATAAATACATACATACATACATACATACATACATACATACATACATACATACATACATACATACATACATACATACATACATACATACATACATACATACATACATACATACATACATACGTACATACGTACGTAAGTACGCACGCACACACACATACATGCTTACATGCATGCATACATACATACATACATACATACATACATACATACATACATACATACATACATACATACATACATACATACATACATACATACATACATGGACTGTTTTGCGGAAGAAGAAAAAACTGGTTTGGAATTCGTCATTTTTTTCATATGCTCGCATTAAAAGAATTTTGATTGAAAGAAGCTTACACAAATATGCCATACAACAAATGTGCTTTGTTTTCTAAGTTGAACCTTATATTGATTTGTGGAAGGTTTGGGGATTTTTCAATGTTTTTTTTTTTCGAATTTAAAATCCGTAGATTTTGACAGACATGTGTGCCAACTGTAGTCTAATACTGGTGATTGTGTTCTCAGGTTCAATTGATGTGTGTAAATAGCAATACACTGCGTGTGTATCAGTCGCAAACTTTAACTTCGGCGGTCACCCCGGTTGACCTTGAATGGATTAGAGGATTTATTATCCTACTAGAACAAGTCTACACCTATTAAAGAACACTCTAGTCCGTAAAGAATTTGGAAAATTTAATAGCCACTTCTGACCTTAACAATATCGCCGGCTATTGGACTACTTATGAGTGACCTAGTGGTTTCTGTAAAGAAAAATGTACTCTAACCGATAGTTGGACCTTCTCATCCATTAAATGTTTTGCATTAAGTGTGTAACACCTTTCATTATATATATATATATATATATATATATATATATATATATATATATATATATATATATATATATATATATATATATATATTAGACTCAAAATACGAATAGATGTTAGGTACCAAATAAGAATAAATCTGACTCGAACAAATAATAGATTCTGACTCGAAATACCTACGAAATAGTAATAGATTTTAAACTCGAAAAACGAATATATGTTAGAAGCGAAATAAGAAAATATGTTAGACTCGAAATCAAAACTTAATATATTTGAGCTTGGATTTATTTCCTAATGTCTATAAAATGAGCTAGCGCGAAAAGCCACAAGCTTTTTCTACTGTAATAAAGTTTGCAGACTTTTAACTTCAGGTCACACTGTAGTAAATTATGACCTCAATGCTTAAGATGATATCAATATGGTAGGGATTATGCTATTAGGTGAGGGGTCTCGAAAGATTAATTTCTACGCGATATTGCCTCACATCAGAGATTTTTAGATATAAGGCCTAATTGCGAAGACTTCGTGAATAATTTATAAACACTGTTTATTCCTTGGGACATACATGTTTTCAAATATCAAACTTCGTCACGCCAGTTATCTAGTGTTTCTGATGATGCTCATAAATAGATCACAAAATGACTTCGTTGTCATAATTAAGTTAACATTTCCTTCTTAAGTTTATTTCTTGACTGGAGACCCACTATAGTTGCTGAATTGTTTAAAACACGCACACGCACTCACACAATATCATACAATAACACACACACACACACACACACACACACACACACACACATATATATATATATATATATATATATATATATATATATATATATATATATATATATATATATATATATATATAGTATGTTACTAGAGGATAATATGTCCGCATATATAAAACCTTGCTTGTAATGAGTACAAGGTTATAAGATCTTTTTTTAATTCAGAAGTGAGAAAAGATTGATACTAGTTATTGACTGAAATTTTGGGATGACCTATCGTCGCCAGCCAAGAGTGATAATCTGCTGCGCTCCACGATTACCCTAGTTGATTATTCAGAGACTCCCTCGTTTTTCAGTAGTACACATACACAGAAATTCATTATATAACAACGTCCTACGCAACAACGAAATTTCCAGTTTTATAGATTGATAAGTTGCTGTGTTGGGAAGAGAAACTTTAATTGGCTCTTTCAAACAGCGTGAAAGGCCATGTTGATTCACACTCGCAAGTACCATTTACCTTTGTTATCGGTGGCAAGTATTGGCTAAGTATTCAGGAGAAACAAGAAGACTTCAACCCATGAGGCAACGGGTATTAAACGTATTGCTAGTTTTTGTGACTGGCCTGCGTCGACGAGGGGTGAGAATGAAGCCGAAAAATATGATGATACTGTGGATTGTAATATACTATTTTAGTAGTAATTGCCTGTCAATAGTCGGCTATTGGATTGCAGAAATTGGTAATAAGCCGGCCATTGGAATGCAGAAATGCGCCATGAACCGGCTACTAGAATGAAAAATTTGGTTATAATCCTGCTTTTGGAGGATATATTTTCACAGTTTCTTTTTTATTTTAAGTAAAATTTCTTTGGCGGTTTCTTATATACGACATAACTTATACGTCTTGAGTCGAGTGTCAAACTGAGATAAATCTATAAAATAACCTTGATATATACAAAATTAATTATGGAAGCAAGATTTTAAAAAAAGAAAAATATGGATGTAGAATTTCTAAGCCGGCCATTGGAATGCAGAAATGCGCCATGAACCGGCTACTAGAATGAAAAATTTGGTTATAATCCTGCTTTTGGAGGATATATTTTCACAGTTTCTTTTTTATTTTAAGTAAAATTTCTTTGGCGGTTTCTTATATACGACATAACTTATACGTCTTGAGTCGAGTGTCAAACTGAGATAAATCTATAAAATAACCTTGATATATACAAAATTAATTATGGAAGCAAGATTTAAAAAAAAGAAAAATATGGATGTAGAATTTCGCCATAGTTGTAGAGCTGAGCAGTATCTTGAATAAACACTCAAATCCTTTTCCTGGAAAAGAGTACCGAGCAGAGATAATTACTTCTGAAATTACCACTTACGCAAGTCATTTTTATGCTATTTCGTTGAAAATTTATGATAGTTCTGCTGTATGACCCTCATACGTGTCAAGTATTAATATTAAATCGTACGTACGGGTTCAGTGATGTCGTCTGTTGTTTGTGGTATTTGGCGGGAGGCACTAAATTCATATCCGAGGCAGGAATTGCAAATTTATCACGAGAATCAATGATTTTATCGCGATAATAGCAGGTGGTGTGCAAAATTAATAAACTATAAAATGCATTAGTTCGCTTTCCTAAAGAATGGAATGTTAAATGCTAAGGTCAAACACTATCAAATAAAAAAGCGGTTGAGAAAATCTATGCCAAAACAAATGGGTTTAAAGGTCTCATTGCTTGCATATGTTTCACAGGAGACAAAACAAACCATTTATACGGTTTATGAATAAACTCTTTTGAATTAAAACACACGGTTGTAATCTTCTATGGTAGCGCATTTATTTATTTTTGGTATAATTATCAAGACATTTTCTGATGACACCGAACCGTCTTCCAAAGACGTTGTTTAGTCTAAATGCATACGCATCATATGTTTTGGTTTAGAGCAGTGGGTCTCAAACTTTTTTCGCTGACCACTTGAACAATTGACGAGCGTCTAGGCGGATCACTTCATGATTAAGTTTTGCCAGTATTGATTGTACTATTAGCTAATTATTGCAAAGCGCCTTGAATAAAAGTGCTATAAATGAGTAAAACTTAAAAAAAATAGGTAACATTTTTTCTACAAATAAAGTACGCAACTCATATTTTTCATATTAGTAGCTAAGGTTCTCGATTGTTCCGCAAACTTAAAGCGGATCACCTGAACGGAGGTCGCGGACCGTGTACCAGAGATGGAGCACCTCAGATTTAGAAGGTACAAAACTTGAATGAACTCATTGGCTATCTTGATCTTGTGTCAACAATTGATAAGTAGTCTATTTAAGCTATGGGAAAATTTAATTGTGGAAAGATTCTGTATATTGTATGTTGACGTTGTTCAGGTGATGTGCCTAAATCATGGTGTTTTCTTTTCAGGCTGTACTCGTTTGACTTTCATTCCTTGGACGAAGGCTTTGGCGTTAAATGTAACTAATGCAATATACGTTCTTCTTCCTTCGATCTGACATGTTATTAACTGTCTGTCCTGGATTATAGTTGTTCTGATCAGCACTAATCCTGGTAAGTACTTTATCATTTACTTTGATTTATCAGATGATAAATATTTATCGTTTCATTTTATTACGCGTTTAAAATGTTAAGTAAGGCTGTTGTTAAAAACTTTGGCAGCCTAATATTGATGTCTCAAGAGACCAAGATGGTCGATATCTTAAATTCTATCTACATTTTTCTTTTATAAGACCACCCTCAAGATGTAAATTGTTGTGGAAGTTGTAATATTTTATGAGCTTACTACTATAAAAGTTAAAACGGATGCAATTTTTAAGAATAAACATAGAGATACTAAGTAATTACGGCATGTCCTGATGCGTTATTAACACGATACCTTGGAAGCGTGACCAACAGAGAACGTACGTTACATAAATGCATAAGTTATTGAATCTGACAGTGACTGACGAGCTTGCGACTTTGCGTGCCAAAATAGCGAGTTATATGAATGTTTTAAGCACTAAAAATGTATCTATGTTTATGGTTTAAACGGCACGTCATCATTGTCCTGGATATTTCACGCCAAAGATATACGCGTAAAATTGTCATGGCGGAGAATATACTTGTGAACTTATAGATCCTCGCTTTGTCGATCAAATATCTCACATTCCGCAAGCGATCATATACTGTCGTAATTTCAGTTTGTCTGATATCTTCGCTTTCAAAAGGCGAATATTTTTTCTGGACTTTTATGAGGTAGTTTTACGGATCATTTCATTTTTATACTTTCAATATTTTCGTCAGCGATATTAAATCGGACAGGGTGAGTTTTATCATTCCGGTACTCGCGTCTGTTTGCAACGATCGCTAAAATATCAGGATGAATCTGGACTCCACAATGTCATGTAAACAAAAGCACCCCTAAATCACATCAATGGCAGCGGTAGCACAAACGTTATGCCAGGATATTGATAGCGTTCAATAGCAATAGTTTACACATACCTGTGTGTGTGTGTGTGTATATATATATATATATATATATATATATATATATATATATATATATATATATATATATATATATATATATATATATATATATATAATTTTATCGTACAGGCTAGACAATTCCTAATTCGTACTCTACGGAGATTCGAACCAAGGTCCACAGGCAATCTGCATCCATCGCCTTGCCTGGACTTGCCAGTCAGTATTACATCACTACTAATCGCACATCACCAAAAATGATGCAACGGAGTCGGAATGACTATACAGATTGATTAGAATTAATTACTAATTCGTCGTGCGAGTGTTGTCTCCTACACACGAGTTCATATAACACTGACTCAGTTGCATCACTTTTTGTGCTTACTCGTGAGGGAATATGTTCTGTTGTGTGCAGGCAAGGCGATTTATCCACGGACCTGGGTTCTGATCTTTGCACGAATTAAAAATTCTTTAACTTATATGAAATTAATATTTTGTATTAAATATTAATTCTGCCTATTATTAACAAGTATTCTCCTATTCAATCCAGGGATAGCACTTTCAGTTCTGTCTGGTGTTTATAATTTTTTTGTCTCTCTCTCCTTATAAATATATATATATATATATATATATATATATATATATATATATATATATATATATATATATATATATATATATATATATATATATATATATATTATTTTATCTAGATGTATCCGTTTTTAAGTTAATGGAGCATTTCTATCTCAAATTTAATCTAATTGCTTTCAGTTTTGAAATATTGTCAGCTATCTAAATGCGAACCATTAGTCACTTTTCCTTCAGGTTTAATCTCGAACCAGTACTTTTTAGGACCTTATAAGTATCTAAATGTTGTCATTGACACCATGTCATAAAGCTTATGAAAAATGATTCCCTACCATATATCTTCAAATAAACTCCCAACATCGGCACTGATTATGTAATGTTTTGCAAAAAAAGATTCCCCTATTAGTGTCATGTTTGTCCGTATAATTCACATTTACAATTTCTTACTTGATTCAACTGCTTGATAAAAATAACCAGTCTTGTGTTGTCCTCGCATCCAGTTTTCCAGTTATTTTGAAACCGATTAAGTGGTAACACGAACAACACTGTAATTGGCACTTACATTTGACGTTCAAAACTAGAGATGTCCCGACATTGTTACAAATCTGAGGGAACTGTCGGCATTTATTTTTGACTGCATGTCCTTAAATGTCGCAAAGCTTTGATTTCACCCGCAAGAAACATTTGCTTTATTGGTCATATATAGGTCATGAGTTGTAAATTAGTACTGTTTTGGAAGTATACAGTACTATATATATATATATATATATATATATATATATATATATATATATATATATATATATATATATATATATATATATATATATATATATATATAGTATGTACGCTGTATCAGTGATATACCACGAGATGTATAAATATTTCATTAAAAGCAAACGAAGCTTGTTGACTTTCCTTTTAATTAAAAATTTTTACGAGTGGTTTATCATTGATGCGGTGTACATACGTATATTTGCCCTTTGAACTGAGTTAGATTTACTACAGACAGCTGTGTGTTGACCTAGTGAATGAACTCTTCACATCCACGTGTGTGTCCGCTACAAAATGTAGTTCTCTGCCGTATTGCCTTTTTACAATCACCTCTATATATTGATCAAATAATTGTTTTCTTTTATTGGTTTCTATTTTTTTCCACATTGATTAAATATACATACTTATAATTTGAACATGCAAAATGGTTTTAATAATAATAGTAGAACATTAGCAACACTTGGATTGCTACACCATTCAAATGAACGCAATGTCATTTACCTTCAGACTCATGAACATTAACTTGGAATGGAAACTAAATCAATTGACGAACCAACAAGATGTAATCAAAATATTTTAATATATTTACAGTTGATCTAAGTCATTCTCT
This sequence comes from Potamilus streckersoni, assembly GCA_016746295.1. NCBI lineage: Eukaryota > Metazoa > Mollusca > Bivalvia > Unionida > Unionidae > Potamilus > Potamilus streckersoni. The sequence continues at coordinate 406,124 of JAEAOA010001756.1, forward strand.
CTCTCTCTCTCTCTCTCTCTCTCTCTCTCTCTCTCTCTCTCTCTCTCTCTCTCTCTCTCTCTCTCTCTCTCTCCGGTTTGACTTTAAAACTCTGTCTCTCTCGCATCCTTTTCTCGGTTTGACTTAACTTTTACCATCATTCATAAGTACAGAGATATTATCTGCAAATCCTCTAATTCGCCATTTCGTAGATTTAAGCCCGTATCTTGCTACGATGGTCAATCAATCAATCAATCAATCAATCAATCAATCAATCAATCAATCAAATCAAATCAATCAATCAAGACCTTTGAAAATTTTCATATTTAAATATTAATACTCTATTTTAGAATATTATGGTATGTTAAAAAATAACAAAAAAAACAACATTAAATACAACAGAGTATGAATTTACTAGTTTGCAACATTGTATCATTGACAAACACTGTTGATAAATCCCAAGGATAAAGCAAACGTATCGTTTCGACTAACTATATTCTTGTAGGTTACTTGGTGTATTTCAAGGTTCTAATTCAGCCCAAATTCCTTTTTACTCTCATCCCACATTATTGAGCAGTTTATCCGTTATGCTTGAGAAGGGAGAGGAGAATATATTAAATTAATTTAGAAAACGGGAATTATTAAAACTTTTTATCATTATTTTTCATACGTCACTAGTGACTAATTTGTGGAAATTGATCATTGATCTAGAATCAACTGCAGACGCTCGCGAGAACGTGTTTATATATGCATATTATTGCGCTATATGCATATTATTGCGCCATGGGCGGATTATAATTTGATATACCAATAGTATTGATATATCAAATTGCTTTATAACAACACTTTAAATGCATGTTAATTTTTAATGCATGTGTATTCTTTATTGGCTAGAACCTAGCATGTTATTAGTTATATGACCACCCAAGAGAGAGAGAGAGAGAGAGAGAGACTCAGTCAGAACCATCATAACTAATTTGAACAATTCATTTTCATCGTTGGCATTAGATATAAGAAATTGTCAATACATAGTTTTTGTCCAATATACAGATCTTTTAGATGTATTTGTTCAATTTTCACAATCTTAAATTTTAATTCTGAAATAATCATTGCCAGCACAGAAACTTAAGACTACGTAAGCTAATCGATCTCTTTACTCTCTAATTTGTATGCTTCAAAAAAAAATAGTCTTCCGTTGTGAAATGTGAATTTTACAGTTTATTATGTCATTAGAGCAAGTAGGTGTTTCGGTTTAAATATTTTTTATATTCAGTAATTTATTCAGAAATGTTTCTCTTATTTCCTTTTTTTAAAAATCTAAAACCGCCCTTTGTAGAGATCAATTTGTATCCAAATGAAAATCAGAATTCTGGGAATTTAATGTATGTGCGTGTATTTTTGTTTAATTTGACAGCTCTTTTATTCTAAAATTTTAAGACATTTTTGGTTTATCATTAAGAGGAAATGTTAACTAAAAGCCAAAATTCCCAAGTACACAACGTTCCAACCGACACAAATTGGGCTGATATCGAAAGCGTGACCCTTAAATTACAGTTCAATGCTGTGCTATATCTTCGGCAGTCCTTTGCTGTAGGAGCCAGTATTGACTTAATTATGGTGTCGAGTGAATGGAGCCAGTATTGACTTAATTATGGTGTCGAGTGAATGAATGACCTCACTGATACGTAGAAAATGCCCAGAGAAGAGATATGAACAAACTTAGGGTCACCAAAACTCAGACCTTGTTTGTCACAGGTGGCGTTTCATTTTTTTCCGGTCGACAAATATTAGTAATTGCCGCAGTGTAAATACAAATAGGATCACAACCTTCTGTTTTGATTGTAACGCCCAGGGGTACACACACTTTTTCAGCATGCGAGCTACTTATAAAATAATAACGCCACAATGATCTATCTACCACAAAAATGCAAAACATATATAGGCTCAACGTCTGTTTTTTTTTTTAATGCTACGCGATCTAGTCACACTACCTGGTTACACCGAATCCAAATTTCAGTAACTCACAAGAACGTATAGCCTCTCTTCTGATTATTTTGTGACGTCAGCGAGAGCGAGTTTCTGCGTATGTGTGTACGTTTGTGCGTGCGCGCGAGCTTGTGTGTATGATGTGTTTGCATCTGATATGCTGGAAAACTATTGCTTGTGACACAAATCAATATCAATGAATGCTAAATTGTAACAAAACAATTCTGTATAGGAGACAGTGAAACAGTAACAAGTAAATGTTATATTTAAATGAGAACAAATCAAGAATGTTTAAAGTAATGATGCCTTTTCACAAACTCTATTAAACGAATGAAATGCAACTTTGACTGAACTATGATTAATTTCAAATGCACGTGGAATTATTTCATACCTCGCTTGCAGCTCCTTTTTCTTATTGTATAACAACATTTGTTTTAATCAATCAATTTCGGAAAATTTTGTCAAATACTTTTTTTTTCTCTCGTTATTTTAATTTATAAAAGTTGTTTGGGTTTTCAATTTAACGTATTCTCTGCTGTTCATTTTACAGCCAAAACAACGGAAAGTTGTGAATTTTATGATACCTTGATTTAAACCCTTTGCTAGTGACCTTGAAAAGTAGTTTAAAACCTAGATCACAAGCAGGCTATGATTGTAATTTTTACTTGTTCACTAATTACAACGGTCAGTCAGTAATTATATTTCACTGACTTTTTCAATGTTTCTCAAGCAAACGCGAACTTAATGTGATAGTGTAGACATTTCCCCAGTATTGTTGTGTGATATATACATTTTACAAAAATAAATCTCATTTTGTAAACAGTAAAAACTGCTTGTACATTTTGCAAAGTAACGATGACCTCTGAGCCCCACCCCTAAAAATTAATTCTAGAGATAAGAGACGTTTCCACACAATATTATTGAAAAAAATATAGTCTGTTACCATTTAATTTCCTTTCAGAAGGTTGAATTAAAAAATTTTGTCTCATCGTATATGTTAAGAACCTGCGATTGCACCTAAACGTAACTTAGTTTACGGTGAGTAATTTTAAACCGGGAAAATGCGCGTTATTACACGACGTACAAAACCTATCCCCAGAGCAGAGATAACTACGCCTACTATTTAGCATACAACACCATTCCATATAAAATGTGTTTCATTTGACAATTACATCAGTAAGGATTAATATGGAATATGAATATGGATTAGTATGAATGATAGGCATACACTGCAAATTTCGTACAGATTGGTTGAAAAATAATGGAGTTATGCCGATTTTAATTTGTTTATGTTTTGTGCAAGTCGGCTAGGTGACGGACACTGGACCAAACTATGGATCAAGTTTACTGTTGCGCTTGTAATATCATAATGCCTAATGCCAAACACCTTTTCTGTCCATAATATTGGTTGGCGATTCACGGATTTCGGCAAGTATTTGACAATGACAATCTGCGGTAGGTTCATTGTTGTTTGCTAGAACACATACTTTTATACATACAGGCACTAGCAAAATGTTTGTATATATTTTATGTATCACGCTGAGAATTCATGTGTATTTTTATGTTTTTATTCTAATCCCTGGTCAGTCTTTGCAAGCTGTAAATTATTTTTTTCAAGTGATAGCACATGCTTAATTTGTAACCGTGTTATTGACATTCCACGATGAGAGATTCTCATTCATCGAATTATTTCTCCACTTCTTACAGAAAGTTTTCAAGTGTTCTATGATACGACAGCTGAAAGATTTAACCGAAGTAACGCGTCTTTAATTGGGCTATTTCTGACATTTGAGTGAATAAACCCCCCAAACTTCAAAATACTTACCTTTAATTGCTAGAACTCGTTATATACCAAAGATAAAGCATGGTGGATTGATTTTGCTCTGAAGAAACGTATATGATGTTGGAAAAGAAAATCAGCGATACAGGTATGTTCTTGAACTTTACAGAACACACACACACACACACACACTTGAAATTTCATCACATCGTTGCTACAAGTTCCCGTGGCATTACCCTAAATAACTATTCTTTAACAAAGAGCCCTAGTTTAAATGTAATTCGTTTTGTTATTTTTGTATAAGGAGATTGTGTACCTGAAGGAGAAAGTATTGAGAAGTGTTTGTTGTTGTTTTGTTGTTTGGTGTGGGAGTTGGGGAAGGGGGACGGTTATGATATTTATGTGAGGGTGAGTATCAAATAATAAAGGTTCCAAGTGGTTACCTCTACTAATATTTCGTGGCAGCTACAATTCAATTTTGCCCAGCAGTCAATCAAAATAATAATGTAATAACAATCAATCAAAATATTAACGTAGATCAAAGGCATTTTGCACCCAATACAAAAAGTTATGATTTCATTGAAAAATAATTGTAAATGAGGCATTCAACTGAAGTTTTTAAATTGATTGTTGATTTCGAAAAATCGTGAATATCTTGAGTAACGAGTAAAATTGCTAAAATATTTTCCTACGGTAATTTAAGGGCAGGTTTTTTGCGCTAACGTTGTTTCCGTGAAACCTGGACTTCGTTCAACAATTGCAGGATAATTTTTGTTTTCGTGGCGGTAGTAATGAACAATAAAATGGGAGCAATTAAGAATAGACTGGATAAAGAATTCATTTTACATTGGTCACACTTTTTATGAATACGTGGCAAACTTGTCCTTTTTCTTCACATTTCCATCATAATTAGTCTGTGCTAAAATCTTTTTCGTTATTGTTGTTGTTGTGTTTGTGTTGTCATTGATATTTAATTTAATTATTTGGGTCTTTTTTAATTTTTAAATTTTTTAATTCCATTACGTGTTATTGTAATGTAACTTTGTTTACTGGACTTGACATTGTCCAGAAATTCAATTAAGTTCTATTTGACCTGACTGTTATTTTTATTAAAATTATATAATTGACAAAATAACTAATACTATAAATATTGTATCTAGTTACAGACATTTTCTTCAAAATAAGTGACAGTTTTGGTAAAGAACTTTTTTTCTTTCTCAGCGTAAGATTCATTATTAGGTCAAGGCCATACCAAGAGTACGTGACATGTAACAAACTTCTATTGTTTTTAGAAGAATGAACTTTTGACTCATTCGGGAATCTGTTTTGCGTCTTAAATTAGTGTCTGGCTGTTGTCTTGCTTGATGTTTGTTAAGTCTGGCTCCAAACAACTGACACGTTAATTGCTAATTGTTGACAATTGTTACTATGTTGTGACCCGTTTGAGTCAATTTTTTTATTTTCTTCAAAATTATTGAATTGAAAATATTTTTTTTCCTGGAAATACGTAAGTGCTCGTGCAGTATTCTTGGATCATTAACGGTTATACTGAATTAAAAACTCGAAGAATATTTTCTGAGATTCAACAAAGGCCTGTTGACACAGCTGCACTTTGCTGACCTCAACAGACGTCATTCCGTTCCATTTTGGATTTCATCGGGACTCAAATTCACTTTCATTCAGGACCTTTTATTACTAGGACTTTTTAATTATTGGATTATATTTGGATTTTATTCGAACAAATTAAAGTTCTTTTTCTAATTTTTCACTTTCTATTCTAGGGAAATAAAATATTTGTTATATTTTAAAAAGCTTTTTGTTTTCACTCTTTTATGTTACTTATTTCAAGAGCATAGACTCGTGACAGTGTTAAACTCCATTTTCAGCATTAGATAGGCTATGCATTGCAGCCAGTGTAACTGGTGGAGGAAGAACCTGGTAAAAATACTGGTATGAACCACCGATCAAACGGGAAGTTGCTAGCAATGTTTTTCACATACACCACATCGGCTGAGACCGAGATTCGAATCCACGTAGACAGAAATGATATGACCGTGATCTGTGAAGTTAAACGCTTTAGACCACTTGACCTACCTCCAAAATAATCTTTGAATTTGAGAGTTATTCGTTTGACAACTTTAAAAGAATGAATATGATATGAATTTATATGAATTCTAAGTTAACAGCAAACTTTGGGGTATAACTGCTAGATTAAGTTACAAGATGCTTAGTCAAACCAACTGCCACCTCTCCCTACGGCCGACTTTGCCGCCCTTTGAAAAGGTGGTATTTTTTCTTTTACATTGAGATAGAAACAGCTTCGGAATTCGTTTTCAATGAAAATTTAAACAGATATCTCTATGCTCGTTATTTTAGTAGATTCCATGGGATCCGCTGTTAGTGGCAAGAGGGTGGGGGCTCTTGATCCCGCCCCCACCTGATTTCACCTCTAAACATGTTTTGGCATACACCTGTAAATGGTAATAGCTGACCACTTTATGTTTGCCCCCACGCCCAACTTCGTAAATAATTATGTTGGCACTCCTGGCACATTATTAAACGTTTTTATCTAGATGTCCAAACTTGTAAGGTCAGCTTGTGTCTTCTGCTATACTGCCCAGTCGACAAGGCGAACTAGCAATTTCAAGCAATTTTAATCATCCAGTTATCTACAGAAGGTGTTAAAACGTGATATTTTTGAGACAATATTTTAGTGTAAGCAATAAGATGTACAAACTTACAACACTAACACAAACGTTACGGACGGAAATTTACTGACACAGTTGTATTTGGTGCAATATTAGCTTAAAGAAATAAGCATAATAAGAAAATAGCAATTTTTACATTGGAAAGCACAAAAAAAAACCATTTCTTATATAACAAATAACAACTCAAAATTACCAAAACAAATTATTATTTTTCGCAACGAAAATATAGACACAAGAAGACCCGCTTTTTAAACATAAAATCCCCAAACCTAACAAACTTGTCTGAAGTTAACTCAAATTGAACGACCCTTTTTATTGATCAAATCATAAATTCAAGCCTTTATCCATTTGTAGTGATTGTTCCATTATTGCCCCAATATTTATCCAATTTGTCAAATCACGTTTTTAGCCAACAGTCAATCAAAATTGGATATTTAATGGCACATGCAATTTCATTGGTCAAAATGCCATCATGTGACCACGACCAGACGCTAATATTTCTTAATAAACGTTTTGATGTACCACTTTTTGGAGTTAAAATATAAGCACTCTACCAACCACCTGAAACTAATGATATAAAAATGGATGCTAGCGTAGTTTACGACTTTAATACCTAAATTCATTTCTATGTGCACATTAAAATGAAAACTCTGATTCTGCAAACGTCCCAATCTATCAGTATATCGCTGGGAAATTTTACTAGGCACAATTTTGTGAAATCACGTGCACTCAGTGCAAAATCTGACTACCACTTATATCAGCCAATCATGCTAAGTCTAACATTTACATAGTGCTCATTTTTTGTGTTTACGTGTGGATCTAAGAGAGAAATTGAAAGAGAGTTTGAAGATTATGTGGGCCACGGGTCCCAATTGGCCTTCTTTCAGTATCGGGTGCAGTTTTTCTAAAGTTGGGATTTTTAGAAGTATTCTTTACTGCCTGTGTTCCGTTTATGTTGTCGCCTTGCGACTTTCATGAAGTCGCTTCGCGGATGTTTTTTTTTTCAGCGTGTTTTTTTTTTTTATTTGTGTTGACTACTCCCAAGTTTATTTACATCGGAATTCAAATGTCAGATACTGACAAAATATTTTCTGGAAGGCGCCTTTGAAACTCTTTGCGCGAAATCCGTTTTAAAGCATTGGCTACTGGTTTTAGGTGTTCTCTTTAAAAGAGAAGGTATTCTGGCTCTGATTAAGTTCAAAATTGTATAATGTTCCTGATACAGATGAACGTGCATGCCGTCTTAGTTAAAGTGGACAAGTCACATCATTTACTCATTTCGTGCGTTTTCCCTCGTGTACTAGTTCAATAAAATCTTGGAACATTGCTTTGCCCTAATCAAAGCATTCTGTTTGAAATGTATTCATTTTTTATAGTAAATTTGCCATTTGCCACGGCTCGTGAGAGACTTGTAAAACTCAGCAATCTTCCTGAATACCTATTTGGGCCATATTTCCATAGTTGGGTCAATTTATCTCGCTGGTATTTTCAACACGAGCTCGCAACAGTTGAGGGACCTGTGCTTGTGTGGTCAAGGATTCATCGAGGCAAAGAACTCGTTGAAATTGAAATATTTTCTCTTTTGGGATGCTATGCTAAATGCCTCTTTTTGTATAGCTCAGTCATACCTTTATATTATGTGCGACGCCGAACGAAAACGTGTTGAAAATCCAACTCGATTTGTTAACACTTAGTTGCAGAGACAGATCCCCTTGAAATAGCGTCCATTGTAGAGCAAAGTAGTTTACAATCTTGAGAACCTTTTGTTCCGGAGCCAGAATATGTTCTCTTTTAAAGAGAACACCCAGAACTAGCTGCTAAAGTTTTAAAAACAGATTTATTACAAAGAGTTTCAAAGGCGTCATCTATAAAATGTCTGGTGTAGGGCAAAGCAGTTTACATTCTTGAGAACTTTTAGTTCAGGACCTTCCGGGTATAAAGAAACAGACATAGGTATTATCATTGTTGCGTTAATAAAGTTACCCTGACCATGGTGAAGTAAATATCCCGTCGAAGATCATATCCATAGGTTTAACTGTTAAAGAATGGTACACGGTTGTACGTCTGACTGCACGATGACCAAAGCCCAGAGAAGAAGCTGTAAACTGCGTCGATGCTGCATGCTACCAACATGATCTCGCGTTTAGAAAAAACAATTCAAACAATATCCATGACTTGGCTGAAATTAATCTTACACTCGAAGAAAGAATAGCAAGATGGTTTCATATATACCTGCAGTTATTCTCTAATATAATATTCTCACACTTTGTTTGTGCTTGTGAACAGTACTTCTTCGAAAATCATAGGCACGCCGCTGTCATGCTGTTGCACACTCACTGCTTGCAATAAACAGATGTTTTCCAGTCATTGGCAAATACAGAGGTTTGGATTTACAGCCCCTAACTAAGCCCTAAAGTGTCAAAGAACATCCTAGACGGCTCAGAGATATTTTCAGACAAAATACGTTTTAAATTATTGTGTATACCGAGTAATTATTATTCACACCAATAGTACATCATCAAATTTAACTTTAATTTTCGCATGCAACTTAACATAAGTTCGACGGTTCCTAGATTAATAAAGAGAAATGTACTTTTCGATGAGTGTCATTCGAACCATGTATAGACTGGATCAAGAATGGAATGTACTTTTCCATGAACGTCATTCGAACCATGTATAGACTGGATCAAGAACGGAACAGGGTAATCGTTCAGGACATGGGGAACTCTTAGCAGAGGATACAGAACTCATTTATAATAGCGCTGGCAAAAGCAACGTCATGCACCTTCCCTGTGTGTCGGCATGCACGCGAAGCCATTTTAGAACTATGATTCTATCGTCTATCATTTTTGAATATGTATATGTGTCGTTTTATCCATGCTAAAGATGGCACACATTGTCCACAAGTTTATTATAGCCCGCATATTGGAATGGTAATGCAGTATCTCAAATTACACTGGTCTACAATTTTTTAGACGTCGTCTGATTCAGAAATAGCATGTGCTATTTATTATGGCTTTTGGTGTGCTGAATTCAGATATGACAATTAAAACAACTGAAAAAGACTCATTAAGAGTCGAAAGCGCTCAGGCTAGTAAGTTACTAGTTTCGCAATGTTCGTCGTCAGTTTATTGCAGCTATAAAAACTGTCAGTTGCCGAACTACGCAACAATTAAGGATGTCATACGCAGTATGACTGGCAACAGACAGTATATACTACGATAAACGCATACAGGAAACACAAATTTTTAGCTATTGCGGCAAATACTTTCGAGTTATCCTTAGGAGTGCCTTAGGAATATCAAATCCAAAAGAGATTTTTCACACAGTCTCATTCTTCATGTGCGCAAGGGTCGATTCGAATCTGCCTCATGCTTACACGGCAAGTCACTGACGATATTTCTATTGATTTCTTAAACTGTAGAATCAATTTCCTACTGGTGCAAAGCTCCCATAAATAAAATAATCATATTCAGTCAGGTGGAAGATTGGAAGATGTTATTGAGTTTGCTCTCACCAGCCTACAAAAGAAACTATAAAACTTTTTGTCTAAACGATTCGAGTTTCTTTTTAGAGTTTAATTTTTTAAATTAAACCAAATTAAATGTTTTTGTGTAAGGTTAACAAATCCCTTTTCGTTCATTTTTTGGTTGTTTTTTTTTCCTTTATTTCTCTTCTATCTGTATATCTTTGTCATAATCTTTGTATATCAACTAACTATTTGACTATGTTTTTTTGTCTATTTATCATCCTACGTTATTCAATAATTTCTTGACCATGTCTATTTATCGACCTACCTTGTCTGTCTCCTAACTACCTGACTGTATCTATTTATCGATCTACTTTTATATCCACTAACTACCTGACATTGTCGTTTTATCAACCTACTCTATATTTCCACTAACTACTGAATTATGTGTATTCCTCTACCTAAATTGTGTATCCTCTAACTACTTATATTTATTGATCAACCTACTTTGTCTATGACTACTAACTACTTAAATATGTCTATTGTTCTAATTACTTTGTCTATCCACTGACAACTTGACTGTATGTATGTATGTATGTATGTATGTATGTATGTATGTATGTATGTATGTATGTATGTATGTATGTATGTATGTATGTATGTATGGATGGATGGATGGATGGATGGATGGATGGATGGATGGATGGATGGATGTGTGTGTGTGTATGTGTGTGTGTATGTATGTATGTATGTATGTATGTATGTATGTATGTATGTATGTATGTGTATGTATGTATGTATATATATATATATATATATATATATATATATATATATATATATATATATATATATACCTACCATTCACTTTACTAACCTGGTAGTATTGTAAGGAATATGGACCAACTTATTTTTTCTACATACATGTGTCCACTTTTCTACTGTTCCAGATGTAACATTTGACTTTCTGATATCCAGAAAAGTTATTGTCATTTAACTTCAACCATTCTTTGTTCCTTGCCTATTTTGGCTAAAAACTCACATAATTGGTAAGTCGAGTAAGCATTTAAACTACATCACCTGCTCTCGATAATGTTAATTCATCCTCACGTACACGTTCGGGATTTATTGAAGTATCTATATAAATCAGGGGATCTGAAATTTCCAGAGATAGTAAACGAACAAAGAGTGAAACCGTTGACCCGCAATAAATCTTCATATTTGAAAACTTAATTAAATTCGCCAAACGGGCACTTTTGTTCATTGGCATTCGACATTTTTATTTACTTGACCTCATTTCTTAAGACATTTATGAAAGGAGTTGAATACAATTATATTTAAAGCATGTTTGTAGCTAGTGGCAATGTGTAATATTCAACAAGGTTTCTAAATTAAATACAAAATGGAATGCAAGTTTAAAATTCTCGTTATCAAATATTGTTAACCACTTTTGAGAACTTCGACTTCGCTAAGTGACATTTCTTGATAACAAATAATGTTAACGACTTTTGAGGACTCTATTAATATGTGACACTTTTTTTTAGCAAATAATGTTAACCACTTTTGAGGACTATATGACAAAAATTTGTAAAAATTTTCAATATTAAATAGTTATTAACAACTTTTGAGAACTGTTTGACATTACTACGTGACATTTCTCGTTATAAAAAAAAATGTTAACGACTTTTGAGGACACTGCGATATTACTTTCTGAAAGTTTTTGTTATCAAATAATGTCAACGACTTTTGAGGACTCGGTGACTTTACTGTATAACATTTCTCGTTATCAAATAATGTTAACGACTTTTGAGGACTGCAAAGAATGGGCGCCTGCACCTAGGGTAGCCACCACCACCCTCCCGACTTCGCCTTGAAACATGTTTTGGCATATATGCGTAAAATTTAATAGCCGACCACCACATGTTTGTTTACCCCTCCCCCAATAGAAAGTAATTCTGAGGGTTCCCTGCTCTAAAGAACGATAAGTTAAAAGAATTGAATATTGAACATCAATAGGGTCTCAAAATTGGAATCTTATGGTCAAATTTTTAACATGTTTGTTATGATCCCCTCCCCCTCCAGTGATAGTATGTGAGATGACATGACATCTGCAAGAGGGACAAATTTCTTTTTAGATATCGAAGTGGTAGTAACGTTTAAGCGGAAACGTTTTCCGTTTTGCCGGTGATCTTATAAAATCTATGAAGAAACTTAAATATCACAGAAATGCTTCTATTAGAAATTAATTTAAGTATTTACGCCGCAAAAGAAACCCTAAAGCACGTTTATAGACATGAAATATATCTGTGATTTTATTTACTTATTTATTTTTTAAACTTTTAACATCAGTGCTAAATAGTGTACCAAACAAGGATAAACTCTGGTCTCGGCTTTCAAAGTAATATGCTAGCATACACAGAGCCTGCGGATTAGAAAGCGCGAGTCTGTTGCTGTGTGTCAGTGGCTAATAGAATGTCATCTCGTTAACAGGCAGGTCTTGAGTCTAAAATTCGGATATGTGAGAAAGCCTGCCAGTGGCTTCGCGTAGGTCGGTGGTTCTTTCCGCTGATTTTCCGGTTTCTTTCTCCATCATTATTACTGGCCGCCATGTATAGCCTATCGTGTGCTGAAAAATAGTGTTAAGCCCCAGAACAACAACAAAGTCGTATATGGTAGTAGTATCTGCCTACAGCAACTTTTAATTCAAAAGAACAAACAAAATAGACAGGCTTATCTGTTTTAAAGGCCAATTAGCGTTGTGATAAGCTAGAAGCTGGTTTGAGTGAGAATTTCAAAGACTTGCTAGTACATAGAATACATTTATTATTGCTTTTGAAATCTCTATTATGTGTTCCAACCCCGCATGAACCAATAGTGGCCCGCCTGCACGAGGCCACAAAAATTGCTTCATCTGTCGAATACGTTACTTACCGGCGTATTGAGAGAGTAATGACCCATATTTTATTTATAGACAGCGTTCTCACGGTGGCATATACTACATGAATGAAAACTGGAACTTCAAGTTATCAATGAATACATTTATTGTAACAGGCTGCGAATCGTGAATGTATTAAAATGTAATACAGATGTACGATTGGATTTACAATACTGCACAGATTCACTGGAATAAAATATTGCACATGTGCACTGGAAAGAAAAAAGCAGGTAGGAAAAATTTTATTTTCATCCACGTGAAAATATTGATACATTAAGCAAGCAGATTTTATTCACAAAATTTAGCGAGTCGCTTATCCCATTTAAGATTATAGTGCTCTGTAAGGAGACGATTTTGTAAATACAACAGCTAGAACCAACCAAGAAGACTTGTCGTTCCCACACTTTTCTCGATTATTCTCTTTCCCTATCTGTCCTAAAGCGGCGATCTTTGGTCTCCATTCAGTCCTTTCCCTGTGGGTGGATTAAATTATAATGCCTCTTTTTGCATATCAGGGAACTGATATAATTATATCTCCATATTCGAAGTCTCTATCTCTTATCCTACAAATTAATACGGGTCTTGATGCATGTTTTAATGCACTCGCCACGATGAGGATGGCATAATTCCATCATTTTGTGTTGTTTCTTTTGGTATGAGGATATTAATTAATTACGTTAAATTTGTGTATCTTCACGAATATACCTATATTTATTGTTTATATGGATATTCATGCGCTCTTGCATTGAGTAATCATGATCTATAAATTTATCTCGAATTAATTTAGGAAATTATACAGATATTCAGGTATGCTGTACTTTTCTTCACACAGAAGAGCTGTTGGCGTCTTAGAGCCAGTAATCAAGGGTTCGATTAGTCCGAGTTACATCTGACCTTCCCCTTCCCGTTTTAGATTTTGAAAAGTGATGGCGTGTGAGATAAGAGCGTATTCCCTTCTTAACGTATGAAAGTCCGTAGCGGCATTGGGCAGTTGATTTAAGTGGCGTCTAGAAAAAAAATAAGCTGCATTGTATAGAATTAATTCTACCTGATTGGTAGCGATAAGCACTAGACATTATAAATTTATAAGTTTACCAATGCGCTGTTTATCTAGTATTTAATGCCCCAATGCATCATAAATGACACCATTCTTCCAATCTAACTCAAGTTTAGAAAGAAGGAAATGACTTTTAAAATAGCTATCTTACATAAGCCGTACTTAAATAATCAAGATATTAGGTAGTGTGTGTGTGTGTGTGTTGGATTTTTAATGCAGCTTTAAAAAATTTTTTAGTCGCTACAATGTCTGCAGTGTGACAGTTCTAGTAACGTCTAGCATTAGGGCATCATGCCACAGATTTGTAATATGTTGTCCCACCCAGTCACATTATCCTGACACCAGACCGACAAGTCCTAACACTAACCTCTTAATGCTGAGCATCAAGCGAAGCGGCTGTTAGTAAAAAAAAATAAATAAGTTTTTGATACGACTCGGCCGTAGTCTGAACCCGTGACTCCTTCATCCGAGGCCACGCTCTTGATTTAAACGATTCGTTCTCATATTCGGTTTAGATTTAAGAGATTTTACCCGTTACTTAATTCAATCAACGAAGTCGTAATTTAGATATTTTTCGGGAATGCTTAAAATGTGGTGATGTGATACATGCGACAAATTCCTCTATAAATTGGTAGTAGCATTAGCACGTGGCTCCCAAATGGGTTCGAGAGGGAATGAAGAGAGGCAGTCCCGCTTTTTTTTAAAGCTAATCTTAAAAGAAAAGGGGTGCATTAAATACAAACAAGACTCGATGAATATTGGTGATTAGACTGGAATATACATTAAAGTTGCTAACGTGGCCTGATGACATTTCGACATAACATGATGTTTGCTACTCATGTTTACAACCGTGACGTAATCTAGTCTTGTCATAAGTCTTTGGCATAGGTTTGAAATAAATTACTTAAGATCATCTTTTCAGTCTTAACCCTATAATTAATTGAAATGAAATGGTAAAAGGGTTGTACTGTTGCGATGTGGTTTGTTTGTTACTTTATTGGTCTGGGAACCCGAGCAATACAAGGATAAAAATAGCGGTTCATTCCTGAGACGAAATGGCGCATGTTTTCAGTGGTGCTGTTCCAACAGATGACGCGCCTCATATATTTTTCTCAACATAAAAATATATATATCTTTGGATATTTCTGTACGATTTGATATAGGTTTGATACTGAGTGAAAGAGATTAATTTTGCAGTATTATGGTGTTCCCATAGGTATACGATCGTCGCACATTTAGAACCGTGAATCATTTGCTTGTCCTTTTGACATCTTACAACTGGAATGATGTTTGCTTAATCCTAATAAAATCGGATTTCCACTGTCTTTTCGTGAAGCGCTGACAGCGACCGCTTTGGGGTTTTGTTCTAGTGACACATATTATTACCATAATCGTTAATTTTATCATCCATTTAAATGATGTCTTATATCTTCGTGTTTGAGATACTGAGAGGTATGGCTGAAGAGCATGAATGAGTGCCGAACAATTTGGATTCTCTTTCAGATTTGTGAAGGCTGCGTTTACATTGAGCAATTTATAAGTCACCAGAACGGGGTCCCTAAACGGTCGCTGTCAGATCTTGACATGGATAGTATGAGATCTGATTTTAATCAGACGGTGTGTCAGTTCGTTAGATATCTTTTCATGCCCAATATCTGACATTTGCTTCTTGGAACTCACAGTACTTAATCGGAGTAGAATTGGGCTTTAGTACAAACCGCAGCCTTGGAATGAAACAGAGATACAGTCAGCCTGATGGTCTTAATGCTGAACAAATCATGTACAGTACAGAAATAGCGTCCACCGGTTCCAATGATGTGTATGCATGTTACAAGTTTTAAACAAGGTTCATATTATATGCTTTTCTATCAACCAACATGAATTCAGGATTGAAGAGAACATCACTAACTTTAAGCAAACGATTGTGCCGGTTAGTGTGTATTGACCACCCATTGAGAGTGGAAATAAAATCAAAATAGAATATATGACAAAACTGAGTATTGTACACTGGAAACAAGACGAGAGAGTATTACCACTAATGTAAATTAGAGGAAGAACAAAAGAAGCCACTATCTAAAGTACATAAAGCCCCCTCTCTCTCTCTCTCTCTCTCTCTCTCTCTCTCTCTCTCTCTCTCTCTCTCTCTCTCTCTCTCTCTCTCTCTCTCTCTCTCTCGGTAGTTGAGTCGTTCCTACTGGGGTGTGTGTGTGTGTGTGTAGTTGAGTCGTTCCAATTGGTGAGTTTTCTTGAGACCATTAGGCTAGGCTGACTCTATCTAACTATTAGCTTTTGTTTGGTAGTCTCCATTAAAGGAACCATCTCACTCGGTGAAAGATTCTTTTCTGTCATGCATAGCACCGTTTAGAAACAAGAACAGGAATACTTTACTGACAGGATCTTCGTTAGTGCTTTGCATTATATATAGAGGAGTCATTAAAACAACACTTTAAGAATTATTGGCTTGTAGTATATAGAGCAAAACCCCAAAAATAATTTACGAATTCTTTTCAGTAGATACAGATCAGAAGCCTTAAAATAATTATTTAATAATAATTGCTTTGTATTATATATATATATATATATATATATATATATATATATATATATATATATATATATATATATATATATATATATATATAAAGAAAACCTTAAAATAATACTTTAAGAATAATTGCTTTGTATTATATACAGAGAAAGTCTTGAAATATTGCTTTAAGAATAAGTGATTTATATTTTATAAAGAGAAAGCCTTTAAATAATGCTTAAAGAATAATTGCTTTGTATTATATAAAGAGAAAACCTTGAAATAATGCTTTAAGAATAATTGCTTTGTATTATATAAAGAGAAAACCTTGAAATAATGCTTTAAGAATAATTGTTTTGTATTATATACAGAGAAACCCTTAAAGTAATACTTTATGAATAATTGCTTTGCAGCATTATGGAGAAAAAACACCCTTAAAAATTATATGATCAAAATAACTGATTTGCATTAGCTACAGACGAACCCGTAAAATAATAACTAAAGAGCATATTGCGGTCAGTTAAAAAGGTCATAACTTCGACCATATCATTTGAACAAAGACCGAATTTTTACGCTAGCCGAAGGTCAGATCAACTCAAAAATACCCGTATTAACTCATGTCGGGGTGGACGGTAAGCGGCAGGTGTTGCACAGACCAAACTATTATCAGTGAAAATGCACATTTCTCCCTTTATTCCAAATAAATAAATTAAATTGTATCTTTAACTTTAATATATTCCTTCTCTTGGCAAAATTAGTTTTGATAAATACAATTTCATATGAATTCAATGTAATATTTGTTTTTTTGCAACAAAACAGCTGGACTTAGCGTATAAACTAGCATAATGAGTGAGCCCTATTGACTACTCGTAACAAAAGATAGACACAAATCTACTAGCGTATTATGTAGTTTGCGGTTGAACTTAACTTTTAAACTAGTATATACTGTATTAAATTATGAGAATACTAATTCTCTTTTCGCGGAAAATTTACTACAGCTCGAATAAATGAGGCTAATTAGTGACAAGTACTGAATTTTGGTTAGTTCAGGCAAATGATACCGTATGCAGCTGCAGTATTTTGGCTGTGGGCTTTAAGAACTTTAATTCATTGTAAAGGTAAGATGTATGCTAAAGTTACAAATGTCAATGATTTTAACTTGATTTAAACTGATACCATGCAGAAGGGATGGTGTATTTTGGCACTATTGTATACTATTCGCTCGAATGTGAGATTTTCAGATCTCGCTTGCTGACCTGTAGAGAGCACGGACTTTAAAAACCATCACCGTAAAGAGAAATAGTCGATGAACCATAACAGCATTGTAGATTAACATCTGTTGATAATCTTCTAGACTGTAACAGATATGATTTTAAAAATATTATCCAGACAGCTTTTGATAAAAAAAGGAACCATAACTTCTTCGATGAACGTCGTTTAGATATGAATGCAGATACAAAATGGGAATTGCTTTAGAATATACGAGACCCAAGAGTACATTAAATCTGTATTTTGTAAATATTTGATAAGAAGTCTTAACAATGAGCCAAATTTAATTACATCAAGATGTTTGTTAGATTCCATGTTGACTTCGTTCTTTATGTGCTGTAAAATAACGTAGAAATTTACTTTCAAATACGCAGCTTTGATGATCAGTCTCGATAAAGCGGTGTAATTAAATTCGGGTTTTTTTTTTTCTTCTAAATTTTATGAATAGTAATGGAGTTTCCCTTCGGGCAATAACATTATTATTTCACTAGCGTAAGTGTATTTAATTTTTGTTTAATCTAGCGCAACTCTTTCTTGTCAACCTTTTCTCGAACCATGAATTTGCAAATACATGGTTATTGTTTAGCAACAAGAGCTTTAACAAATATCGCTGTGATCACTGGCCAGTTATACATGAATACTATTGGAAAGTACTTCTTACTCCTCATACATCAAGCGAATATTGTGTGTTTGTTTTTTTTGTTTTTTGTTGTTTTTGTTTTGTTTTGTTTTGTTTTGTTTTTTTTGTCGTTAAACCCCAAAGAATTATTAAATGAAAGAAACATTCAGACTTTGAAATTGATTTCATCTGAATAAAAAAAAATAGTTTCGAAATTGAATCTTGTTAAGTTTTAAACAAGACGTTTGGAACAGCCAGTGATAACTTTCATTTAATCACCATTTTTATATATATAACAATTACGAATAAAGTCGAATTGTTAGTCCAAATCGGTATAAATTATGGAACTAATGCCATCAATGTATCATTTAATGATGTCCTCTGTAGTTTTAATACTTCAGTCGGAGCATCTTCCTCTTTTCTGTGAAAAATCTTGTATGTGCCGAGCAGGAAAGTATTAAAAATTTATTAATAGCAAGAATTGTATCATATGATTTAATATTTCTTCTCTGTGTTATATATAAAGTAGGGTATTGTCTCCAAAAAACAAACGATTCAAAAATGCATCCAGTTAACATTTTTCTTATCTTATATATATACTTAATGAAACGCTTTAAACATTAAACATTCGATGAAAATGATGCAATTATATTAGATATGTTCGATTATCAAACTATCCTTTGATATCTTACTGCAAACTCTTAGTTCTGTTCCAGTTAAAAAGAAATATCTTTTCCTAATTCGAATTCTGCTCTTTTTCCTTTTGGATATATGGACGTTTGCTGATTATCTTGATCCCTCAGGAACTTTTAATTTTGGAGGAGAGAATCAGTTTGAGCTGTTTCAGTTTGATCGGCTTCCTTCAGATTTGTCCCAGAGGACGGTTGTACAAAATCAGTCTTTCATTTACCGTTCACCCTTTTCAGGTTTAGACTTATCTAGCATCCCAACATGCATTTGGATAAAGCAGCGATAAGCACCCAAGAGTCTAACTATTGCTCGTCAAACAGGAAATACCATTAATTGTGTCTTCAGGGTAACTAAATTAATGCTGTCATCCAAAAGACAGATCCAGTCTTTGAGTAATATTAGGCTTCTAAAATGATGTTTTCTTATTGTTTTTATAGGCTCATGTTCAACCATTTTAACGAAAACCTGGTCGTGTTGCATTTGCTGCTGCAACAGTTCATTACGTGCCTTAGCAATGCAAGTTTATTTCGGGCTTTACACAGGTCCTCGAATAAACCGTCATATATGGTTTTGGCAATGCAAATTTATTCAGGGCTTTACACAGGACCTCGTACAAACCGTCACTGCTATTCAAGGTTTTACGCAGACCTCGTAGAAGCCGTCGTACATATCCTCATTGTACGACTGTATCTTCTTCGTATTGAATACTGAGCTATGTATACCAGTTGTAAGACTCGACAATAATCCCTGTTTTGCCATTATTTGATATGGGGTGTTTACAATTTGCTGATAAATTCCTCTCTGCGTTCTGGGCAAGTATGAAAACACCTGTTGTGAGAAACAGAGTGACAAATTCTGATATTTCAAAATCTCACTAGCACAAGTTGAACTTCAGTATGTTTGTATCGAATTGTCCACTAGCAATAACACTCTTGCTGCTTCCACCGCTACAATATGCGCTATTGTTGCTTATGCTAGTTAAGTTTATGATGACAATGTCGATAGTCGTTCAACTTTGCTTCAAAGAGGACTACTTACTTAATGTGCAATAATTTATAAGAGTATGTCAGAAGAAAAACTGCACTCTCTTGGTAGGCGGCATCAACATTTTCTCGAGGTGATGGTTAAAAAATAATAATTTTCTTACATTTTCTAAACTCATTTGATTTTCGTTTATGCTTTCGATGAACAGTCGATAGTTAATTCGGTGACATTGATATGTATATTTAACTTGTGTGATTGATCTTTGTCCATAATCGAGGGTAGGAGTTTAGGCCTACATTACTAATGTCATATAGGGTAAACATGTTTACTTGGTTTTAAATTTAAAATTCTAGTAACAAATTATGTTTACAGTTTGATGAAATTTTCTGTTAAGAGCAATCTCATCGTGTTCATCATATTGTGGGTTAAGACTTTGTATATAAGGAAGAAGTAAACAGAAATTCTTTATTCCTATCTTTTCTTTAATTGTGTTCAGCATTAATTTGAGAGGATCTATTTATTAAAATTATAGACTGAAATTACAAAGTGCTCAATAGTACTTTCAGACTAAATCACTTATTTTGTAATTGTGGTGAATTCATTTAAAGACATTTTGGGTTTTATGATTGTGATACTTCATGACTGTAGCACATCAACACTTCCAGGATATCGATATATCAGCGCGTTCGAGATTGTAATTTATTAGGAACACCACTGGAATTGATTCTGTATACACTATACTTTTGGACTTATGATAGAATTTTTAGGACAACATGGGATTTAATTCACACTACTGTAATGTCTTTTTAAATGTTAACTTTTTGTTCTGGAAAATAGATTATTTGATGAATATTACTAAATTTATTGGTTTTCACTTTTTTCTGTTACTTTTCTATAAGCCCATTGAGTCATAACAACACTCACCCTTGCAGGTTTTTCTTTGATTAAGCTCAGTGATAACATTGCGTTGAGGTTTTGCTTATAGTATTTTTTTTTTCCTTTGGTTATATTTCCTAAACTCCTGGATAGATTGAAGTCAAACTAATTCATTGCGCGACATGATCACTATCGCCTTCTGAGCTTCGGGTCAAGGACGAACGTTTTACACGAATGTTTTTGATCATAAGATCGACACGCAGTGCCTGGCCCTTTTATTTCACGGTCTTTTTTCTGCTACCAAGATTATTGTAGTCTTTTAGAGGTATGTTATATCCTCTATTGATTCTTTCCTCAAATAAATTGATTCTTTCCATAAATACTTTCAGAGTATAACTTCATATTAATAAGTAACTGAGTAATGAAAAGTTTTCATTTTTAAAATACTCAGATTTTCACCAATGAAGCTAATATAAAATAGTTTCTTTTCTAGAAAATACTGATGGATGCTAAAAATCAATATTTCTAAAACATCGTTGACTTTGTGATATTTCTAAGTATGTACATAACAAGCAAATAACTGACAATGATAGCTCATTAAAGTGACCTAGCTAAGTGACCAAGCATTCTATTAATGTTGATTATTCTAGGCGCGCGCACTTGCAATGTTGTAGCGGTTTTTGATGGTGTTTTCTTTTTATCACGGTTCTAGGAGACAATTTTTTATGCTTGAAAGTATGACCATATCGAATAAGTCAAAGAGCATTGACACGAATCAGATAAAAAAGACATCATTTAAATCACGGACCAGATGTATTGATGTTATTTAAATATTACCTTTTGTGTCAATCATATTTCGCCGTTGACATGTCTGCCGCATAGTCGGGATGTTTTGAAAATGGGTATAACTTCTATTCGACCTGTGTAAGGGATGATAAATGTATAATTCTTCCATGGAACAGGATTCCTAACGTTGAATGGATTTAATGGTAAGTAGGAACTTTCTTTTGCATCTACCAGAGTTCTCAGATTAAGGAAGGAATGTATAGTAGAGTTGCAAACGCCATATCTTTCAGTAAATAGAGTACGTAACTTTGTCCTGGCAAAAACTGCGCGCTATTCGCAAGTTTCAGAGTCCGTAACTTCAGTTTGATGGAACGCAGAAAAGTCATTACGGCTTGATGAATATAAAATTATATGAGGCATAAAACAAGCCATAGATGATGGTTTTGTGCTTTCAAAGACTGAAATAGCAGAATGAGAACGAGCTTCAGGTGTCGAACGAAGTCTTTAGAAGTTATTTACCTTCTTTCTTATATGATGGTATGATGGGCAGGGTCCGATGTAAACGGATCATGGGGGTAATCTGATGTAATTTTGTCACTATGTGAAATTTGTTTCCTTGATGTTATTGTTTATTTTTTTTTTCTCTCACCTATGGTAAAAACTGGTGATTCACCCACCCACCCTGTATGGAATAAGCCATTATATATTTCGTATAGCGCTTGGTATTCTTGATATCTGTATACCAGTATTTCTACTCGTCGGAATTAAAACAGCTGATCTAAATCCGATAGAAAATAAATTGGAATCGTATTAAGTTGACGGTATTCTATTGAATTTACCATCTGAAAATAGGTTATTCTTTGTTAAATTTCTTGTGAAAAAAATTAGGGTAGAATAAAATCATAAGTAAATTTGTGCTGCAAGGTTCAACTTTAATAATGAGATTAAAATATACTCTGTTGTTCGTCTCTTTCAGGCCAATATATGTAAGTACCAACTGGTATTTTGGTATTATTTAACTAATTACCTTCCCCAACAACCGACATAACTATCTTCGTAATTTCTTGCTTACCTTTCCGCCTCTTTACTTTCAAAACCAAATTCCTGGATGATTAACATTGATATGTTATTATTCTCTGTTAATGTCATTTTTAGCTCCGAGGCGATGGGGGATTTTAATTTAAAACCCATTAAGTCCTACCGGGTACGTGAGAATTTAAGTCGTGTCGTCCAGTGTCCAGGATTTTATTCACTGTCACGTAGAAATTCAAGATTAAATACAGTCTGTCCGAATCTGAATGGTCTTTAATGCCAATGGGGACAATAGAATACAAAGAAAAACTGATTAACTATAATCACTTTAGCCATTTAGAAACATAAAAGAATTCACGTGGGGGATGTCTCACCTGACACTTGATATTTTAAAGATCTACATACCTAACATGATAGTGTCTGCACTGAATATGTAATGCAAGAATTGCATGAAAGAAATTTATAGTTGCTATACAGAAAACTGAATTCCATGTATAATTTTTTGTGTCTGAACATTTGTATGTGTGTGCATATATATATATATATATATATATATATATATATATATATATATATATATATATATATATATATATATATTGAGCCTTTCTTTTATGAAACAATGCCAGAAGTTCTTAATAAACATGACAAATGTTTGCCCTTTAGAAGATCTGCTTGACGTGTATTTTAGGAAAGTGCGTGATTTTACTTTAATTTTCACAATGTTTGGATTATAGTTCGCATATAGATTCATTCACTACTCAAGAATGATATCACTGCTTACTTTTTTGATGAAAATGAAATGTAACGTCTTGGCTTGTTTTTCAACGTTACAGTGGTAAAGAGTGAAAATCAGTAATAAGAATTATATATGTAGGAAACATATGGTGAGTGTACTGAAACCTGACCAAGATCCTGTAACTTTTTTTGCAAAATGTATGACAGTGGTGCCGAATAGTCCCAGTGAATGTCTCAGAAATTACCCGTATAGCTGAATAATAACATAGACTGCAGTTTTGGTATTGGATAGGAAATCAAGAGACCCAATCGTTAAAGCATAAATCGCATTGCTACAAGATGAGTCCTTTTGTCGAACCAGAAGCAGCTGACGGATTACCGGTAAAATGCAATGCATAGAAATTCCTGAATTTTGTCGATCCGAGGAATATGGATCTAGTAAATATATCTGAACAACAAAAATGTGCCTAGGAAACATTCATATGAATGTATTTGCTGATTATGACAATCCGACAATAAACAGATTCAACGAATATGCAAAAGCAGAACTCCTTCGTTCAAAACTGACTTGTAGTTGCAGACAATTAGGGAAACACATCTGCTTTTCTCTTGAAAAGATCCAGATAACCCTAATGGAATGGGAAACTAAATGCAGACTAATTGCAGTATCTGCATTTGGTTTCGTTTGCAATATCGTTTTTTGTTGATACATACATTATTAATCTGTATCCGTCTTCTGTAAACACCCGATAAGAAATCTACACTCGTACATGCATGCATGAATCAAATGTCGATACCATATATTTCATTCCACGGACACTTAAAGAAATCATGTTGCTTCTGATACCTAGGACTGTCTTTCCACGTTAGACTGGGGCGAAAAGTAATTAAAGGTAACCGTGCAATACTGCTCGTGTATCAGTCTATTATATTAAAGACAAACGTGTAGAAATTGCTTTAAGTTTACAGATACCTCTGCCTGTGGTAAAACACACTGAACATTATTTTTAATTAACTTTCAGAGCAACCGCCTGAAAAGTCTGAATGACTCATGGGACTAATTCAATTCCCATAGCAAACCTATGCAAACACCATGCTATTAAAAATTCAATAAATGATAATTTATGAGTGTCTATGATCAAACCTATATTTATCAGTATAGACGAAACCTGGAAGTCAGCTTCTGTGTAGAGGAAAAAATACAAGCCTTTGCATTTTCTGGACCTGCGTGTGTTTGAAATATGTGCTTTCAATTCTGCACTAGAATCAGGTGCTAATTTGAATGTTCCAAATTCAAGACTGATAAAGAACTGAAATTCCATCAATAAAACAATGTCTCTATTTTTTCACTTACTACTAGGATAAGTTTTTTAAAGATTATTTTTCCTAAAACATAACTTACATTATTACCCAATCCTAGCCAGCTAAAATCGTATATTCTCAATTAAATTTTCACACATTTTCAGGTTGGTTCCCATTTTTCCATACAATTATTACCATGTGTCCTGAAACAATGTGGCGAAAAATAAGAATCGGCGTCAGTTTATATCAACAGTGTCATTTGTGTTTAAGTTCCATGATAATATTTTTTCTAAAGTTGCACATTTTGTATTCCTCTTGCTATATTAAACCGAAACATTGGTATAGTAGTACTGTTTATTTGAACTTTGTATCCTGATTTTCCAGACGTTATTGTCTCGCCTGCCTAAGCACTTTTCAGATGGTATCATTATCATATATCCTAAAATCAGTTGCTGTATTCGGCTGATCGAGTTGATAATAATACTGTGTCTATAGCTGCCATAATATCATCCTTTTTGGTGTTCCTGTTATACTTGCGTCAGCTGAATAACATACTTGGTGTTCCTGTTATACCTGCATAATCAGAATAACATCCTTGGCGTTTATATTATACCTACATAAACAGGTTAACATCCGTGGTGTTTATGTTACACCAATGCAAGCATAATGACATCATTAGTGTTCCAGTTATACCTGCATAAGAAAATAACATCCTTGGTGTTAATGTTACACAAGAGGAAGCATAATAACATCATTAGTGTTCCAGTTATACCTGCTTAAGCAGAATAACATCCTTGGTGTTTATGTTACACCAGAGGAAACATAATAACATCATTAGTGTTCCAGTTATACCTGCATAAGCAGAAAAACATCCTTGGTGATTTTGTTTTACCTGCGTAAGGATAATAACATCATTCATGTCCCTGTTATTCCTGCGGAAGCAGAATAGCATCATTGGTATCTATTATACCTCCGTAAGCATAATAACATTCCTTTTAGTGTCTATTATACCTGCGTAAGCAGAATGTCTTTGGTGTTTCGGATATATATGCATAAACAGAATAGCGTCCTTGGTGTTCCTGTTATTCCTGAGTAAACATGCTAACGACCCCTTGGTGTTTCTGCTATATGTGCGCAAGCAGTCATCATATCACCGTTCTCAACCGAGACACAATGTTCAAGGGAGTTCTTGTAGTTTTATTTCAGAAAAAGAAAAGTTAAACTAAAAAGAGGGAAAAAAATCTCCAAATTAATATACCCTTTGTATGGTTAAAATAGTTAAAGAAAAATAATTACATTAATGTTATTTAATAACGTTTATTGTTGCAAATGCGAAACACAAACAACACTATGACCATATTATTAGACATAGTGGATAAAATTGTGTTAATTTAATGAATGTGGTACTAAACAAACAGGCGTTATATCTGTTAATGAGTTTGAAGCGATTTTCAATTGTATCAGTATTTTTGATGATTCACCTTGTAGTACATTTGATAAGGAAAGAGACCTACTAGATGATTATACTATATACAAGGTCTTACAAATTTTGTTTGCAGAATTAAATATATTGCTCTCTAGATACTAGAAATGAAGAGAGTAATTAAAGAGTTAAAGAAGTGCCAAAGTAGTGACTGATAATATATTGAATGCATTTTGGTATATGGCAAAATGTACTACTCTGTATTAAAAATTTAATGTTGTCAATGCGGGTTAATAGCCAGACATTCGGTTTCCTATTCATAAGAAAGGTTGTCTAAGTGCCATAGAAAATTAAAGCGGTATCACACTTCTGAGTGTCGTGGGTAAACTTTTCGCTTGGATTTTAAACCAAAGACTTTGGTTTCAGGAAATGTAATTATTCAAGTTTAATAAAATTGGGGCTTTTGTTGATTCGATTATCAGTTAGGATTAATAATTACGAATATTTAAAACTGTACATTGAGTCAGGAATAAGAGGTACATACATGTATATTTAAAACTGAACATTCATCGTGTGAAACTGTCAAAAGCAGAATAAGACGCTATAATAACTTGTCCAAAATTTGCAAATGTTAAATGTTATCCTACCCAGTCATATTATCCTGACACCAGGCCAACTAGTCCAAACACTTACCTCTTAATTGTGAGCACCAAGCGAGATAGTTGTTAGTATCATTTTTATAAGTCTATGGTATGATTTTGCCCGGGTTCGATCACGCGACCGACCGCATTTGGGGAGTACACTCTAACTATTTAGGTGACTGGAACGGTCTACACACACACACACACACACACACACACACACACACACACACACACACACACACACACACACAAATCCAAAGTAAACCCAAAAATTCGCCCTTATCTTATAATTGATGTGTTAAGTTTATTCTCCTTATATGCTATGATGAAATTAAATATTCAATTTTCTTTCTTTACACAGTTACGTAACGCTTTTCGGTTTCTTTTATGTTCTGTTCCTGATTGTTTACCTGCCATTATCATTTTTACTGTTTAAAACGGGTATTATTTTGAAGAAACTGGTTTTTACGGTTCCTCTATGTCTCAAATACTGTTCATTACGCTACTTGTAATTATAGATAAAGTCACCATTTCTATCTGTATTAAGTCAGTGAAGCCAACCTCCACAACTTAAGGAGTTTAAACCGCCGTATTTTGACCTAAGCTACTTGCGATTTGATTAGATTTCCTAACCACGTACTTGATCTCTCTCAATTAGTCGTTCATTTTTTGACATCATATTTCTGGCTTGATATGCAAGCTTAAGTCGTTGTTCAAGATGCATATATATGTCACCAGAGTTTTTATTTGCTACGTGACAAGTTACACTTTGTCTACTATATTGCAAAAGCTTTGAAAAAGACGCATATAGTCCTATATGTTAGTCTTGATTGTACGAATTTATTTTTAGTCCGTAAAAATATGAAAGAGCATTTGATTATTGATTCCATTTTACTTTTTTTAGGTGTCTGAAATTGATCTATATAGGAATATGTCGTTTTGCAACGTCATACGCTGTCATGGTTTATTTTCAGATTTATACGAAGTGTGCTCTCAATTCTATCTCCACTATTGTTCTAAAAATATCAATTAAATTCATTTGTAGTAAAATCCAAATGGATGTTAAAACGTTAGCTTTGCCATTATTGGTTAGCTGTTACTTCAAATGTACTAGGTGGCCTCCGTGATTCTCGAGCAAACAAGGACAGCGATGTGAACAAGGACAGCGATGTAAACAAGGAGAGCGATGTTCGAACGAAAAGGAAGATGAAGCAACTTAGCAAGATGTCTAATTCAGACGACCGAAAACCAACTTCTTTTGATGAAGTAATGGGGAACACAACTAAACAGCAATTTTATATCTACTTCAAACTATAGAAAACCAACTTGTTTTGATGAAGTAATTGGGCGAATATTTTAACAAGATCATTACATAAAAACCTCAGAAAAAAGAACTGTTTTTGATGAAGTAAATATGCCCTTTTTTAAAAAAAATGGACTCAGCTGACACAGCTATACAGCAAAACCCATTGAAGATAAAAAAAATTTTTTCGGAAGATTAAATCGAAACACCCAAAGGGCAGAGGCGATAATGGGACCTGTAAAATTCATTACGTTATGTACATATTTGGTACAAAAGCTAATGTTCTTGGCGGATTGAATAGGGCAGATCCGGAGTAGCGACATTCACAGAATACGGCCTCTGGAGATTTAGTAGTATGGCTAAAGCTTTTAACCACAAGGTGTTTTTTAGTGAGATCTAGACCTATACAAGGTGTTTTTAAGTGAGATCTAGACCTATACAAGGTGTTTTTAAGTGAGATCTAGACTTATATAAGGTGATTTTAAATGAGATCTAGACCTATACTGCCCACCAAATACATTTCAAAGTAATTATCGGAACTATGCTTGTGGCCAAGTGGGTAGAGCGTCCGCCAAGGTTAGAACCCAGGCCGAGTCATACCAAAGACAAAAACTTGTACTAATAGCTGCTTCGCTAGGCGTTCAGCGTTAAGAGGTTAGTGTTAGAGCTAGTCTGCGTGGTGTCAGGATATTGTGACTGGGTGGTACATCTTGACACGTGTCTGTTTTAGACATCACTATAAACTGCCACACTTCTCATCGCAGTGATATGACTGAACAATTGTTAAAGCTACATTAAAAATTCAAATCACACACACGCGCGCGTGCGCGCGCGACATCGTAACAACGTTTATATTAATCTTAACACAAATTAATACTATGGCATAAAATTTTTTTACCCAAAACCTATGAACACTTGCAAAACAGTCACCACACTGAGGTCAAGGACAATGAATTTAAAAGCGTGTATTTATGAAATATTAATATGCATACGACACTTAGATGTATTATATTTCATTGTAATTAAAATAAGGTCAACAAGAAAATTCTGTTTTTGGATATTGCGTGGGGAAACTCTAAGTGGAGTTTAATATATACGTTAGAAAACATGTGCAGGTTCACACCCCGCATTTGACCTGTCAAATTATTTCAAGCACTTAGCTTTCAGAAAGAAAAAGAATAAAACATGGCGACATATTATGTGAACATTAAGTGCCTAAATCTAGCAAGTTTCCATATTTGCCCTATCTATGCATATTTTAACATTAAGATACCGCAATTATTCGCGGTGAAGCACCTCAACATAACCACTGCCCATTTTCTACTACACGTGTAGTTGAAAGGATACAATCCTCTGTTGTTGTCGGTCTAACGCCATGTTTCAGCACAAAATAGTCTATGCAAGGCTTCCAGTTTAAATGTTAAAGGAAGAACCAGGGAAAACCCAGTAAAAACCACCGACCCACTGAAAGTTTTTGTCAAGCTTTCTCACATATCTACATTGTCCAAGCATGGGACTTAAACCCACGTGGACAGAAGTGAGATGACAGCGATCGGTCAAAGCGAGCGCTTTAGACCACTAGGCCTCCCCGGGTACCTGCTTAGACAGAGGTGAGATAGCAATTATAAGTAGAAACGAACACCTTAGACCATTAGACCACCCAGAGTACCTGCTCAGACAGAGGAGAGATAGCAATTATAAGTAGAAACGAACCCCTTAGACCACTTGGCCATCTGGAAACCCTGATTTCTCTCATAGAATAGACACACGTATAATAGATATAATTTATTGCGAACAAAAATACTTTTTCAAAATGTGATCGTATAAGCTGAAAATATGTCTAATTGTTTATGATTTGCGGTACAAATACACAGCAACCATTAATCGTACCCTTAAAAGTTTTTGTTTTTTCTTCACAATTCAAGAAACTCCATAACTTGAGTTTCCCTCAACCTTACAATTACCTTTGTCATATTTCTCATAAATATATATATACAAGTCTGCGTAGTTGATGCATGACGCATGAGTATATAACAGTGTTTTATATACTCATGCGTCATGCATCAACTACGCAGACTTTACGCAGAATTTCCAATTTGACGCACAAATATTGTCGCCGGTACGTATATTGACGCATCATCCAATATTATGTTTTGCAGATTAACAAAAAAAAAACAACAACAAATGTTCGGTCTAAAACTCGTCGCCGGTACGTAAATTGACGCACCCCAGTATTATGTTTTGCTGATTAACACAAGCTAAGGTTTGCTCCAACTACTTTAATGGCTAGATTACAACTCTCCCAAACAGGGAAAACATGCGCACATCAGTTTCTTACTGTTATCGTAATACACAAGGTTTCAACTGAGTGTGAGGCTTAAATCTGACCTTATGTGATCTGTAACTGTCATATCATTTGTACCAACAGGATGTTAAAACCGTATAATCATCATATCCAAGAAAAAGCCGGAAAATAAACACGTGATTTAAAAGTGACTCACTAGAAACTATTATTTTATGCACACCATTGTCACGCAACGTAACAACAATTTTCTATTCTTGCAATTAGATGCCTTGCATTCTATTATACTGTCAGCGCTCGACCGAAAATGGCGTCCATGGCAAACAAAAAATTAAAATAGATCAGAAACAAATGGAATTATATTTCCGACTGTTTTTAAGTCCGATCGATGATAAAGTATTCATTGAAAGAACAAAAGGAATAACGTACAATATCTTTGATTCCTCAAAGGCTTTAATATTCAGTTTACGATTTGAAGGTAGTTTATACACTATATCAAGGTAGTATGTATACTCTACATTAAGCTAGTTTGTATACTGTACATCAAGGTAGTTTATTTACTCTAAATAAAGGTAGATTGTATACTCTACATTAAGGTAATTTGTATAATCTACATCAAGGTAGTTTGCATAATCTACATTAAGGTCGTTTGTATACTTTTGCCAAGGTTGTTTGTATACTCTACATTAAGGTAGTTTATATACTCTACATAAAGGAAGTTTACATACTGTACATCAAGGTAGTTTGTATACTATACATCAAGGTAGTTTGTATACTCTACATTAAGGTAGTTTATATTCTCTAAATAAAGGAAGTTTACATATTGTACATCAAGGTAGTTTGTATACTATACATCAAGGTAGTTTATATACTCTCCATCAAATTAGTTTGTATACTCTACATCAATGTAGTTTGTTTAGTCTACATCAAGGTCGTTTGTATACTCTAAATCAGGTTAGTTTGTATACTCTACATCAAGGTAGTTTGTATACTGTACATCAAGGTAGTTTATATACTCTTCATCAAGGTAGTTTGTATACTCTAAATTGAGGTAGTTTGTATACTACATCAAAGTAGTTTATATACTCTACATCAAGGTAGTTTGTATATGGGTTGTCCAGGAAGGAGTAGCACCTCTGGTTGGGTGGATCAGTCGTACTCCTTAAGGGATAGCTCGCCTACTTTTGTCCCCACTTGACTCTCAACTCTCACCTGTGGCTCCAAGAAGTTGTGGCGTGCTCAGCTGCCACACGCCGGAAAACGGCCTTGACTGGCTGGCTAAACCAGGTTGAAGGTAGCCGATAGGTCTCAAACCCTTGAGGCGTTATCTACCTATCTTATGAAGACTGAATTCGACTGCTTGCGCCAAGGAACCACCAGCTGGTCAACGGGCAGAAAGGCGACTCTAAGCAAAGCACCGTGGAGAGATTAGAGCAACGACGAGACACGTAGGACGTCCAGGTCATCCACTGCACTTAACTTCATCTCCTGCCGGCTCGCCATTTGTGATGCTGCTGAACTCAGATGGTTTTGAACGAGAGAGAGAGCAACTCTTCCACACTTGAAACAAACTCACCGCGCAGTCACTCTTGTCATTCACCCATTTCATGTCATCAACTACCAAAGTCATGTGGCGACAGGCTAGCGATGAAGCGGCAGGTGTAGGTACACTGGCAGCCGTAGCCTCAAACCTGCACACAGGCGACTCAAGTCTTTAGGTTCGTTCACCACTGACACGGGGCAGCAGTGGAGTCCGGCAGCCCCATGAGCGACTGAGCAACCCTCTTCAGGAATGCACTGCTCACCTCCTTGGCATGAGGAAGAGGCTAAACAAAATGCCCTAAACATTGCCTGCTTAAATCTCCCCCAAGTCAGCTTACCGCTGTCGTCGGGGACCTTACTTCAGCGGTCGAAATACAAAGAAAATGAGGTTTGTTCCTCTCACACTTGGTGCATAGAATGTACACACCCTACTGGACAGAGACGACACGGAAAGACCCCAGAAGAGCACCACCCTAATAGGAAAGGACCTTGTCAGATACAACGTGGACATTGCTGCTTTGAGCGAGACCAGGCTTGCAGGAGAAGGTGAGCTATGTGAAAGGGGCTCAGGATAAACTTTCTTTTGGCGCGGCCGAGGAAGTGAAGAGCGCCGTGGGGCAGATTGTATGAAAAAGTCTGCAATAGAAGAGACATCAGCATCACGACCAAACTAAAGGTTTACAGGACAGTTGTGCTCCTCACATTACGCATGCGAATCGTGGATGATGTATCAATCCCATGACAGGAAGAAGAACCACTTTCACACTACAAACCTCAGGAAAATAATCAACATCAAATGGCAGGACAAGGTCCCAGACAACGAAGTACTCTTTCAAGTAGCATTCACACCATCCTGATGCAGTCCCAACTACGCTGGGCGGGACATATTGTAGGCATGCCATAGCATCGGCTGCCTAAGAGACTCTTCTAGCAGGACAACAGCTGCATAGGTGAAGAGACAAGTTAGATAAGCATGCGCCAGCAACCTTCTTGGAGATATCCCACTGATCCCTTGTCCATTCTGCAACCGAACCTTCCTTGCAAGGATTGGTCTTATCAGCCACCTGTGCCACATAGAACAGAACCAACCCCTCCAACTCACTGATGACTAAAGTGGTCTTCATCGACTCGACGGACGAACAACAGTTTGTATACTCTACATCAAGGTAGCTTATATACTCTAAATCAAGGCAGTTTATATACTCTACATCAAGGTAGTTTATATACTCAACATCAAGGTAGTTCATTTACCCTACATCAGGGTACTTTTTATACCCTACATTAAGGTAGTTTATATACTGTACATTAAGGTAGTTTATATACTGTACATCAAGGTAGTTTATATACTCTAACATGAAGGTCGTTTGTATACTGTACAAGTTATTCTGTTACAGTAGCATTAGTACTTAGTGAACAGAAAGAATTTTATTGGAATTGAGATTTATTAACTTCTCTAAATACTTTATCAACATTACAGTATAAAGGTCTAGTGACCCAAGTATGTTTTAATAAGCAAGACCTCATTCGCTGCCATTCTTCAGGAGTATGCACATCATTTCCATATTATACAATGTTTTGTTTTGTTTAGGATCTTTTATTATAAAGGGGTGGATTGTTGGTCACGATAATGAGAACCATATTTTTATCATTTATTTATATTGCGTTTTTCAAGTGATCTTTCTAAATGGCGTGTAAGGAATTCGAACTTTATGGATGTTCTATACCTTCAGGCTAGTATCATGCACATGCTATACTGCGCATGCCCTATGATGTCCAGGGCTGTAATGAGACTTGATTGGTTGAAATCGGAATGTGTCGTTTACATTGACAAACACACCGGTTGACTTTTCCAACCTGTGCCAATTCGAGACATTGTTTTGCAATAATTGCAAAACACGTTTCATTCAGACATGAAGCGATTGATAGTTATCAATGCAATGTGATTAAAAATTTCTGTCTCAGTGGTGTCATATTTAACATGTTTATTTTGTCCTCACACAGTCTGGCTTATATCTCTCGAAGAAATAGTTACCTCAGAATTAGTGGCAGCCATACGTTTTATCAGTCCACTTTCACATGAATGTTCTTCGAATTTTTCCCGATAACTTTCCCTGCGATGCAAGACCTCGCTCGTCAGCTAATTCTGAAGTTGTCACAACATACCTTTTGTGGTTTAAATATAAGCCCTTTAATTATTAATAATGCTTCGTTTTAAAACGATTATCTCATGTGGAAACTGGTGCTCTGTATAATAAATGTAGAATTCAACGTTCTTTACTATAATAAAATCAATTCATAAGGGATATTGAAACTACCGTTGTAACCTGACTTTTATTAATGTAATTGCGTCGAATCTTGATTGAAATCACTGCAAATTAATCACACTCTATTTGTTTTGTTTTGATTTGTTTTTGAATAGCTGTTAATTTGATAGCTTAGCCCAAGCGAAAATTGACCATAAATAAGTGAGACAGTTGTCAAGAGTTTAATTTAGTATTATCGAGTATGAATGAACACAGTGAGCTCGGTAAATTCAATCATTCAGCATTTCCGGGATAAGGGATGAGTTTGGCATGAATTTCCAGATGAAGGTAAATGATTAAATCATGAAAATCAGCACTTTACCGATTTAATTTACATAGAAAATAAGCACCAGTCACGGGCTAAAGTCTTGCAAAATGTAATTTGTCTGACTTTAAAAATGAAAAAATCTGGGCCGTCGGCACTTAGCACGAGAACCACGGACGGAAAACACGAAACGCCTTTATTGTGCCACTGTGATACAATTGAATGGGTTAGGGGTAATTTTATACGTGTCACAATGTGCCCAACAGAACTAACTAAACATTACACACTATAGGTAATGCTTTACGCAGCAACATGACTCAATGTGTGTTGAAATTAGCATGCAATACAATCGCATCTATGTGCACAAAATTTTCGGTGTCAGTCGGGTCTATCTGCACTCCCATGCCAGCTGAGGTTCGTGTTGAGGAATGCCGTGAAAATTGTGGAGTTTTATAGTTCACAGCGTACGATAAGCAGGATTTATGCATATTTTCCTCTCACACACATATCAGTGTAGAAGAATAAATGTCAGACTGATGGTCGGATGTTTCCATGTTATGCGGAATTTTCGTGACTATGGCATATATACGGACGGATAATTCAAGTTATTTTTCCGGTCAGAATTTTGCACTTAAAGCGTATTTCTTTCCTGGTAATATTTGTTAATTAAAGATAGCGCATGATGAGGGGTGTATTGCAGACAAAGGTAATGCATATAAAACTTTCGACATGTTTGCTCTTTATATTGTAATCTACTTGTGGTATTGTACCTTTATACATTCCGCCAAACCAAAACCAAATCATGTGCGATCTTCTAGAAATGTGTACTGTCTTTTCAAACTCCGAAAAAAATGCGGATTTTTTTACATATATGTGCGCTCAACTGAATATGCTGAAAACAATGTCGCTTTCTTTTTTTATGCATGCATACATGTGCCAACATTAACATAGATGGGCAAACACCCATTGAAATGCATCGAAAACCATTTTTTAAAAAAGTTTTATGTTTTTCAAGCACATAAACTTTTGCCTGAAAATAAACTTTAATAAATTTTATTATTATTATTATTATTATTATTATTATTATTATTATTATTATTATTATTATTATTATTATTATTATTATTATTATTATAACATATTCATCTGTCTATGAATATTGTTAAGAATATCCATAGTCATAAAAACAAAAATATGCACCCCAAATAGTCTTCCAAAGAAAAACATTTTTACAAAATCAATCGCTGGCACATTCTTCTTTCGAAATAAACTTTCTACTAATGAACACAAAACCTTGGAATTACTTTGATTTCGCAATGCATCGTTTGTTCTGAAAGAGGACAATTTAGAAATATCAAAACTCAAAACGAAGAGCGAGTAGAGATAATTTACTATATTGATAATTAGTATGTAATTACCTTGATCTTTCGTGACAGAAATATATCCAGCCTTATAACGTAGTACATACAATAATTGATCTGAACATAGCTGTAGCCCTTTGATTCCTAACTGTTAGAGTTGGCAAAATAGTTTTTAACAACATAATGTGTAGAAGAGCTATTATTTTCACATTATTGCAGATGGGTTTAGTTCTGGAGATAGAATATGATCCGTATAGCCTTTAAGTATGATTTAATTAACCCCATGATATTCTTCGACAAAAGAGGTAAGGAGTAGATTATCACAAACTATGTTACACTTGTGATCTTGATCCAATGTCGTCACATCAAGTAGCTTTAATGTTATATTACAGTTTCACAAGGGTTTTAAACACCCCTCAGAAATGATACTTGTAGTAATAGTATCTTTTCCATATATATTGGGATAACAGCTACACATACCTTTTTTACGTTAGGACAGAAAAAGGTCAGGTTTCACACTACAAACAAAAGTATTTCATACAAACATGCAAACAAGTTGTTTTACACATACACACACACACACACACACACACACACACACACACACTTTTAGAAAACTTGAATTAGGTGTTGAATTGATTACAGTCGTACAAAAATAACCTGAATCTAAAATGATATTATTCCCTATAGATCAGCTTAAAGAGAAGAAAGTCAATATTTAAGTAAAGTGTGGTTTGCTACTTTTAAATTGTAATCTATTTGCCTTTGATCATTTTAGGCAACTACATTCTATTGTAACCATACCAATTTGTTGAGGGTTTTTTTCAATAGAAATATCCAATTGTCTGCGATCTCTTTAATGAGTCATATATCAAAAAGATATACTAATTATTTACTTCTTTGTACCATTTTATATCTGTATGTCTTAATGTGATTTTGAGTAAATTTACAAAGGTGATAGTATATACTTGCCTGCGTTTACGTATGTACTTATTATACTTGGCATTTAGAAATACAAATGGATGCATTTGGGTTTGGGTTTGTTTTTTGTTTTTCTTCACATAAGCGGCACTTCTCTTGAATATCCTGGTAATGACTGATCATTTCTACCTCCGATATGTATTAATGATCGCAGATGGGTAGTATATGGGTTACCTTTAAAATGTAGAGGGAACATATTTGTCTTGTTCTAATGGTTTACACGTTTGAAATACGCATTGTATACTCATTTTTTTTTTCATATACTTTTTCTTTACCTCATTTGGCGAATATGCAAACACCCATTACAGAAATATTTATTTAATCAATATTTTATACGTCAATTTCGATTTTAATCTATAATAACGAAATTGTTCCTCATTTTTTTTCGTTTTCTTCGAGATAAAAACCTTATTGGTGAGATTTATATCTTAATTGTGTTAAATGATATGATCAGATGCTCATTTCAGGGGTTTTGTTAAGTTTATAAACTTTATTGGATAAGACACGATTTTTATCGCTAAGAACTCTGCCTGAGTTAAAGAATCATCTTAAAATTTATTAATTGGGACAAAATGTTGATTTCAGCAATATATACTTTTGACTAATATTTTCCCATTATATATTTTTTCTTCAGTATCTGTTTATATTGTCCTTGCGTAGTCTTACCATGCAATCTACCTGCACTGCTTTTTAAGTACCTTTTTTGCAAGCAACACTTAATCCTTTTTAATACCTAGATTTTTTTTAATTCTATAATTATGCCCACTTTTCCCGAAACGACTATACATTTTTATTTATA
Organism: Potamilus streckersoni; assembly: GCA_016746295.1. Classification (NCBI taxonomy): domain Eukaryota; kingdom Metazoa; phylum Mollusca; class Bivalvia; order Unionida; family Unionidae; genus Potamilus; species Potamilus streckersoni. Next base: position 443,784 of record JAEAOA010001756.1, read on the forward strand.
AATGTCATATAACTTGTAGGTCTAACGAGCATATGAAATTTATCACTCCATATCAACAGTTTTTCCTTATTCTCACGTATGCACCCGTGATTATTTGTGCTTTGAAAATGCGTTGGTTCTTAATAATCTTAATTCACAGGTATAGAAAACCAACACAAAGGAAAACAAACATCACACGATTAATCTTCCAATAAGCAAATTCTTAAATTAATTCAGCAAACCAACAATTATTAGAGTCCATGCCGCTCGATGCTTGAAATATCGATTTACAAATTGCCAAACGAGAAAGAGTGTGGAAACATTATGTGAAACAACCTCCATCCAGTTATGAATGATGTAAAATTAGGTGCTCTTATATAAAAATATATTGCATGGTTGCTTATTTAAAACAAAATATACTACTTTCGTCTTGGAAGAATAGCAAAGATAGAAAATGTGACGAAGCAAAGTTCTGCAAGTTTGACAAACTAGCCAATTGCTTTCAAGATCTACGGATCCCTCTTTCAAGTCGAACGAAACAAATGAAAAAAATCTTACTGCAAACAAAACAACCTAAAAGAAAATGTATATTTGACATACTGTTTTTGCGTAGGTATTTGTATTTGTAATTTTTATGCGTTTGTGACAACCGCCTTGAAAAAGGATCCATACATCTCTTTGAAAGGGATCCGTACATCTCGAAAACGCTTGATCTTTTTCTCATATACATCTCGAAAGCGCTTGATCTGTTTCTCATATACATCTCGAAAGCGCTTGATCAGTTTCTCAGACTTGCTCCACTTTTGTATTTTGTGGTTAAATATAAAATTGACTGAGGTTAAATGAAATTCCATACTTGCCAGTTGAAATGACAGTAGATCTAAGAATTAATATGACAAAGATAAATTCTTGACATCGTTTACCGTGGCGTCACAGAGATGGGGGTACGGGAGGTGTAGATAGCTCTGGGTGACAACCATCAGAAGGGGTGACACCAAAATGACCTATAAAATTTTTGAATTTTTGTGCAAGGAATTAGGTCCATGGCGGTGACACCATGAGTTACCGCACATGATTGTAAAATGTTGGGGTTTTTGTGCAGGAATTAGGTCCATGGTGGTGACACCATGAGTTACCGCACTAGGTAACACCAAATCGAGTGACGCCACTGCCCCGATGGAGACTGAACACTGGTTTGTAGAATGACGTAATAATAATTTGATCTGTGATGGGAAACATTTATTTGTCAAACCTTTTTGCCGCTAATCTATTTGGCTAACTACGCAAATCTTATTTGCATACTGCGTTCTCAGTTGTGAAGAGTATAGAATTAATGAGAGGGGATATTACGTAAAAAATAATTGTAACAGGCCGTCGATTTCAGATTTATTATTAAATGAAAGAGTGACACAGAAGTTAAAAAAATGAAAGAAAATTTGTTATGAAATTGAGCTCAATAATATTTCGTCAAAACTAAACTGCCGATTACAACTAAAATTTCAAATTTTCTTCATCATATTGATTTATTTAACTATTTAAATTTGTATTTTACTGGCTAAAAGCGTTTTTCAAAGAAAATTCACGGAATATTCAGAATTAAATATATTCGTAAGAACTTTAATTTTCCACCAAGTATCGTGCGTAATCGGTATGGCCTTTAGCATCAGGAAATCTTCTTGGCCTCTTAGACGGGATAATAAAGAATCTCGAAATTACAATTTAAAACTATAACGATATTTTTGTTCTTTACATTGTTTTTAATTCTAAAATACCCAATACTTTCAGGCGTGTCTTAATCAGGAATATATAAAATATTACTTGCAGAGAAATTTTGAGACATATTGATAAAACGAAAGCAAAGTTACTAGCAGTCTGCAATGAATATACTCTGCACTACAACATTTCAAAATCGGAAAAAAAAACATTTCATATTCGGAATCAGTCATTCACATTCGGAATCAGCCATTCACTGTTCCAGAATCAAGGCTCAAAAAATAGTTTTAAATATTCTCGTTCAGATGGCCAGCATGTACTTCGATCAACCTGTGTAACGGTAAGATAATATTTTGTGTAACGGTAAGATAATATTTTATATGCTTTGTGAAATTCATCAGGTTTAGATAGTGTTTACTTTTCTACAAACTAATTTGAAGTATTGTGTTTCTCCGAAAGATATCGCACGTCAGGTTGATCGAAGTGTATGCTGGCCATCTGAACGGGAATTTTTAAAACTATTTTTTGAGCCTTGATTCTGGAACAGTGAATGGCTGATTCCGAATGTGAATGGCTGATTCCGAATGTGAATGGCTGATTCCGAATGTGAATGGCTGATTCCGAATATGAATGGCTGATTCCGAATGTGAATGGCTGATTCCGAACGTATGCAAGATTTGGTAGCTTTAACAGCAATTAATATTGATGATGTTTTGTATTGTTTTGTTTTGTTTTTGTTTTTGTTTTTCTGTCAAGATAAATTTAATGCTATTTGTATTGAAAGAGTTTAGGGCTCGTTGGTGGTGGATTCGGCCAATATTGACTCTAAGCGGTATACGTAGTTATAGCGTACTGTTGTGGTATTTTGTTGGTTGCTTTCAGGTAGTATTTTATAAGTATTCCAAATGTTACGTAAATGATATCACCGATCACACGATGATCAAAGCTCAGCATGAAGTACAGAATAGCACAATACACAGTGATATGAGACTATTATTCAAGGAATTTCGAAAATATTTTTCTGATAAAGTCTTTTGAACAAAGAATATCCTGTACGGACATACTTGACAAGAAACAGAGTAGTCATATGTGTAGGGTAACCGAACTCCTAGCAGATTTTAGGCGTATCAGCTTTTTAACGGAACAGACTATTTTCTTGTGATAAAGCAGATTCCCTTGGCAAAATCGTATTGCTTTGAATTAGCAGTGTTTACATTTTAATTTTTGTTGCACACGTGGTTAGGTTTACAAAATGTGAGATAAAATGCAATCTGTAGCCAGCGTGCATACACACTTGATGAGTCTTTTAACGAGTTTTAACATAAATTAAACATAGATGTCGCATAACATTCATTCTGCCGACATTAGCAGAAAGGTTGTGCCTATCGTAAATGTAAGAAATTGCGATCTCGAGTAAACTGAACTGACTTTTAAGTAAACATTTCATAAGCACATAGCTTCAGAACTTTCTCTCTTCCAGTATTATCGTTATGTTTGGCTTATTGATAACAATTACATCGTTCGTACATGTTTTTTACTTGATAACAGTTTCAGAGTTAGTCCATTTCTACTTGATAACAGTCACATACCGAGTACATTTCTACTTGACAACAGTTACAGAGTAAGTACATTTCTGCTTGATAACAGGTACATGGTAAAAACATTTATACTTGATAATAGTTACAGACTGAGTACATTTCTACTTTTAAGCAGTTATATGGTGAGTTCCTTTCTATTTTATAAGTTACATTTTGAGTACCTTTGTACCCGAAAAGAGTAACATAGTAATAAAACTGTTCCTTAATAACAGTAACATGTTGAGTATATTTCTGCTTTATAATAGTTACATGTGTGAGTACAGTGCGACTTGATAACAGTTTAATGGTAAATGCATTTTGACTTGATAACAATTAAATGGCGAGTATATTGCATCTTGATAACAGTTAAATAGCGGGAACAGTGCGACTTGATAACAGTTAAATGGCGAGTACAACGCGACTTGAAAAGAGTTACATGGCGAGAACTGTGCGATTTGATAACATTTAAATGGCGAATACAGTGCAACTTGATAACAGTTACATGGCGAGCGCATTGCGACTTGATAACAGTTACATGGAGAATACAGTGCGACTTGATGACATTTAAATGGCGAGTACAGCGCGACTTGATAACAGTGATATAGCGATTACAGTGCGACTTGATAACAGTGATATGGCGAGTACAGTGTGACTTGATAACAGTTATATGGCGAGCATAATGCGACTTGATAACAGTTGCATGGCGAGTACCGTGCGAATTGATAACATTTACATGGCGAGTACATTGCTATTTGCTAACAGTTACAGTGCGAGTACAATGCGATTTGGTAGCAGTACGTGGCGAGTATAGTGCTAGACAAATTATCGTAAGGCTATATTCATGTATAAATGTTTTGTTAAGTCAGTACGTCTTACAATCGTTACAATTTCAACATGATCTTCAGTATGTAAAACCTCTAGAAGAAAAACTATAAATTGGTTCATCCTTGTGTTTTCACTTTTCACTGCATAGTTCTTTCGAATACATGTCGATGAAATCTTGTTTCTTGTTATCACAAATGCATGCTAAACGCATGTTTTAACCAAACTCTGATTGGAAGATTCTAGTATGATTCAAATGAATAATTGTTTTTATCATTATCAATAATCGAGATTATAATTCTCAACAAATCTTCTAATGAACACATTCATTACACGATTTCGACTCTGGTAGGACCAGTCTTGTTAATGTGGCTTCAGCGCATTTAACGAAAATCTTGTTAGTACGACATCGACGAAAACCGCATAATTTGGAGAAGGAATGAATGAATGAATATATATATATATATATATATATATATATATATATATATATATATATATATATATATATATATATATATATATATATATTCATTCATTCTCCAAACTATGGAGAAAATGAATTTTATATTTCTGTATGATTTATATCCCGTTTTATAAGCCTTTTGATTTTTGTGGAGCATGCCTTTTTTGCTGCAGTGGACTCGTACATATTTGCAAAAACACCATTTCCTGTAAAATTGGCATGCTTCTTCTAAAGTCGTTAACCAGTCATGTTTAATCTGTTCTGACATCAAGCATGTTCATTTTGTAATCAAATCTTAATATCTAGAATCAGTCATCCAGTGTCAACTGAGATCACTGCATTGAAAATGTTAGTTAAATAATTATGGTATATCTTGGATATACTTCGTTTGCTTTAATTAACATTATTTTAAAATCTGCAACTAGCATTAGTAACTGAAGCATAGTGTGACTATACCAGATACCCCTCTCCCAATATATGAACAAACTGTCCATGTTGGAATCCTTGCATCGGACAAACCTTGATCAGTAGCGTGGTGTGTCATTTTACTCCAATTGCCTCGGCCCTAATTAATCTACTTGTGTTTCTATGTCGTTAAGCACCAAACGAAAGCAAAACATACATTATCACACTTTTCAAAGCATATTTTCAAACAAGATCTCTACACCCATCTTACCAAAGCAATAACCTTAGATTATGTATGCAGTTTTGATGGAGATTATTACTCAAAGCGTGAGTTTCATTACTCGGAGTAAGTTCAGAATGTTTTATATATCTGAAGTTACGAAGTATAATATATTGATAATATTTCTTTTTAAAATCACAATAGCTTACAATATACAGCATTAGGGAGCGCACATTTGTGTTTTACTCTCTCTCTCTCTCTCTCTCTCTCTCTCTCATATATATATATATATATATATATATATATATATATATATATATATATATATATATATATATATATATATATATATATATATATATATATATGTGTGTGTGTGTGTGTCATGGTTCGGTAGTTGTCTTATTTGTGGATGCTTTTGTAATTCCTAGCCAAAGACTGGCATTAACACCAGCAAAGATGTTGCACATATCCACCGGTTATAGAAGAATTCTTGCGCCTAGAATAATGTACTAAATTTATCGTCTTTTTTCCAAATGGTGTAAAATGAATTGTTTTATATTATTGTCAAATTCACGACTCTTCGAAAGGGTTTCAGTTCCATCAGTTCTTCGAATATCGTGGTGTTGATTATTCCGTTTTTCACGTCTTATTGGTAGAAATTAAAATTTATCATCAATGTCATGTAAAAGATTAGATCGCAATACGAATTTTTAGCAATTATTTTATACATGCCATTCGACAAAACATATCTCAGTCACCTTTTATGAACCAAAATTATTTTTAAAAAAATTAAAAGTTCTCTTGGGAAAGGCTTTAAACCATTAAAATTAGTTTCTAGTTTCATATCACTTAACATGTGGTAAGAATTTATTTTTCCACTTTAAATTGTATATAGGTAATAATTATTTATCGATATATCAGTAGTACAAAGAGCAATGTATATGGCACGAATAGATCGGTGGGAAAACTTAAGAGTGATGTCGTATCACAAACCGATCAGAAGTGATGACACATAAATATGTTACATGTCGCAAGTCATTGACTGCTTCGGTCCATAATTTACATAATTGTAGCACACGTTGATGTCTTATATATATATATATATATATATATATATATATATATATATATATATATATATATATATATATATATATATATATATATATATATATATATATAAACTATCATTTGCATGTTTGGTTGGCGTTCAAATCACATCAATGCATAAAAGATTATATCGTACCTAGGTATCTGAGCAAATTGCTACTTCGAGCGACACTTTTAACTCTAATAGTTTTGTAATAAAAGGTCATAAATTGATATTTATTTTTCTATATAGTAGTTAATAAAAAAGGTAGGTAGATAGATAGATAGATAGATAGATAGATAGGTAGATAGGTAGGTAGGTAGGTAGATAGATAGATAGATAGATAGATAGATAGATAGATAGATAGATAGATAGATAGATAGATAGATAGATAGATAGATAGATAGATAGATAGATAGGCATAATTGAGTATTGGCTATGTTGGGAAGAAATAATAAATGTTTTGATCAATGTGATCCTGCGGGTGTTTAATAGCCATATATTCTTTACAGTATTTCACTGATATATGTGGGATGGAAAAAAAGCCCATTCATTTCTCAAAACTTGATATAAAAATCCCGTAAACCTGTATTTAGTAATGTAATTCCTGTCATCGGCTTCTTTGATGACTACATGTGCTTTGATTTGTTGTACTTTATTAGTTTACCTGAATATGTATTCCTTACTACCACAACTATAGTAAGAGATACTAATATTTTAATGAGGGTATTACCATGAGGTATATAGTAAAACAGTGAAGTGTGCACGTACTTTGAATGAAACAGTTGTCATTCGCGGAAGCAAACACACACACATACATATGATGTATGATCACTCATTTTGGTACGTCAGCTTATACTAAATAAAAGCTTTTCTAAACTAGTGGTCGTCAAACGTAATTTAAATTAAAATACAGTAATAAAATACAATATGGGAATGAAACAAGAAACCAATGTATAAATGAATGGTCCAAAAAATTTAATTTTGGTGCTGTAAATTTGTATATACAAAAGGTGTGCTTTTACGGCATTTACAACGTACATTAAATAATTTAATAGCTTTTGATTTGGCAAATTCAATTTTTATCCAGGAAAAAAGCCACTTTTAAATCTAGAAAGATACATATTCGCACTGCAACATATCCGTATGCAATTAATCAGATGTATTTTAGAATAAGAAAGTTAAGTTACCAAAATGATCTTAATCTACCCATGTTTATCAAACTGTAATTCTTTAGATCTAAGCCATTTACTTGTTTCGATGCAGGGTCGTTTGACTCAAGATAAGGTCAAAGTGGAAGTGGGGTAGTATCTTTGCAATTAATTTTTTTACGTTATCTCTATAATGCTTTTCTTTCGTATCTGTACTAACAACAATTCGAATGTGCAAGATTATAAAGAATGCAATCAAATCATTTTAAATAAAATTTTATCAACTCTCGCCTCGAAGACTTCGTATATTTTTTGGTGCACAAGTATTTTTATGTGGCATTCTTCTGGTACCTGACATTGTCTGCCACATCGGAATATCATATTTCATATCGTGCATCTTTGTAAGTTTATAGAAAATATAAGAAATAGACATATACATACATGTTATTTGTGGCTTGTTTTCTTATTTTGGAGTAAAATTGAACAATTACTCGAATTATATATGAGCCATGCTAAAGACAATTTTTATGTTTCTTTTAAGCTATAAAAATTTAGATCAAAGTGTAATTGACTTATACAAAGCTTCGCTAATGCTTCCTTGAATATATGCCTGTCTACATTGGCCGGGAGTAATTGGGCCAGTCTACATCACCCTGAAGCACTTCGGCCGATCAGTAGCCTCTTTGGCACAATAATGTTGATAAACGAGTTAAGGTAGTCACCACCATTTCTGAACGTTATTCTTAAAATAATTAATTTACCTTGTACAAAATCAAAATTAGCAACAAAGCTAAGCGTTTAAAATCCCAGAATTGACTACTTGTTATACGTCGACGATCTTTTGACATGTTGTTGATCATTGAATGGCCTGAAGAGAACGGGTTAAAATGTTCCAAGTTTGAAAATGTTTGTATACACTGCTACCGGTTACATAAAATTAATTAGGATCCAAAACTTTATCTTGACGGCTGTCTTATCCGTTTTGTTGAGGATACCTGATTTTTTTACATAATTTTGATCGTAAACTTACATTCCTTCCATATATTGTATAGCTCAGAAACACATGTAAAGAAAAAGTCCTTGATTTATTACGATTCGTAACAAACACATTCGGTCTTATTCTGCTTATGCAGGACTTTTTATGATTTAAACTTGCCTGTAACTTCATTGTGTACGGATCACCTTAGAAATCTCACCTGCAGTTGCTTGATCAGATGCAGAATTAGGACTTTGACTTTGGAAGTATTTAGAACTTCCCTATCAGATAGTGAGGTCAATAAACCATCACGTTATCGCAGATAAACAAAACTGACTGTTCGGTTTACTAGCAAACTATACTCAGATCTATAATAATCCCGCACATTATATCGTGTTTGGGGTCAAATGCCAAACATGGTGCACTCAGAAATCAAAGTGCATTCCATCATTCTGACTAGTCTGGTCCCCTGCTTAGTATACTCTCTGCGTTGCAATCCGCTATACTAAGTCAGGCGAACGCCGACGCCATATTGTCACATGATCACAACAAATGGCCTCGTATGGAGAGATCTCGTTAATCTAACCCTAGCACATTTATTCTTTTAATATTCTGTTTGTTAGTGACACCATACAAACTTTACTAATACTTTCAATTTAAACTATAGCAGTCTTTATCTTGTGTTCAAGCTTAACAAGCAAATCGGCGACGTAGGTATTTTTACAAATATTTCTATAATTAGGCGAAGACGACGTATAGGGATGAACACAACATTATTTTGTAAATATTGTACGCACTTTTACCACAACGTCATTTCAAAAATTAATTTTCCAATCGATTCCTTGATAAATTTTACGTCGAAATTGATATGAGGTTATGCACGGCAGCTTTAATTTTGGCAAGGATTCAGACGAAAATATCTTCCCCATTTTCCCAGGGGTGAGGGTAACGATTGTTTTGCAGATATTGCCCATTTCACACTACGTCATCTAAAATAGTCTATTTGCAATGAATTTCTTGATCAATTTTAAATAAATACGTATATATTGTTTTCCATAACAGCCCAAATTTTGTCAAATATTTGGATCTATATAACAACCCTCTTCTATGACGGGGCGAAAGTGACGATATTTTGTCAAAAACTGCACATTTCGACTGCATCCTGTACGACATTCCATTTGCTATTGATTACTTGATAATTATTACGTCGGAATTGGTATAATTTGAAATTTAAAGGTTAATACCAAATCACTTCCATAGTGGAGTGCAACGAAGGGAGCATACTAAGCAGGGAACCAGACTACATTCTGGCATACCAATCTGTTCACATTTAGAAACAGCATAAAACAGTCTTGCCAAATGCTGCAAATTTATCTTTTCACAAAATCACTACCAATGTTACTGAAACCTAAAATTATAATATTTGACCTTTGTCAGTTCAAACCGACTCTGTATACAAACGGTTTGTAAGTGTGTGTGTGTGTGTGTGTGTGTGTGTGTGTGTGTGTGTGTGTGTGTGAGAGAGAGAGAGAGAGAGAGAGAGAGAGAGAGAGAGAGAGAGAGAGAGAGAGAGAGAGAGAGATTTGGAGCGGTCTTTCATAAGATGTACCAAGGCTGTAGTTTTCATCGCTACCTGATAAAACCATCGATTTTACTGCAAAAATTACAGCCATATTTGATACTTTCAAATACGTCAAAACCACTTAGAAAATAAATAACACAATTTTTTTTCGGTTTCTCTTTCCACCAGAAACCCTTCCAAAACCTCGAATTATAAAATTTGTTGACATTATAAATGTTACAGCAACAGGATCTGCTCATAAATTCGGTTAAAGGTATTCATTACTGTTGGCTGCCTGGTCGCGTTGATATTAATAATGGAACTGATAAGGCCGATAAGGCATCCAAAGCTGTCCTGGAGTCACCAGTTCTCTATGCAAGATTTTCTTTGATCACTTATGAATCTGCATTGGAATGAAAACTCCATAAACAAGCCACAGAACCATAAAACAAGCTACAGAAAATCAAAATAAAGCTGCAAACATGCAGTAGACAATGTTCACCATTTTTGGAATATCCATTTCCTTAGCAAGACTGCTTTTTTCATTCTCTGTGCGACCACTCATTTGGTCTAAGTGGTTAGAGCTTCTGCCTCAGATGCAGGCGGTCGTGGGTTCAAACCACATTCAAGTCATACCGAAGACATAAAAATTGTACTAGCAGCTGCCTCGCTTAGCGCTAAGCATTAAGAGGCCAGTGTTAGACCGACCGACAAAGATTTAAGTCGCTAATGCTATCTTGGAGCTTTCGCGACTCGTTAATGCTCAAGTTTTAAGCTTTTTAGTTGGTCGGTGTTTCAGAGATGGTGCCACAGAAACTCCGCTTTTATGTTCGATAGCCGTCCTTCTTAATTGTCTGTCAGGAGGTATAAAGTAGGAAGGGGACCTGGCGGGGGATGCCAACCGCTGACGTCGTATACGCTCCAAAACACCTGGACCGACTCGATTGTGTGTCAAATTATATCCAGTTGTACTAGTGGACGTTCCCTTTTCCCAATATTGTGTGAGCCACCTGTATAATTGATCTAACTTTTGAGTTGTAGATTGCTTAATGTATCCTTGTATAGTTGGAATTTCGTGTACTAAGCGTACATTTTAGTGGCGAAATTGTGCCAATAAGCCGGGTGTCAGCCACCCTTTGTTTTTTATGTTCGCGCATTGTCAGTGTGAGTTGTTTTTTATGGAGGAGGGACCCAATGATCAGGGTGGTCGAGGTACGGTGGTGTTATCGAACGAGGCCTTCAATTGCCAAGGATCGGGTGGTCGTGGTACGGGTGTTATCGAATGAGGCCTTCAGTTGCCAAGGATCAGAATGATCGTGGTACGGGTGTTATCGAACGAGGTCTTCAAATGCCAATGGAAGTGCCTCTCATGTATAGTCAGTGTTATGACTGGTATGCCTGGTATTAGAGTAATATAACTGGGGGGACATAATGCAAAGATGTCTTCGGTATGAATTTCCCCGCGCCACACTACAGACACCGTAGCTATATGACTGAAAAATTGTTAAAGCTGCATTAAAAATCTAAATCACTCACTCGCTATTGGAAGCTACATCATCGGTATTGACAATAAGGAGGAAGTGCAAGCACGATGGCTAAATCATAGGGTTTTATGCCATATTAGGAAGGTCGCCTTCGTACGCTACATCATCCGGACTGACAGATGGGAAGTTCCACATCACAAGCTCATTCAACAGAACTGAAAACAAGGGGAGAGGGGAGGTGTTCCATCGCAATCTAAGTCGTCAGAATTGAAACCAGAGGGAAAGTATCCCATCGCTAACTAAATCATCCGAATTGAAACCAGACGGAAAATGTCCCATCGCGTACCAAATCATCTGGAGTAAGACGGAAAAGGAAATTCCCCATTCCAAGCTAAAGCATATGGATTTATGCAAAGTTGGGAAGGTCGACGCAAGCTAAATCATATCAGATAGGAAGGTTGACACAGCAAGCAAAATCATACCAGTTTAGGAAGGTTGACACCGCAAGCTAAATCATACCAGTTTAGGAAGGTTGACACCGCAAGTTAAATCACACCAGTTTAGGAAGGTTGACACCGCAAGCTAAATCATACCAGTTTAGGAAGGTTGACACCGCAAGCTAAATCATACCAGTTTAGGAAGGTTGACACCGCAAGCTAAATCATACCAGTTTAGGAAGGTTGACACCGCAAGTTAAATCACACCAGTTTAGGAATGTTGACACCGCAAGCTAAATCATACCAGTTTAGGAAGGTTGACACCGCAAGCTAAATCATACCAGTTTAGGAAGGCTGACACCGCAAGCTAAATCATACCAGTTTATGAAGGTTGACACCGCAAGTTAAATCACACTAGTTTAGGAAGGTTGACACCGCAAGCTAAATCATACCAGTTTAGGAAGGTTGACACCGCAAGTTAAATCATACCCATTTATGAAGGTCGATATCGCAAGATAATTCGTTGGGATTTAGACTAAAGACGAATGTCCACAACACCAAACTAAGTGATGGCTATTTAAGTCAAAAGCTTAAAACGTTGAACAGTCTACCAAGCTAGTGATGTGCATTACAGCCATTGTGTCATGGTATAAAATAATTAAAGCTGCCATTTGTTCAGAACGCCAAAACCCCTCACCTCTGAAAAAAATAGATAATCACATATGTAAATGTACTGCCTCTGATACGACATTATATATAATAAAAGGAAACAAATAGTAGGTGTTTATTTTGTTTATGAGCAATTTTCTCCAATTTTATGTTGCTTATTTCGACAAATTGTTTGTGTGTCCTGGAAAATACAACAAAATCGTCGACTTAACATAAATGTCACCGTCAAAATTACCACGTCGGACACAAAATGTGTGTGACATTCAATTCGGCGAGTTTTTGTTTTCGCATAATAGACAATTTTCCATCTGCAGTATATACTTTTATATCATTTTCTACATTTAATTTTTCTCCCATATTGAAAAATGATAAACGATTATATTATAATACGCAAAAGTGGTAATATTAGTTTCATTCTGGTATTTTTTAGTACAATATAATGAACTTTTCTTTTGAAACGTCGGTAATCAAAGAACAAGGTTCTTGAATCTGATTTTCGTAATTCGTAGACTGTAAAGTGTGTCCGTTTCATGCGTAGTTTTTCTATCGCTTGCGAAGCATATACAAAAAACCGGGAATCACTTTTAGAACGGCGCCGTAGTCGTTCATGTTGGTCTATGACTCAACGTGAAGTTTGTGCATTTAGTTTAGTCTCTCCTACACTATTGTATACATATTACAGAAAGATGACAGAATCATCTTGGAAGATAATATTCACCAGGGGGAAAACTAAGTCAGAACGGTCTATTTTTCATACTCCATTGATTACGTTTTTGTTTCTTCTTCATTTTGCACTAATTATTTGAAACTATTCTATATACAGTCGTGACACTGTGAGCGCATTCCACTTAGAGTGCACTACATAAAAAGAGCATAAATACATAAATACGTCATAGTGACCGATCTATCACGCGCCAATATTTAAATTTATTTATTCCGTTTAGCTAGCTCTCTCTCTCTCTCTCTCTCTCTCTCTCTCTCTCTCTCTCTCTCTCTCTCTCTCTCTCTCTCTCTCTCTCTCTCTCTCTCTCTCTCATACACACACAAACACACCCACCCGCGTAGTCCTAAATCTTGCTTTGTCGGATTTTCTGAAGGTTTTGGGATTATGTTCTAATGGGACAGCAAGATAAAACATTCCGGCGAGGTCTAAGATGTGTACATGTTGAGTTGTCCAGGTTTAGATTAGGATTCCGATCTAATTCACTTTTACATGCAAACGAAGGACTCACATATTTTATTAGTTGTGCAATCATGCATTTCATTTATAGGCTCTAAACGTTAACGATTGTAATCACACTTTACCTTCCACAATAGACTCATCCGCCGACATTAAATCACTAAATTGTTTTGTACTCAATAGTGCATGACAACTTAATCGACCAATATGATACAAACGCAGCAGAGGAAAATATTAGAGAACCCGTCAGATTTCCTAACTTCAATAAAGACCAATGGAAAGATTCTGGAACCATTGGCGACTGAATATTCTATTGAGATGTGTTGGTTATATCCCTCGCATACATTTAATATTGACACAGTGATTGCTTAAAGAAAGGATAACAATAAAAAAAATACTCATTCCTCTCCCATTTCTAGAATAAAAAAAAAACAAGTGATTGAGGACTGAGTTTTCCGTGAAGATTTACCAAATTCACGTAACGATTTATGTGTAATTAGGTGTGATAATTTGTTTATTAAATTTTGCAGTTAATAGACCCAGTTGTTGTTGTTGTTGGGCTTAACGCCATTTTCAGCACACGATAGGCTATACATGGCGGCCAGTATTAATGGTGAAGGAAGAAACCGGGAAATCACCCGAAAGAACCACCGACCCACGAGAAGCTACTGGCAAGGTTTCTCACATATCCACATTCGCCGAATCATAGACTCGAACCCACGCAGACAGAGGTGAGATGGCAGTGATCCGTAACGGACATTGCTTTAGACCACTTGGCCACTCGGGGCCCCAATAGACCCAGACTTGTATTGACTCGCTTCAAAGAATCTGTAGAGTCATTGGTCAATCTTTAAAAATTCTACTCCGGCTACTGTCAACTTTGTTTAACCGGAAACAATCTCGTCACTCGTAATAAGTGACGGTGATGAAACATTCCAAAAGTAAAACACCGGATTATTACATAACTGTGCTTTGTCCAATTTTTTCCGGGGAGGAATTGTCCAGAATATCTTATGTCATTATTGTATTGATTGAAGAGGTTTGGGTTAATTTAGAGATGTATCTTTTTATTTATTTATTTATTTATTTATTTATTTATTTATTTATTTATTTTGCAAAATCTTGTAAAAATTTCAGTAGAGGAGCTATAGAGGTGATGTAGTAAAATCCGAACACTATCGTCTCTTACCGATGCGAGTCTAATAATTTCGACAGAGAGGCTCGGAGGTAATGATAGTATTATTTCCCAAATTGGTAGGTTATCGGCGGATGAACATCCGGATAGGTGTGGGAAAAGACGATGTTTCAATAATTAATGTAATAAATGCACAATGTTTAGTTTTATTATACAATTTTGTAGAGAAATAAATTACAAAATCATTCAGTTTTATTATTTGTAACTTTTGCTTATGTTGCTGTTGAGGATGACAGATGATCTGCTTATTATGACGCTATCAAGTTATCATTACGATATCCAATATCAACCACGGGCATGAGGTCAGTTCGAAATGGCCATTGTTTATATCCGAGATTTCTTTGTCTAGCATGCTATGAAAAATGCAAAGAATGTTCCAATTCTATATCCATACAGGTTCTTTTCGTTTTATATAAGGTTACCTTAAACAGCTGCCTTTAAAACTTCCATTGAAATTGTTTGAATTGGAATTGGAGAAATTAACATTTATTCACGACAATACTATATCCCCCTACACGAAAAATTCATTTGATACCACAATTTGCTATGTTTTTAACAAACCATATCGTTTACCTTGTTTATACTTTTATTTTTATTACACCAAAATTGGATCATGTGAGAATGTCTGCAGGCGTTCAGTGTTCTCGTGAGACCTGCTGGTAGAAGAGTTACAAATGTGATTTTTTTTTTCATTTTAATTGATTCTTTTTCACGGGCGCAAGCGACTCGCCTGCAATGAAGAAAATCCATTGCTTTATTCAAATATACGTATACATAAATTTGAATTAATGACGATCCTACATGTTGCAATCATCGATGAATTCCATACGATCTCTAGTTTTTGTAAATACAACTCTATAAGAATGTTCTTCCATCTCGTACATTTCATATTATGTACGCAGTCATAAGCGACTTTTAAAGCGCACAATCTCGATGAAACAGCTGATTGGTGGAATTTTAGTGACGTTGTGAAGTAGTTATCTTCCAGTTACTCTGACATCCTGGATTAGCTCTCCAAAAATGGAGATTTTCCCACAGTGGCGTACATATGCGGATAGACCTGAAATACTAAGAGAAATATCTTACGACATCTTTGAAGGGGGATGTGGGCGAACAATATTTCAAGAAGGCCGTACAGCTAGTGAGCACCAGTATCCTGGGGTCAAAGTAACTTACCATATCACACACTTGCGACATTTGTTTGCTTCTAACTTCTCAAGTTTTATTATCTGTGCTAATACAATTTCTCCACATTAAAATAATACATTGATTATTGAAACGCGTCGTTCTCAATGCGAAATTCATAAGAAATTTAGGCCAAGGTGTACAATTACGATTTCCTAACATTGCATCTTATTAGACACTTATATAGTGGAACATATATCGGAAGGGTATTATAGTATCTAACATGCATCCAAGAGCTATTAAGGAAACTTGAAGATACCAGTAAAAATGACATTGCCAATAGGAAAATTACGTCACTTTTACGAATAAAAAGCCTACGTGACTCAACGTGATTTTAGTGCGATAAAAGGTAATACTCTTGAACTTAATTGACTGCACATACTTTAAAACACTTGCACGTCTCGACACATCTTTATTTGGCGTTTCTCGGATTTCACCCTTTATAATTGGTCTTGAGTTCATACTTAAATATAATGTAATAGACTGCATTAAAAAAGACAACACGATGCACGTGCAACTATATAATAATGAGATAACAAAAAACCTGCTATATTTGTTGCTTAAATATCGATGAATGCTAAATATAATATATAAAGTGGTAATCTGAAATGCTGAGTAATCTTTGTAACCTTTTAATTTTATTTTTGCCATAGGTATCATCGGCACATGTTAATTCTGGTCAAGTTAATTACAAGATTGTGATTGATACTCGGGGATTTTATAATCGCTCTCGTGGTTCGCAAAATAGATCGTCTATCGCTGTGGTCACTATTTTCGTGCTAACTGATGTCTTTTCTTCGAATAATTTCGGTTTGTATAATTCATTCACATGCAGCAGCTTGTTAAAACTCCTTAATATACCATAATTAACACCCTTGAATGCAAATGCCGTAATAATATAACAAAAGTTTCAAATATTATGTCATAAATAATGTATGTTTGTGCAAACGATAGACTTGCTGTATTTAGACTTATCTACATATGGTTTAAAAACAAAATAAAAATTAACAAAGATATAGAGTCAAATGGCCGGAAAAGCAACCGACATGGTTCTATCATTAGAGAAGTATTGTTAGTGAGAACATTTCCAGCCACTCGACACTGTTTTTGTTAACTGGTAAAAAGTTTTCAAGCTGATATGTCTATTACAAACTTTTCATTTCAGCAACCAAACATTAAAATTAATGCCCAAATATATGTACCAGTTTATTTTTTTGAACGTAGCTTTAATAACTTTAATCATATCGCCTAGATATCTGAAGTGGTAGTGTTGTCGTTTTCATTGTGTGTGTGAGTGTATGTGTGTATGTGTGTATGTATATATATATATATATATATATATATATATATATATATATATATATATATATCTGTGTATGTATGTATGTATGTATGTATGTATGTATGTATGTATGTATGTATGTATGTATGTATGTATGTATGTATGTATGTATGTAAATTCAAGTGCAGTGTAATCAGCGAGGGGTTAATTAGGTTAAGTATATAAAATACTGATACTGCAAAACTATTTTTTTTTTCACTAACCTAAGCGTTATCGACTATCGTCGTTTCTTTGTCAGAGGAAGTTGCAAAGCAAAGACGGATAATAAGAACAAAATTAAATGTTGAATTCAAAGAACAAAACTTTACTTGATTATGGATCTAGTAAAAGTATTATTTCAAAATTGTTGATATTGGGCCTTATTGTATTGAACTCGGACGATAAAGTAGTAGCCTTGTAGGCATTGATCTGCAAAAGGAGAGGAAAAAGCGTCATCTGTTTCTTTATATAAAATATTTTTGGTGTAGATTATATCCCAGATATTTGTTGTCTCTGTTTAGAATAACCACAACAATAATATTACAAACAAGAGGCAGGATTCAGCAAATGTTGATATGTGAGAAAGCTTGCCAGTAGCTTCTCGTGGGTCGGTGGTTCTTTCCGGTGATTTCCCGGTTTCTTCCTCCACCATTAATACTGGCTGCCATGAATAGCCTATCGTGTGCTGAAAAATGGCGCTAAGCCCAACAACAACAACAACAAACAAGAGGCACACAGATGAATAATTTTCGCCAAATGAATGAACGGTGAACTAAATTAACGGATTGTGCAATTGAAAAATACGGTTAAAACATATATATGTGTGTGTGTGTGTGTGTGTGTGTGTGTGTGTGTGTGTACGTTTGTGTATTCGTGTATGGTTTCAATGTTCTTAGGTGACATATTCTGTAAGATTAATTTTTCAGGTTTCGGAACTTTAGTTGCGGTGGAGGGCATTTGCAGTTACCACACCGTCTAGAATCGCTTTTAAGACAAATCCAACTGCAAACTGCAAAGGCCCATGTCTGCCGGCGCATAATAAAAAAAAAATAAAAAAAATAAAAAATAATTTTAAAAAAAATTATAATAATAATAACAAAAATAAAAAAATTTAAAAAATTAAAAAAAAATTAAATAAAAAACAATCTTGTTCACACAAATTGCTTAAATAAAAAATATATATGAATGAATAAATGAATATATATATATATATATATATATATATATATATATATATATATATATATATATATATATATATATATATATATATGAATAGCACAAAGACTACATTTAGGGCTGGAAGGCCTCTCTAAATGCTCTAAATGGTCTGAAAAGATCAAACAGAGATAGTATTCTTCCAAAAAAATAATAAGCGGGCAGATTTGGGTCTGTGCTGTTTGTTTGGAATAATCAGTAGAACAAACAACTTAGACCCTAATCTGTCCGCGCATTATACTACGGTCGATCAGGACCTTTGTTGTTTTGTAGTTTGATTCGATTTATTTACGAATATAGACTGTAGGTCACTCAGAGTACGACAAGGGACAGAGAGGGAGGGGTTCTGCTACTGGACTTCTGTCCAAAGTTCTTTATCATCCAATCTTGAAGGTTGGGTGTGTAGTTTTAAGTTTTCGGGCAAAGTGAAGGCCACCAATCTTATATGAGCAATGCCGGATTTAGGACAAATGAGGCCCCGCGTTAAAGGCCCTGTTTTAATTGACCTATCGCTAGTCGTCAATCATGCTGGATCACTTAACCAATCAGAGAGGATAAATTAGACACACCTCCAGGCATTGCATAGGTCCGCAGTTTTCCTCCTACAAGCCGCTCGTAACAACAATAAATTGAGCAGGATAGTTATTTACAATTTTGAAAGGATTTGTTGTTTTCTTGATAAATAACAGTGAAAACAAGTCTGGTAATTCGGACAATCAATATCTGGATAGTCTAAATGGAGGAATTAAATGTATTCCTTTCCCGAATCACAGGCGAAACTTCGATAGACAACGACTTGTCGCGTGTACGATCAGTTGAATAAATACAATTGATGGCAATTACGTACGTGTTTGCATAAAAGTATGCCCCATTGATAGCTTATAAAAAAAGAAATTGAAATTGAATTTGAAAACTTTATATGCAAAAGTTAACTTTTCCAGAATATAGGTGGAGAACCCCAAACTATCTGCCTTTGATATATATTATTTATTCTTGTATAGGAAGCACTGAACCCAAGGATGCATTTTTTTAAAGTTTGAAAATTTACAGTTTAATGTTGGCTTGTCCCAAAATAAATTAGTTATCGTCTCGATCTTTCAGACATTCGAGTGACAATTTACTTTCTTATTGGGTTGAAGGAGGGATGGTGATACAAAAATGTAATTAGTAATAAAGAAATACGAAATAAAGGTTTAAAATAATTATCTTCCGATATGTTAAAGATGCATTTACATGTTTACATCAACATACATCATAGATAAAAATTCCATCTGACGATCTTAAGATTATTATGCACAACAGCAGTATACTTCTAAACATTAATTATTAACAATTTTGTTAATTTTTTTTAATTTATATACTTCAAAGCCAGAATAAACCTAGGTCAGATAAAATTCACAAGGATAATATTATATGCTAAATACATCAACATCTTTTGGAGCAAGCACACTTAAGCACAATGGTAAATCCGGTACTGCATATAAGTTAACTGCATTCTCTGTTTTGCTCTCTTTGATTAGAATATGCTGCATATAAGTTAACTGCATTCTCTGTTTTGCTCTCTTTGATTAGAATATATACTCTCTCTCTCTCTCTCTCTCTCTCTCTCTCTCTCTCTCTCTCTCTCTCTCTCTCTCTCTCTCTCTCTCTCTCTCTCTCTCTCTCTCTCTCTCTCTCTCTCTCTCTGTTGAGTGAGAGCATCACAGGTGGTTTCGAATCTGACATAAGTATCCCATTTTTTTTACGTAGCTTCCCCAAACTGGCTGGGATAACCCTACAGTAAAGCTCAGTATGAAAAGAAATATCTGATTCTATGCGTAAGTAAGAGGACGCTGTTTTTACTATGCTGATCAGTGCCGTTTTAAGGTATAGGCATGCGAGGTACGTGTCTAGGGCCTGAAATTTCAACCTTGGTCCATTTTCTTTATTTTTCTGTTTTTATTTTAATGTCGTTCCAAGTAATTAAGTGACGCACAAAATTATAAGTACATTCTTATAAGCAATCAATAACTATATTTAAAACTTGAAGCTCGCTACACAAGCTGATAATGGTGAATGCAGCGACGTTGGTGTCTGTCGTTACCAGCGAGACTCACTGAATCAATTTGTACATATTACAACCCCTCCTTTATACGTATAATATGTTGTTGTTCGTCCTTCGTTCTCGAAGACGACAATGACTTCACGTCTGGGCTAGTTAGTAGTCTGTGAGTGCGCAGATGACTGGTGAGACCAATCCGCGCTCAGAAGTGTCTCGCTCTCGCCGTACTTGTGCGGCAGATTTGAAATATTTGTTTTTGTCTCACAGATGAATTTATACTACTAGAGGTTTTCAATCATGCCTACACTATTTTATACACACTACAAATATCATTTTTAACTTAGACGTTGCTCCAAGTTATCTCAGTCACAACAGATAGGTGACATTTTGCGTTGTTAATTTGTTTCGATCTGAACTATCACGTGCCTTATCTGCAAGTCTCGTGGACAGAACGTTGACCACTCCAATTTGCCATTACTGTTTGTTCGTTTGGCGAGCCCAGCAGATGGCCGGATGCCACTTTAGTATTACTTAATCTCGATAACATCTTCCAGTCAAACAAAATGTTCCAGACTTGTCATTCCGTAGGACTTAATTCAACGGAGAGATAGTAAAATCAAACTGAGGAACAGCAAAGCACTTAGAGCTTCAGTGTGTAAACTGTATTTTGTTTTAACAGTATATGGATGAATATATATGCAGTATGCAAAGAAAGACATGTCCAAATAGAGAATTCAATATAAATTTAAACATAACTATTATATTACATTCTAAATGAGATTGCAGCGCTAGTGATGCATACAGGTGTCGTAAGTTACAATGCCGCCTATTTATTTATTTTTACAGCGGGTAACGTGACCACACAGCAATTCTGAGATGGGCAATACTGTTATATATATATATATATATATATATATATATATATATATATATATATATATATATATATATATATATATATATATATATATATATCTTTTCTGCCATTATGTGCCAGAAGCATGACAATATGGGGATCATCGCCTATTTAAATTGATCTTAGATATACATCTATTGTTTTGGAAAATAGTTTTGTTATTTTTTTAATTTATTTAGTTATTTTTTTTTTCTATTCTTACAAAATATTATAATGTACAACTGTTATGTGGCAGATATAACTACACTGTATATGTTATCTTAAGTTACTTATCGACATTGTTAAAATATAACTGATTCATTCTAGTGAGTTTTAAGAAGAGAATATCAATGAAATAAAATACAGTATTTGACGTTTATTATATAACTTCTTTTAGAACGAATTCTTGAGGATTTCTTTTTTTGTTCTTATTTGTGGAATATTAAGGATAATGTGGCAACGTTGTTCCAATGCATTTTGCAGATATATTTTTTTTAAAGCATGCTTACGGAAATATAAGAGACATAATTCACAGCTGTTGCCTTGGCATAAAGATACGAGAATTGATTAAAATGTCGGTAACTTTATTTTTACATATTAAAAATTTATCTCTTGCAGTACGGGAAACATGCATTATGCAGTGATTCCTATAATTTATGGTGTCAGAGTTAGAATCACTCTTTATTTAATAAAAATGTTTGCAGGCTAAACTTTGCATAATTTTTGTTAAGTGCTGACATGTTTTTAATGAAATATTTATACGAATTGACTTTTCCAAATGATTGCAATTAATAGAGCAAAATCAAGCAAAACGGAAACGCGGCGGATGAACTCCATCTAATTTATGTTCAGCTGTAATACGTTTGACGAAGCAGATCTGTTTTCTTGCGAGTATTCAGATCACCTTTGTGAAAGAGAACTAACTGCTCTCCATTTTCAACATTTAGATCCTAATTCATTTAGAATACTGGAGTCGGGTTTGAAAATGTTAGATCTAATCCAGTCGGTAGCCGTCTTGTATAAACACTCGATAGCAGTCTATCTGTGTGTAATGTTGAATCAAACGTTCATGCCATATATTTCATTCTGTCGTCGTTCAGAGAGAGATAATAATGTTGGTATATCTTAGGATTTCCTTTCCAGAGTAAACCGGATTAACGTCTAGACAAAGAAGGGACTATCGATGTTTCCAATATATGAATGCCTATCCAAGATTTTCCTTAAGTAACCATGTCATCCAGTCTGTGGTTTTTGTGGATAGAATTAATTCTGGTGAGTACAGTATGTTTTATTTGTTTGTTTTTTATATTAGCTTTTTATATTTTTTAATATGTATGTATGTATGTATGTATGTATGTATGTATGTATGTATGTATGTATGTATGTATGTATGTATGTATGTATGTATGTATGTATGTATGTATGTATGTATGTATGTATGTATGTATGTATAACGCAAAATCTTGATGGATGTAAAAAAAATGTTTAAAGATTGCTCGATACAAATTTGGTTTGATTTGGTGTTTTTTGTGGTGTTTTTCGTCATCGCAATACAAGTAGATTATATAGTGCTGATGCAATTGGAATAACGTGTCTTGCCCAAGGAAATACCAGTGTTGTCGAGGAGGCTTATTCAAAAGTATGAATCGAACTCAGACCCTTTCGATCGTGAGTCTATCACGCTAATTGCTGAACCACAGCGTCTCGTGCCTCAATTAGTCGCGTCGCACGGCAGGAAGGTGAGCACATGAGACATAATCTACATCTCAGTGATGGCATTATGTACGTATGTGTGCGTGTGTTTGTGCGTAAATGAAGTAGGATCAGGATCAATACATGTTTTCGTCATCATAAAGAGAAATAAGTGCCAGTAAATAAATGTCTTTTCTTAAGATCACAAATCATCGTCATGGTTCCATTTTAAATTTGCGGTCACAAAGTAGCTAAACACATATTCTAGTGAAGTGATTTCAGTCATTGAACACCAATTACTGTTCAATTTACAGAGATAAAAAATATGTCCTGCTGAATTGAATATTCTTATCACATTTTCTGCTATTTAAAAACAAAAACATTAGAACAAAACAAACCTCGGGTATCAGAAGTGTCCAAGATAAATATCCCAAGTAGCATGGTCACCCACATTCCTATTAAGTGTCAGAAGGCTGACAGAATAGATGAAAGCTTTGTTAGTTAAGTTCATTAGTAACACTTCTATCTCTAGGTTTCTTTTTCTTGAAACATTTGAGCACGTAACTAAAGCTGAAGCTATAAGTCTAAATTGTTTTATATTCTTATATTTAAATTATAATAAAACTACCTCCTTTATTATACTGTGTTTTTGTGATGCATATACAATCCTATCACCATGTCTTTCTTTGGGCCTGAGTTTGAAATATACTCCAACGTTCTTAAAGTACTGAAAAGTTTGGCTCAAAACTTCATAATCTTGAGATTCTATATCAAGGTCAGAATTCCAAATTCAATACATTATACTCTAAGTAAATCATTATCATTGAAATTTAAAATGGAATGGTAAAATCCGAAGATACAAAACCCCTTTATAGTTAGTCACTGAAACAGTACCAAAAGCGTCTCATTTTGAAAGACGTATTTCCATTTGTGTCCCTGCATGAAAAAAAGATGCATGGCTCTAAGTGAATAAAATGCACGTCAACGATGTATTTCACTTCTGGTTCTACTTGAATAAAATGCAAGATAATGATGTATTTCCGTTTCTGACTTTACTTGAATAAAATGCACGTCAAGGATTTATTTCTGATCGTGACTTTACATGAATGAAATGCACGTTGATTATTTATTTCCGCTTATAGCTTTTCTTTCACAAAATACACGTTAACAGTGTATTTCCGCTTGTTGCTATACTTGCATGAAATGCACATCAACGATATACCTCCGCCTGTGGCTCTACGTAAATAAAAGTCACGTTAACGATGTATTTTCGCTTGTGGCCTTGCCTGAATGAAATGCACGTTAATTATATATTTCCGTGTGTGGCTTTGCATGAATAAAAAGCGCGCTAAAGATGTATTTCCGTGTGGCTTTGCATGAATAAAATGAACGTTAACGATGTATTTCTGTTTGTGGCTTTACATGAATAAAATGAACGTTAACGATGTATTTGCGTGTGGCTTTGCATGAATAAAATGAACGTTAACGATGTATTTCTGTTTGTGGCTTTACATGAATAAGATGAACGTTAACGATGTATTTGCGTGTGGCTTTGCATGAATAAAATGAACGTTAACGATGTATTTCTGTTTGTGGCTTTGCATGAATAAAATGAACGTTAACGATGTATTTCTGTGTGTGGCTTTGCATGAATAAAATGAACGTAACGATCATGAATAAAATGAACGTTAACGATGTATTTGCGTGTGGCTTTGCATGAATAAAATGAACGTTAACGATGTATTTCTGTTTGTGGCTTTACATGAATAAGATGAACGTTAACGATGTATTTGCGTGTGGCTTTGCATGAATAAAATGAACGTTAACGATGTATTTCTGTTTGTGGCTTTGCATGAATAAAATGAACGTTAACGATGTATTTCTGTTTGTGGCTTTACATGAATAAAATGAACGTTAACGATGTATTTCTGTGTGTGGCTTTGCATGAATAAAATGAACGTTAACGATGTATTTCTGTGTGTGGCTTTGCATGAATAAAATGAACGTTAACGATGTATTTCTGTGTGTGGCTTTGCATGAATAAAATGAACGTTAACGATGTATTTCTGTTTGTGGCTTTACATGAATAAGATGAACGTTAACGATGTATTTCTGTGTGTGGCTTTGCATGAATAAAATGAACGTTAACGATGTATTCCTGTGTGTGGCTTTGCATGAATAAAATAAACGTTAACGATGTATTTCTGTGTGTGGCTTTGCATGAATAAAATGAACGTTAACGATGTATTTCTGTGTGTGGCTTTGCATGAATAAAAGGAACGTTAACGATGTATTTCTGTGTGTGGCTTTGCATGAATAAAATAAACGTTAACGATGTATTTCTGTGTGTGGCTTTGCATGAATAAAATGAACGTTAACGATGTATTTCTGTGTGTGGCTTTGCATGAATAAAAGGAACGTTAACGATGTATTTCTGTGTGTGGCTTTGCATGAATAAAATGAACGTTAACGATGTATTTCCGTGTGTAGCTTTGCATGAATAAAATGAACATTAACGATGTATTTCCGTGTGTAGCTTTGCATGAATAAAATGAACGTTAAAGATTTATTTCCGTGTGTGGAAATGCATGAATAAAATGCTCGTTAACGATGTATTTTCGCTTATGGCTTTACATGAATAAAATGATGCATTTCCGCTTGAGACTCTGCATGAATGAAATTCAAGTTAACAATGTATTTCCACTTGTAGATTTGCATGAATGAAATGCACTTTAACTATGCATTTCCGCTTGTAGCTTTGCACGGATAAAATATATACAGTTCCTTATTTCTTGAGCATTTTGCCAAGTCTGTTTTGATATTAATTGATGTCTACTGTTTCGACTGCTAAATTGTTTGATTGTGGCACTTACTATCTTTACATTCTATAAACATTTTATTAATTAACAGAGATTGCTACAAAGTAGATTGGTTTTATTTTCTAAATAATTAGGTCTCCTATTTTAACTAAAGATGACGAGATTATTATTATTATTATTATTATTATTATTATTATTATTATTATTATTACTATTATTATTATTATTATTATTATTATTATTATTATTATTATTATTATTATTATTATTATTATTATTATTATTACTATTATTATTATTATTATTATTATTATTATTATTATTATTATTATTATTATTATTATTTTACCTACACTGCATTGAAGAATGAAATTTCTTAGTAATATCCATTTCATTTAATCCTATGATGTAACAGTATATCATAACGCGGGCTTAATCCCAGGGAACTAATTATTCATTAATATCTTTCAAGACATTTGAATCTTCTAAATTCTCATCATCTAGTTTCATAATTGTTGTGTGTGCTTGAATAGTCGTCTTGTTGGGCTGGGCTCAGTACAAGTTTTGATAATTATATAGAACCGGATGTGTCAGGAAATATATCTGCTTCGTTAAGAGTATAAATCATCGTCAGCATCACTGTTGAACTTTTCAGTGAAAAAGTATCTAGCATATCTTACAAATCAGTCGAATTCAGTTGCTCAGTAACAAATACCGTACTTTTGACGAAAATGAAAATGACAGGGTCCTAATAAGCTTTCAGAATCATATTGGACTAGATTAGGTTGTAATTTTTTAAAAAGAATTCTTTATAAAGGCAAAACAATAACTCGGAAGTGTCTAAAAGCACCGAATGCGAAAGGTAGAGACTTACTAAAATCCAAGTGATAGCAAATGCCTTGAGGGTCTTTCTATGCCTACTACGCATTTTGGAAACATAGGACACAATATGGCAAGTCATTTCATTATCGACACGTGATCTTCCAACACAAATGCTGGCTGAAAAGAAAATAGACCAAACTTACGAGTATTCATTATCAGAAGATAATATGGAGTAATAAATAAATGGTTGAAAATAGTCACTAGTAATGTGTAGTGATTGTGGGTCATGGCACTCTGGTGTCGACTAGAATTTAACATTAAGCAACCCTTTTGAATGACATACACTATAGGGTCAACGGGAATTTAACACTAGATTTTAGGAATAACTTTGTTATGATAATATGGGGTCAAGGAAAAATATAAGTCCCATTTATGCTAACTTTGTGTGACTCAGTTGCAATTAAAGTATTATAACTGTTTTATTGTATGAAATACCTATGCCTGACTTTAAGGTGTAGCCCCGTCTCACACTAAATGAAGCAATCCAGCATTACTTGAAACTGTGTCTCTAGTGTTAAGTGTTTAGATAATTTAACTCATCCCTCTTACCATTTTCATCCTTCTATCATAAGCGTTTGGATAATTTTTTCGTCGTTTTGATCAAAATTATCATAGAAAAGCTTTTTCTCTTGATATAAAAGTTACATGGAAGCAGAGTGAGATTGCATTACCTGATGATAACAGTCGCATAGGAGGAAGAGCGAGATAGCATTAACTTATAAAAACATTAGCATAGAAGATAGAGCGAAATCGCATTACCCGATGATAACAGTCGCATAGGAGGTAGAGCGAAACCGCATTACCCGATGAAAACAGTTGCATAGGAGGTAGAGCGAAATCGCATTACCCGATGAAAACAGTCGCATAGGGGGTAGAACGAGATTGCATGAACTGATGAAAACAGTCGCATAGGGGGTAGAGCGAGATGCCATTGACAGATGAAAACAGTTGCATAGGGGGTAAAGCGAGAAAACATAGCCTGACGAAACAGTCGGATATGATGTAGAGCGAAATAGCATTACCTGACGAAAACGCGATGGAGTTGATCTTCTGCATCGTTTTTAAACGCGTTCTATGCAATATAATTTCTTTTATTCAATCATAGCTACCCATGCACCTAAATCACTCACGTGTCTTTAGGATTTACGCATTCGAAGTGCTGGTTCTTAAAAGAAGAAAAAATCTTAAGATATTTGTTGATACCTGTGAACGTTTCTGTCAATTACTTTTACCCGTACACCGTGCCCTTATTTTGTTGGGTCCATCTTTCTTGTATAAATATTTTTTCGCTTTTATCCGTTTTCTGTTGACCTAATAACGAGTATGGACCTTAGATCTCTAGGCACTTTATTTTGCAAGACCGGTTTTGCGTAGTCTAAAGCACATTTCGTTGTCCACAAAATGAGAACAGGTTGAATACCACTTTATTAAGAGCGGTTACGCTATTGAACGGAACCTAGCGTCGTGCCTATGCAAATCCAATTAATGAACAAAAAAGACCTGTACAAAACAAATACAGTACAATTAGGGCATCTCAAAGTATTATACCCCCTGTTTATTTCCCTTGTTGCGCATAACCGGCAGCTCTAATCTGCCAAATTTATATTATATACATCAAAAGGTAATCGTACCAAATCTTCCCGTTACGTATTATTTGTTTGTCCTTCTTAACATCGGACTGTATTTGTTCAGCAGATTGACCGGGTAGCAACATTAGAAATAGTCTCTAATTAAAGGTGCCCGTAACTAATAGTTTTTATTTTCCTTAACACGCTCACTGCCGAGACATTTTACATAATTTAACCGATCACGCCCTTTTATCACATGCGTTTGATCTGCAGGTCACATCAATTTTTTGTTGCAGTACTGACTGTGACCACCAATTCTGTTCTACTGATTCTTTATCACCTTTATGGCCATTTTGTTTTTGGTCTTATGGTAATGTTGTCAACATACACTTGTTACATGTTAAAATGGGGCACTTGGAACCATAATAACGCAGATGTTGGAATACAAATCGTTTTTGGAAGGTGTTGGGTGATTTTTTTTCTCTCAATTTTCTCATCTCAAAAATAGTTTCAGCTTAGAGGATTTTTCGGTCAAGAGCCCCAGTGATCTTTCAAGCTTTTATCCTCCTTGTCAACTATGTCGATATGAATTGATCAAAATGAACCTAATAATCAATGCTTTCGAATGGACTTCTCATAGTCGAATATGAATAAATAATTAGTTGATTATAGCGTGCTGAGACTATTATCATAGGTGTTTACAATATTTTCAATCTGTGACAAGTGCACTTAGATCATCATTACAATTCTATGAATGCTTAAGGCCTCCGTACAGAAATCTAAGCCATTAAATCAAATGAAAGGAAATCATGCATAAAAATCACACTCGTGTACTGAGGAAACCGACATTAGAAAGATACACAATTAAATTTTTTAATCATTACTTCGTTCGATTT
The DNA here is from genome assembly GCA_016746295.1 of Potamilus streckersoni. NCBI lineage: Eukaryota > Metazoa > Mollusca > Bivalvia > Unionida > Unionidae > Potamilus > Potamilus streckersoni. The sequence goes on from JAEAOA010001756.1 coordinate 473,229, forward strand.
TTCAAGTTAACCGAATTAATTCAATCCAGATTTGTGAAGGAGACTAACAGAAAACCAAGATTTATGGCGAATAACCAGTTTACGACATGTTCCGATAATGGCATCATATTACGACTCCCCAGTTTACGATATATTTGCTCGCTTGATCATCCGTATTGTATCTTTATTTTGTCTTCCAAATTTATTAGAATCATACATCTACAAAATGTATAGCATTTAGTTCTTTTGAGTTTGAAGATAAGCATTAAATGGCTAGAATCGATTTCACCAGTTGTATCCACTCCACCCATCACCAGCCCGCAATCATTTAAACATCAGGTGTTTGTAAATAGAAGACATTATCTCTTTGTATTTTTATCCCTTTGCAAAATATAAATGCAGAATCTAAATCTATTTTACGGCGAATATAAAATGCTTGACGCAATTTAAAATATTCTTCAGAGGAAGGAAATTTACTTCCATTGAAAGCGTTCAGGTGATTTAGTCAGTTTCAAAAAGTTTACTGCAGAACGTTACTGAAGACGATAGTTGCAAATATTAATGGGATGTCTTGCTGATAATTACAGCAAAAACTTATAAAAACTTTTTTGTGCATGTTATTTGTTTGTGAATAAACAAGACCTGAGCTTTTACTTTCATAATCTTGGAAACACAAATGTTTTAATTTGAAACATACTATGTCATTTGCACACTGCATGAAGGTATTCGGCTAATTATTTCCTTGTCTATATATTTATTATTACCTCATGAATTGTTCGCAATAATGTGATTTCAAGTTTAGCATTGAGTTATAATTGCCATTGGTAAAGACAGAATACGTTACAGAACCTTGCAGCTAAATCTGTGCGTCTTATCAGGAGTAGTATCATAATGGTCGTTCCAGATTATTTTTCCAATCACGACTCACCAGCCCAGAACCCTTCTAGTTCTCTTTAAATATTCCCTACTGGGGATGTTTTACACACGTAAATCCGCGATTTTATCCCGCGAGAGTCCGTGAGGAAGCCGCGTCATGGGTTAGCCGTTGGGAACCGTGATCGGTAAGAGCAGTCTTGTACGCGTCTATTTTAACACTACTCGCAGACCGATAGGTATGCCATTCACTTTTAGAGAATAGCAGCAGACTATTATACATTGGCATTAGAAACCGGACAATTTCACAGATAATATTGTTTTGTAACTTCAAAGAAAAGATTACATCGCTATTTAACTTGAATGCATCATATTAATTTGTTCAAGAGTGTTGCAGAGTTCTTTTAACAAAACACAAATGACAGATTAGTTTTTAAAAATTTTAATGTGTTTTCTCCAAATCTACAACCCAGAATACTGATTGACCATAATACATTTGTTCTTTTTAACTGGGAATCAAATTAAGAAGACATTGATAGTCATACTTTTCTAGTTACGAAGTTCTTTTGGATAATTTTGTTAATAATGATAACATTTTACATTAAAACAAAAAGTAAACCCACACAGCCCTGACATGACAGCAGTAAGCTGACACTGGGTCACACACGTCCAACATCAATACTAGAAACATAAACCGTTACAATCCGCGCATAACTGTATCTTAACAAAGGCATAACATTTCTATACAACTTTTCAAATACATATTCAAAGCTCATTGACAAATTAACCGGAATAAGGATCGCGTTCGAGCTGTCAAGGCAAAAAGTTGGCAAAGAATATAATAACGCGGCGGAAAAGGCACTCTATGATATTGAACAAGCAAACTTTGAATCACTGATGAAGACGGCGAAATTTCCAACGTAGACAGCGAAACAACCAGGGAAGATATTTAAAAAACAAACACTGAAACGTCAAGCGAAGATAGCAAATATGATTAGATATATGCCTTCAGTATCAGTGTATAGAGGGCATCCATACACAAAGACCTTTAAAAATACAAAATCTACAACGATGCAGAAGCAAAACAGCTTGCCCAATGTGATAAGTTTACCAAAAATTTTTTCAAGCCTAAAATTATGCAAAGCATAAAGTCTACATATAAGTGAAGTCACATGACTTTCTGCATTATTGGATATAAACATAGAAAGAAAAGTGACGTTGTTGATGTAAAATTTTATAATGGACTATTAGGGGAAAATTTTATTCAACGTAGCTTAAATGAAATTGAATCCGTGCTTAGATCTCACATATTTTCTATGGATGGGGAAGATGAGCCTGTTTATGTAGCTTGACCTGATGTGATATGACTCACCATCGTGGGTAGAAAAGGGTACCGTACACGATATATGGCTGTAAATCAAGTACTGTCGTCTGGATTATGAAGTGTTTACTTGCACAGCGATGTATAAAATACAGGAAATAATATAAAAACGATAGTCAAAATGAGGCAGCCGCAAAATGATTTCCATTTGCTCGCATTTAGTGTTGGCCAGGATGCTCGACTATTCCTTGAATGTGGAGTAGGCGTAAAGTTGTGTAATTAGCTTTGCCGACGATGTGGATATCTTGCCAAATGTTATGGCGAGCGGCTGTTAAGATTTTCAAAAAAGCCCGTCAGGGAAAACGCAAATGACGTCTTCAAAAAGTTCATTGGTAAATAAGCAATTAGATATTTTTTAACTAAATATACTTGTATGCATATTCTTAATCAACGTAATCAATTTACGTGAGAGATTGAATTAAGGATACCAAGAAAGTCATGTATATTTATTTTATTAAGACTCCTCCAGATGCAAAATAATTGATAGGGAAGCACCTTTCCACCGACAAACATGGGCATATCCTGGGTTAAGTGCGCATTGTTGGTGTGGACTATATTATGCCAAACAACCCCAAAGAAGATCTCTGTTCTCCAGACAACATTGTGCTTAAAATCGCACGCGATTGGTTTCATAGTGATTGCCGTACAATCTTGAAAGGTAAAAACATTGAGGCCACCGATAAAACTGACAAACCTTTTTGCGAAGATTATGGAGAAGGTTGAAAAAAATGCCAACATATGTTCAGGACGGACTCTTGCTAGATGATTGGAAGTTCATCCTCATATTTCTCCGTAAATACCTTTTTTGGGTGAACTTAGAATGTCCTGCAGAGACTTCTAGCACTATGCTCGAAATGCTTGAACGAAACCTAACATCGCTAATAAGGTTTTTACTTGAAACAAAATATTCAGATGATTAACCCAACACTACATGCACGCGAGAAAATTATACGTATTTATTTGTTCTTAAGCAAACGTAAGCCGCTCTGACGTCTCAATTGCGAGATACTTTATTTTCCACGAATGGTTGGCCGGCACAGCAAGCGCAACGGAAGAAAGTTTAACATGCATGATCCATGCATGCAATAATCACTCAGTAGATTTTTTTATAACAATGAAGTATACTTGTACAGGAGTCAGTGGTAATCCGCAACGTTAGTTCATGTTAGAACCTGGTAAGAATATTTTGAAATTCATTGCGGTACAATGTCAGATAAAAGTTTCATATATCATTTGCGCGGCTTTTGAATGCTAGAACGTTCCTGTGAACGACCAGATGTCGGAATAGAAATTATCAGCGATATCCTCGATTCAATCAAATACCTAAGGAATGTGTCACATGCGCCTTTTGCTACACTACTGTCAAAAGTATTAAAGTGAATGAGCTACCCTGGTCTTGGTCGCAAGAGACGCCAGGTTCAACGCGTATTTGGAACAATGAACTTTTCTTCAAACTGTCGGTCTAGCGACCACTAAGTGACTTTTCCGCAAGTGCAATCTTTGTGGACGTTAATTGATTTTTCTTGTGTCCTCTCAGTCATATATTCAGGTTTTGCAGAGATTTTGCGTTGCCACGTGCAGTCATGTTATACCGTAAGGACAGCCACGAAAACCACGACGTCGATGTAATGCACCATGAAGATACTGCTGCTGGCAAAGTTGTGTCGTCGAACTTTATATTTTGTATGCCTCTGATAACCCCTTCGTTGGCCACAGAAACGTGTTTCTTGTGTTACGATTATATGGTCTTAAACTAAGTAACAGATAAAAGAACGAAAACCAACAAGTTTTGTAAAATTTGCCTAATAACTTTTATATCCAAAATATAAAGTGAAAATTTCAAACGAACTTGCTATATTGTGAATTAGATCCCATATAGTCATACAAATTATATCACAAGTCCAAATTATAGAGTTCCAATTAAATTCCAGTTGTATTCCAGATAAATTCCAATATGTTGATGAAGTCTTGACTGTTCTAATATGACAATGGCCTGTAATGTGTCAGGGTATTAACAGCCTTCTGATGTTATCACAATAATATAATCCAAAATGCTCTTGACTGAATGCACTATAATTCCCAATCAATGATTCAATTCAAAAACTATTAATGATCACTTTTTATTTCCAGTGAATAACTGAAATCAATAAAAAAATCATTCCAAATTAGAAAGTAAAAGTATCAACAGAACTAATGTTAAGCATGTATATTCCTTAAGTAAACAACTCCACCTGACCTAATAAAACAAACAATGCAGATTAAATGTATAAAATGTTGGTTTTGGCTTCCGGAAGTGCATCGAGATTATTTCACACACAGACCACAAACACGTTAGATAGCAGCTTGCAGTAGTTTTTATGACAATAACCACCCAAAAAGATGTCAGTATACTAAGGCACGATTTTGTGGCGTTTCAGTAGGTTGAACGGTGGACAGAAAACTAGTGCAGTGATGTTTAACAAATCAGGAGTTTCTGGCAGACATCAGGAACCCTCGGAAGAAATATTGCATGACATCGAAAACAATAACGTCTCACGTAACTATCACAAGCTTTAGTCGTTCATGAGCCGGTATAAATATGTCAACACGGGTCTGCAAAATCGCGAGGAATATTTCACTTCCTTGTAGCCTAAGTATTACTTTTGTTGGAACATCTTGATGTGTTCATGCAAACTGTGGCTGTCATTCATGTTAATGTATTGTTGAGATTTTTTCTCTCACAAGACTCAGTTGTTGAAAAGCTCAGATCACCAGAAAGGGGTTATTTATGCGCCTGTGGAATCCCCTTAGTTGTTTTCACAAGCTCGAAGTTATTTCATTTGAGCATTGGTTTAAAATAATGTCATTTCACGAAGTAAAGGCTGATCGTAACAAACACCATGTTGCGAAAATTAAAAGTGCGATGCAAAACGTTTGCGGGCTTATAATGATGCTTTAATCCGGCAAAGTTAACTGTAGTTGTTTTTTGAAACTCCAATACAGCTTGACATGTTCATGAGGCTAAACAAAAGAAGACCTCGGTTACATTAAACGTATTGAAATCAGAAGTGATTCAAATACAAAGAACGGCGGATTATTTCCATTCCTCGATTCCAGTGCTGTTGGCGGCTGTGGCTTGCGCAGTTGCAAGTGCAGCTACGCAGGGGCCGTGAGACCCGCATCAGGGATGACTCTGAAAAAAAAGAAGCAGTTAGAGACGAATCCTCTCATTGCCGCAGAGCGTCTCGTAGACGAATAGAAAATGTCTTTGACTACCTTGGGCGACTCAAACATATCCTTCTGCTAGGGTTACGCGGGATTACTCGCAAAATAACCTCAGGCAAAGGTATTCTCTTGTGACCTCGCCCTTGACAATTATTAAAGCGTGTTTATGCTCGCAAAAACAAAATCAGTCAACCATTTCCAAGGTATCTTTATGCGTGGTCAATTTGCACTAATGACGAATTATTCCCGGCACTTGGGAAACGGGCTTCCTTGACCATAATCTGATAACTGGACCTTGAACTCATTGGTTTGCACGTGTAGTAATGTCTTGACATATTTTTTATTTTGACCTATACGCCATGTGAATACGTTATTGATGTACATGGTGGCTTTGTCTGGGGCGCTGGCGTTCCTTGACGACGACCGCTGTTTTAGTCAATGCTGTCGTGAAAAATCAAGCAGAAGGTCAAATATATGGGTATCTTATCGTTGAAGCAATGCCTGCGCTCTTTGGAAGCCAAACACAAGTGTTTGTTAATTTTGCATTGTCAATTAGCAGCTACGCTTGAAACATGTACAAAATGCCCGTTGACAATTACGGATGCATCATTGCAACAACTTGACGCGGATCTATTGTGGATCTGACCATGTTCGCAAACAAATCTGATTTGACAGAACTGAGTAATCAAGGTATTAAACCCACCACCATCACCACCACCAACGAGCTCATCATTTTTCATTATTGAAGCTGCGATGCTCCTTCGCGAAAGATCTAGTCAAAGTCACGGAGAAACAGAGAATCAGTGGCACGGTTGCTTTTATTAAAGACCACTAAAATCGCTAATTATACATTAGGTGAATGTCATTTCAGTCCAGGTGCCCTCACCAATAAGCATAGTAACGTTAATGGGAGCAATCAGAGGCATACATAACCAGTGAATGATATGAAAAAAAGAATGGTACAGGACATAGCTGACTTCTTTTGTCTACTTTTGTGGTTGACTTGGTTAGACCTAATCATTACATCTTACAAATGCGAGAGTCTGGATCTTATATGTTCAGCTTAACCGAACTTAGAGGAGAGTGGTATGCAGTAACAATATTAGTAAATAATCAGAATAAGATTTGTTGGTTAGTAAGGCGTTAATGCTCCTGATATGCACTGATGATATCATTAGTCACCGGGGATGACATTCAATTAGAAGAACTCAACGTCTGTCCAAACCCCCTTCTTGGGCGTGTATGTTTAAGATCGATTGCTACATGAACGTGATGAAACCTGAAGAGCCACGAAATGTGGTGGAATTTACTGACGTGTGTTGGATCAGATGAAAGGGGGTGCTAACATCGAAGGCGATTCTGTAACGCTGATAGATGACAGGTTACAAGCAAAAATTGTTTTGCATAGATGAAGTGGTATTTACTGACAAATCCATCGTGATTAAATTCTCCGTCAATCATATCTAGCCAACATTAATGAGACAAGCGACAAAAAGAAAAAAAACAACCAGACTACTGTTCAACAAAAAGTGGAGTATCCGTGTAAAAGTTCATGGAGGGAAACGAGAATTATCATTACATGTAATTAAATTTATGTGTGGCGAGAATTGCGTCTACGGAACTGCAACTATCCTAACCGGTGTTCCAGGCTGGAAAGCCGTGATAGGTTAGCGTGGTCTCAAACACTCATTAGGTTAATCGTCATGACATCAATACAAACCTCAACCTTTCAGAAACTGGGTCTTGAGTTAATTAAGTTCTTTATAAGGACCTAATTATTCCAAACTAAAGCATATGAATATGTCTCAGGAACAATAGAGGAATATGTAAGTGAGAGGGAAATTCGCTTTCCTGTTCCAGTTACTGTTTGTAGGCATAATAAATTGGCATTTATGGAAACTACAAAGATTGCAACATCTTATTCTCTGATTCATTTTAAATGCGTAGGTCGATTCTATTTAATATTTTTTTTACGGAAATAATGAGTGTGAAATTATACAAGTTGCCAGTTAAATGTCCATCAATGTTCAAAGTATGACAAAGAATAGAATCATCTTAGGCAGTACCAATTTTGCCTATTTGTTTGCTTTTCCTCTTGTGGTTTTGTATCTGTTTGTTTGGGGTTTTTTGTTTTGTTTATCTTTGTTGTGTTATGTTTGGTGTTTGCTGGGAAGTTTTGAGTGAGTGGTGGTTATATAATACCAGAATTGATCACTGACTTCTCATAAACAACATTTTGTCAATAATACTTTGATTACTTGTCATAATTGTACGCTATAACGATTACGGTATAATTGTACGCATGAGGATTACAGTATAATGAGGATTACCGTATAATTTTACGCTACGGGGATTACAGATACAGAAATGGTTTTGTTTTTATTTCGTTGTAAATGCTTGCTTTCATTAGGGCGGGGACATCAATAGGGGATCAGGACACTCATACTGGATTTTTTGGATATCAAATATACACTGCCATACAAACTGATAAGTATATTTTATAAATTTACAGTCTTTGTTCGCCTGCACTCAATTGTTAAGAACTGAATAACACAAAAAATCACATCAGCGCATTTAGCGAGTGCATGTCAAATAAAAGCAATTATTACAAATTCCAAGCGCGCAGAAAGTTTCTGATAATAGACCCAAAACACTTCAGCAATTTCACATCTACTTACCAAACAAAACTTGTTGAAACTCGTGATAGTTGTGGCATCTGCAGCTCGGCCGATCATCACGGTTCTTCATGGAAAAACACTAATCTTGATATCAAGGGCAAAGTCTTTGAAACAACACCCCACTTAGAATTAATCGCTGACACGAAAATCTACTCATCACTTTCACATTAGGAGCTCAAAGGACCGTAATCTAGATAGTGTTCATTAACTTACTGTTGGATGTAATGTCATGTTATCGCATTCAGATCATATACTGTTTACCATTTTGTAAGTGCAAGAACGTTGTGTGTAATTTTTTTAACATGCATGCTGGGCCCTATTAATCTTCCTAGATTCATATTTGAAAGCCCATATAGCATATTGTAACCGCTTTTTCTGCTCCAAGTTTGATACCACTTGTGTAATCTTTAAGTGTTAAAAATGTTGATTATTCTTACTTTCTTTGGAAACAACCTAAGTGCTTTTTAACGCGAACTAAGTATTAGACCCAGCTATCTTTATACGAGAATAATTACTAGACATAACTGTCTTTAAACCTGAGCTTAGGACTAGACGTAGCTGCCTTTAAATGCGAACTAAGTGTTAGATGTAAACGCCTTAAAGGGGAAAATAAGTACTAGATGTAACTGTTTTTAAATGGGAAATAAAGACAAGGCGTAACTGTCTTTAATGTGAACAAAATATTATGCATAACTGCCCTTAAATGGAAACTAAACATTCGACGTAACAGCCTGTAAACGCGATCTAAGTATTTGATGTAACTGCCTTTAAAAGCGAAATTAGTACTAGACGTAAATGCCTTTTAAACGCGAAAGTAGTAATAGACGTAAATGCCTTTAAATGAGTATTAAATACTAGGCGTTTTTTTTAGTTTGAACGCGAACAAATTATTAAACGTAATTACCTTTAAATAAAACATAAGTACTAGACATAACTGCTCTTTCACGCGAACTAAATACTAGACGTAACTGTCATCAATCATGAACTAAGAATTAGGAATACCTCTTTAAACTCGAACTAAGTATTTGACGTAAATGTTTTTAAACAGAAACTAAGTACTAAACTTAACTGCCTCAAACGGGTACTAAGTACTAGGCGTTATTGCTTATTAGATGTAATTGCCTCTAATTACGAAATAAGTGCTAGACGCTACGCCTAATACGAACTAAGTATTAGACGTAATTACATTTAAACGGGAACTATGTACTAGATATAAGTGCATTCAAATGCAGAAGTAACATACATGGCTGCCTTTAAACGCCAGCTAACTACTAGACGTTACTGACTTCAAACGGGACCTAAGTACTAGACGTAACTTACAAGACTTACAATTCATATCAAAGCTATAGTCCTTTTAATGATAACAATGTCATAATCTTACTACTCATATCAAGATCTAAATCTAAATATAAGGAAGAGGACTGGAATGGATTAATTAAATATCTCTTCTTCATCTAAATCAAATCTTTCTGTGTGAAATCATCTGGACTCTTCCCAGTTTGATTGTAATGAACTTTCCATAATTTGTACACCAAATTTAGATGTTTGAGTTGGATTGCTGTCACAAATAATCAGATCTAATGTAGGATTCAAAATGTTTCTCTAGATTTGACAATTCGCCCTCTTTCGTGAACACCTGTTCGACTGAGATGTGAATGGTTAGCAATTGTCGATAAGGTTTAGTATGAACCGACTGGCATCAGACTGTGTCACCAATACACCTAAACTGTAAATCTCTAACTCAATCTACAGTCGATATTATGCACATCACCGGGCCGATGGCTGAATTCGCATTTTAATGCTGCCGCACAGACGCTTGAAATTTGTTACAGTTAGACACATGGCAGTGTGCACACGTCGTTCGTATTTGAAAAAGCAATCAATAGGTTTTTTTTGTTTTTTTGTTTTTGTTTTTTTTTTGTTTTTGTTTTTGTTTTTTTTTTTTTTGCTTTGCTGCATTGACACAGAAACGCAGCACAGATTGAAACCTGGTAGCATCAAACGTAGTCATTGTTTATTCATCTAGAACTCTATCGATCGATAGATAGATCAAACGAACGAAAAGTAAAAACACTGAAAATTTAAAGTGAAGAAAAATGAGAGGCGAGGTTCGCTCGTTTGCTTACTTGTCTGCTTAAAGCTGAATGTTAGGGACTAAATAAATGATTCCTAGGAAACAAGGACGCTTAACATTTAAAGATTATTCCAGTTCCAACATGTGCTCTAACTGGAAAATGCAACACCGTGCATTTCATCCTATTCCATTTGATGTTTTTTTTAAAAAAAAAAATTATTATAACTCAAAATTTTCTTTCTGACAGGTTTGCAGTTTAGATTCCCAGTCTGTCAGTTCGGACCAGTGATGTTTTTATATTTAAAAAAAAAATCTCGTTAGGCTATTGGCGCCCCTGGTCTAAGCCGCATGTGCATGCCTAAATATTGAACACGTGTAGTAGTTTTAAGTAAGGTTGCATTTGTTGATTATTATGAAAAACTACTTTTCGAAACGCTTATGAAAATCTACTTTTCGAAACGCTTGGAAACCAAAAAATAGAGCTGTTTTTTATATTTATGAATATTTGCTTAGATAAACAAAACCTAATTATTGGGTTGGGGTTTCTGTTGGATGCTGTTATCTGTATGCTGAAAAAAATAAACATATATTTTTGTTCTTTATAATTGTGACTACTTTGTGACAATTGATTAGAAAACTTTTTTTGTAAAGCAATACAATAAGATTCTCTGATTCTCGAGACATTTATAATGAGCATCTGGCCGACTCTCTCTCTCTCTCTCTCTCTCTCTCTCTCTCTCTCTGTCTCTCTCTGTCTCTCTCTCTCTCTCTCTCTCTCTCTCTCTCTCTCTCTCTCTCTCTCTCTCTCTCTCTCTCTCTCTCTTCTTCTTCTTCTTCTTCTTCTTCTTCTTCTTCTTCTTCTTCTTCTTCTTCTTCTTCTTCTTCTTCTTCTAACATCAACCATAATATATTCGGCCCTTATCAATCGGCTGTCACTCCGGTCACGATTTACAAAGGAAATCAAGACCAGCGCGTATATACGGTAACTGAGTTGTGAATCTTGAGTTAACTAGATTCTTCGAACATATTTTACGTCATTGGAACGAAAAGTTACAACGGAAGTCCTATCTTTTATTTGAATACTGGAAATGTTCAGTACTGTTGTAGTTGTTGATACGCACTATATTAGAGGGTTTCTGTCGCTGAGCTTACTGTTATTGTTCTTTCACTGCTGCTCTTTCTTGTTGTTTCCGCTGCTGCGTCGAAAGAATAGCACGGTCACTTATTATTATTATTATTATTATTATTATTATTATTATTATTATTATTATTATTATTATTATTATTATTATTATTATTATTATTATTATCGTTGTTGTATTATATACTGGACCAACACAGATTATAATATATTTCTTAGCTGCTGTGGAAATTCAAAATTTTTCTAATGCTTAATAATGATATATGTTATGTATGCTGATGTGTTATTTATGGGCATATACGACCTTGAAGGCTTCACTATTGCAGAATGCAGAAGTATTCATCGGTAAAAGTCAGTGCAATAGACAAAGCAAAGAATATTTTTTACTGATGGGGTGTGTGGGTGGAGAGATCATTAGAAAATATGATATTGTTATACACAA